>CM063597.1:4141554-4574054 GCA_032356905.1 Salix exigua | reverse complement strand
GATTGAGATTGTTTTTAAAAGTATTTTTCATTCATAAATACATCAAAATATATATATTTTTTATTTTTAAAAAAATATTTTTGATATCAGTATATAAAAATAATATATCAACATTAATTTTTTTAATTTAAATAAAAATTAAAAATAAATTTTTTTAATTTTTTTGAAAAATATTTTTGACCAAGTAATACTCAACAAGGTAATACTCTTGGATTATTATAATTATTTTTTTAATATACTTGAATTTTAATTTAGGTTCTTAACAATCATATCTTCCATCAGATTCAGTAACCACTAAAGTTGACTTCATCATCTAGCAGCTTGATGATGCCTATAATAATTTAATAATTCATTCAATATAATTAGTCGCCGGCATGAACAGTAGCAGCTCAAGCATGGTTTCCATGGAAGGAGTGATGTGCAGGCTCACGCTCAAAAACATTGTCAATGCTAAAATGATTCCTTGTGCCTGTTTAGTTAATACAGGAGTTGTTCAGGTACATGGGTTTTGCCACTTGTATTGCCAGTTAGGTTTCTTTTCAGAACGCTGATTGACTAACTTTAATACTGATTTAATTTTTTAATTAAATTGTTTTTATATTAATTTAAAAATTCAAACCATCTCGACGTCCTGCTAAAAATAATTAACAAAAAAATAAATATATTATTAATCATATCCATCAAATCAAGTTGAAATTTTATAATAAATCTTTTAATAAAATTTTATATTTCAAATTAAGATTTTATGGCGATAAATGTTTAGAAAGGTATTGCAAGATTCCCAATAATATTTTTATAATTTTTTTTTCAAATTAGTAGTTTTTTTAAAAGGTTATATTTTTGTGTTTTTTTTATTGATTTCTGCTTCTCAATTTCATCACTCAACAATAAATTTATTAAAAAGTAAGCTTTGCAATTTGTTTTGTTTTGATTTATTTGGTACTTTAATAATTTCATTACCCTAGTCATGAATTTAAAATGTTAATTCAAAGTTAACTTGAGTTAATCAAATATGCTATCGTCTTAATATGTTTTATAAAATTAATCATATTGATTTTTTTTATGTCAAACTATATTTTTATCAATTGTCCAAATTGTTTTTGGACCTATGTCATATCAATTTAATTTTCACTTATTTACTTATGTTTTAAATTTGAATTGCATATTTTAGGTTGGTTTGTCTTTGAATTAAAAATTTAAATTATATTTGTTAAATTAATACGCACACATGAACAATACAACCTCAAAACATCACGCTAAAATGTTTCAAAATTAAAACTCACTAATCTAATAAAAAATATAACTAGCAACTGGAACAAAATTAACAATCTTAGTTTGAAAACGTGATTGAATATTTTTTGTGAAAATTATTTATTTTTAATATATATTTTTAATCATTTTAATACACTAATATCAATTTTTTTTTAAAAAAGTAAAATAAAATTTTAATATATTTTTAAACAAATTATACATTTCAAAAAACTATTTCTAATACTTTAGTGATTGTTTGAAAGGATAGTTGTGATTGTTTTTAAAAGTATTTTTAAGTTATATATATATATATATATATATATATATTATATTAACATATAAAAATGATTTCAAAATATCAAAATTTTTTAATTTAAAATAAAATATTTTTAATATTTTTAAAACACAATATTGAATAAAACTTAATACTTGACCTCGCAGGCTGCTATGCGCCTTTTCAAAGTTTTTTCCGTGCCGAAATATATCAAAATAATATATTTTTTTATTTTTTAAAATCATTTTTAATATTAACACATCAAAATGATCTAAACACACTAAAAAATTTTATTTTAAATATAAAATAAAATTAAAATTTGGCTAAACGCGGTCCAGCCTAGAAAACTCATGCAACTGGTCCACGACAAGAAACTTCTGTTCTGGGCCCAACAGCTTTGATCCCAACGGACATATCTCCGAATATTCTTATTTCTAGAACTTTGAGATTTGTCTATATTTTACAAGTATTCTTGAAAAATATTAATTTAATATAATTTTAATTTTATTATATATATATTTAATAATTTTTACATTATTTGATATGAAAAGTAAGTTTAAAAAATAAAATAAAAATTATTTAAATAAAAATATTTAAAAAAACAATTTTAATTTCACTCCCAAACAAGCTCTAAAAATCCCAATAAGGAATGTGTGCTACATTTTTTTATATAATTTTTAATTTAATTTTATATATATATAATAATAATTTTTACATTATTTGATACGAAAAGTAAGTTTAAAAAATAAAAAAAATATTATTTAAATAAAAATATTTTAAAAAACAATTTTAATATCACTCCCAAATAAGCTCTAAAAATCCCACTGTCAATAAGGAAAGTGTGCTACACTTTCCTCTTAACCCCTCCTCCTCGTAGACAAAGAAGCAACAACTCCTCAAGACTGACTCCAAATGCCAAAAAATCGCGTGATTCTTTCTTTTCAAAATCAGCGGCTAATACAAGGGCTTTTCAAAATCCCAACCAGCGGCTTAAAACCAAGCTAATTGTTTCTTTCGTTCTCCCCAAGAAAAAAAACCCGCTCACGTGACCTAACCCCCTCACCACGCACCTACTCCTTTATATGACCCTCAATTAGCAGCCACTCTCCTCACTAATAACTCTTTATAAAGCGTATACCTTGTATCTCCCATCTTAATTCCAAATCTCTCCTCCGCTCTCTTACTAGCAACAGCAATGGGTAATGATTATAAAAATGTCCCTTCGTTACACTGTTTTTCGTTTGATTTTCATGTCGATTTAGTTTTCATTTTCATCTGATCTGATTTCGTATTGCTTATTTTTGTTGAATTTAACAGCATCTGACAAGAAGATTAAGATCGGTATCAACGGTAATAGTCCTGATCTCCAACATGTATTTTCTTTAAAAAAACGTTGATGGTAAATGGACATAACATTAATTTATTAATGTTAAATAAAATGAAATGTTCATAGGATTTGGAAGGATCGGTCGTTTGGTTGCAAGAGTTGCTCTTCAAAGAGATGATGTGGAACTTGTTGCTGTTAATGATCCTTTTATCACCACTGACTACATGGTATTTATTTATTTATTTATTTTAATTTTTGCTGCTGTTTTCGTTTCTTTTTCGTGGCTGATAAGGTTTTTTTTTGGGGGGTCTGCAGACATATATGTTCAAGTATGATACAGTTCATGGTCGCTGGAAGCACAGTGAACTAAAGGTCAAGGATGAGAAGACCCTTCTCTTTGGTGAGAAGGCAGTCTCTGTTTTTGGCATTAGGTAAAAAATATATATAAAAAATACTGTAAATATTAATAGAACATTTGTGGATCTTGCTGTTATTTTGCTGGGATTTTCTTATATGTTTATTCCTATATCTGATTATGTTAGGAACCCAGAGGAGATCCCATGGGCTCAAGCTGGTGCTGAGTTTGTTGTTGAGTCCACTGGAGTTTTCACTGACAAGGACAAGGCCGCTGCTCACTTGAAGGTTTCTTTTCCTTGCTTTAATTTAATTCAAAATCCATAGAGAATGGTTTGGATCTGATCTCTGATTACAATGTGTGCGCTCACCTAATAAATAAACAAAATGTTGGATCAGGGTGGTGCCAAGAAGGTTGTTATCTCCGCCCCAAGCAAAGATGCACCTATGTTTGTTGTGGGTGTCAATGAGAAGCAGTACACACCAGATCTTGACATTGTTTCCAATGCTAGCTGCACAACCAACTGTCTTGCCCCCTTGGCCAAGGTATTTATCTATTTCGATGGCTTCTTTTAACTAAATCTAGGTCATGGACGGATTATTTATTTACTAATCATCATCTTTGCTCCTTGATTTACAGGTTATCAATGACAGGTTTGGAATTGTCGAGGGTCTTATGACCACAGTTCACGCCATTACCGGTGAGCGTAGCCTTATGTTATATCCTGATTTATCTTGTTGCTTTCCTGAAATTTGGGTTTGAAAGTTAGTCCTCTGATGCCCCGTATCCATATTATTCAGCCACCCAGAAAACTGTTGATGGTCCATCAATGAAGGACTGGAGAGGTGGCAGAGCTGCTTCCTTCAATATCATTCCCAGCAGCACTGGAGCTGCTAAGGTATGCATTTTTCCCTGGGGGTGTCATTATTGTTCGGTCATGGTTTATTTAAAATTTATGCACCTACGGACGACGGGCCTTATTCTTTTTCGTGCTTTGTCGATCTCATAGGCTGTTGGAAAGGTTCTGCCAGCACTTAATGGAAAATTGACCGGAATGTCCTTCCGTGTTCCTACCGTCGATGTCTCTGTTGTTGACCTCACTGTCAGGCTTGAGAAGAAGGCAACATACGAGGATATCAAATCTGCTATCAAGTAAGAGTTTGCCAGAATGATCTTCTAGTCGGAATCTTCTAGTAGCTTATTTATATTCTGATCTCATTTTTTTGCTCTGATGAACTTCAGGGAGGAGTCTGAGAATAACCTCAAGGGTATTCTGGGCTATGTTGATGAGGATGTGGTGTCCACTGACTTCATTGGTGACAGCAGGTAAAGGAAAGGGCTGTAATGTTGTTTTCGTAGACTATGTGGATTGTGCTGGCCTGCACACATGCTTTTCTCTATACTGTCTCTAATGGCTGGTGCTCTATGCAGGTCAAGCATATTCGATGCCAAGGCTGGAATTGCTTTGAACGATAACTTCGTCAAAATTGTCTCTTGGTATGACAATGAATGGGGCTACAGGTACTTTTCTTTCTTCTTTTCCCGATTCATAGCATTCATGTTTGCAATCTGTCTCCAACAAAGGGACCTGATATACATGATTCCCATTTTTGCAGTTCACGTGTGATTGACTTGATAGTTCACATGGCCAAGACTCAAGCTTGAAGATGAAGTTGACATGGCCAAGACTCAAGCTTGAAGATGAAGTTGAAACATGGATGAAATGATGAATTGAGGCGCTTTTTTTTTTTTTTTTTTTGGGTTATGAGAAGGTTTTAGGTTTTTATGCGCGTACGTTTGGAACTTAATAAATAACTGAATCTGAATTTGGTTTTTCTAAGCCATGCCGCAGGTTTATCTGTTCAAATACAGATCAGACGGTTTGTTTTATTGTCTATCCTATAGAAAAGAGGTCATTTTTCCTGGTTTTAAAATATTTTTTCTTTTCATTTCAACATTGATCAAGTCCAGGTATTGTAAAATGAATACACGTTCTGTTTACAGGATCACATTGCTGTTCTCATAAAATTATATAAATATGGAATGTGTCTGAAACGCATGATCGGAGTAAAAAGATTTTTGATTTTCAAATCATCAAACGTTAACTAGATATATAAGGGCAAGTCCAACGCTATGAAGAGCCAAAGCTAAAATTGTCTTTTTAGTTTTTTGTCAAATTTTTCACCTCCAATGCAGAGTCTGAGGAGCCAAAATGGCTATTGACATTTCCAAAGAGCTATTTATACTTCTTTCAATCAAAGAGCTAAAAAATAAAATAATATTTAATAAATAAAATAATGTTTTGCTTCCTTTTCCAAATAAAATAATGTTTTGTTTCCTTTTTCCTTCGATAAGAGCTTGATCTCTCTCACAATCTTTCTCTCTTTGATTTTTAGCGTGAAAAAAGAATTAAAAGAAACAAAATAATAAAAATAAAATTGCAGAAATTAAAAGATTAAATAGATATTAAGAAATGTAATAGAAAATGATATGAGTCATTTGTTGCATTGTTGTTGCTGTTGAGAAGAGTTGTGATTTGCTGGAGAGGGAAAAAGAGGGATACTTAATTCATTTTTCTGAGGAGTGCTTGGGGTGGGGGTTAAATATAATTAAAAATAATATAATTATAATCGGGTGGGAGGTTAAATATACTTCAAAATAATATAATCAAAATAATATAATTAAATATAATTTATATATATATATATATGTGTGTGTGTGTAGCTATTTTTCTTATTTAATTTAATGAATTAATTAGTCTCTCTGTCAAGAGAATTTTTACATCCGTTAAAGAGATCCGCCCTAATTTTATCCCATCACTCCTTTATACTTCTGTTTTTAATTTAATTATTTAATCCTTCTTTTTTGAATTTATTCAATTATTTATTGTGTTTTCTTAATTTTCACAATTAGTTAAATAGCTAATTCTGTCAAGTTTCCATATTAAATTGAACCAAAATGGTTACAAAAATAAATAAAGAAATTCAGTGATACCAATAAGTAGCAATAAAACTTTAAAAGGAAGTAAATCAACGGTTAATTCAAACTTCAGCAATATAATGCTCCTGTATTATTTATGTTAATTTCCATTACAAATAAAATAAGCATGAACGGGGCCCAAATCATAACAAGGCTACATTGAGCCCAGCCCAAGTCTTTTGAAGCTTCTGAAACCCCAAGCTCATGCTCGCCTAAGGTAAAATTGCAGCCCAGTAGCATCATCGTCATCAAACACCACAGACCAGCGCCGGAGTTTCTCTGTAGAAGCCAGGGCAGGTGTTGCTGGCCGTTCAACTCTTCGGGTACCCATTTTCTTCTACTTGCTTCAGTGGTCGTAATTTTGTTAAAAATCAAGACTAATGAACAGGGTACAAGTACTAAGAAGCTGTCTTAGAAACGCCGGTTTAGTTTTTAGTCCTGCTGATTATTGTTCTCTTGCCGTCTCATCATCTTCTTCTTCTTCTTCGTGTGTCTCTTCTCCTCAATTACCTTCCGTGCTTACAAGCACGACTGTATTTGATTATCAAGATAACTGTGTAGACTCTAGAAACCAGCCAACTGTTAACTTAGTCGCTGCTAAAGCTTGTGTAGGGAGCAGTCCTGATGAGATTCTTATTACTTTGGCGCACGATAAAGTGTGCAATAACATTGAGGCTTCTAATGATCTTGTTGACAAATTGCTCCTCCGCTTTAAGGATGATTGGAAATCTGCTTTGGGTGTTTTTAGATGGGCTGGATTACGCCCTGGCTATAAACATAGACCCGAGGCATATGATATGATGGTGGACATTCTGGGGAAAATGAAACAAATGGATCGAATGAGGGAGTTCTTAGAGGAAATGAATAGAAATCATCTGGTTACACTTAACACTGTGGGTAAGGCTATGAGAAGGTTTTCGGGGGCAGGAAAATGGGAAGATGCTGTGAGGATGTTTGACGAGTTAGGAACATTTGGGCTGGAGAAGAACACAGAGTCTATGAACTTGTTGATTGACACACTTTGCAAGGAGGGCAAAGTTGAGCAAGCCCGCGCTATCTTCTTGGAGCTTAAATCGCACATTTTGCCTAATGCTCACACATTTAACATTTTTATTCATGGTTGGTGTAAAGCAAATCTAGTTGATGAAGCACATTGGACTCTCCAAGAGATGAAGGGGCATGCTTGTCGCCCTTGTGTAATCAGTTACTCTACCATCATCCAATTCTATTGCCGCCGATACAATTTTTCTAAGGTCTATGAGCTCCTTGATGAAATGGAAGCACAAGGGTGCCCACCAAATGTTGTCACTTACACCACTGTCACTGTTTTTCTGGCCAAGTTACAGAATATCGAGGAGGCTTTACAACTAACTCAGAGAATGAAGTCAGCCGGATGTAAACCTGATACACCTTTTTTCAATTCTTTGATTTATTTATTAGGGAGAGCTGGCCGATTTCAGGAGGCTATTGATGTTTTTGAGAAGGAGATGCCAAACGCCGGGGTCTCCCGTGATACATCTACTTATAATTCCATGATTTCTATTTTATGTCACCATGGTCATGTATCAAAGGCCCTTAGTCTTCTCAAGGAGATGCAAACGTCAGCACTTGTCAATCTTGATGGTCAGACATTCTACCCGCTGCTGAAGTCATGCCTTAGAACTGGAGACATGGATTTGTTGAGTCAATTATTGGATGACATGGTGAAAAAGCATCATCTAAGTCTTGATAGATCAGCCTACGCTCTTTTAATTCATGGCCTTTGCAGGGCAAACAAATGCGAGTGGGCTTACCATCTGTTTGAGGAAATGATCCGTAAAGATATAGTACCGAAATATCAAACGTGTCATTTGCTTTTGGAGGAGGTCAAACTGAAGAGCATGTATGATACTGCTGAGAAAATTGAAGAATTCATGAAAAAATTATAAATGCAAGGCGCAAGCTTCTCTGGTGAACTTCGTCTATTTTTCTCTTTCTCGTCTACTTATTTGTCTCCCACAGCATGTGGTATGTCAATACATGGCATTTTGGTGCATTGGTGCTATTTTTGGTCATTTTGAGCATGTATGATTTCTTAATACTCCAAACATTTTTTTTTTAAATGTTTGGCTTGTCGAGTTCATGTTTTGCACTTGTACTGTCTACAATTGGATTTACTGTCATCTCTAGGGATGGTGATCAAATCAAGATTTGGAACATGATTGTGAAGGTCAATTTCCTGATAGTGAGTCAAATCAAACAGTGAGATATGAGATTCATATCAAATTTATAACGAGTCCCCATAGACGAACACCTTAGTGAAATAATAAATTATCGTGTCCTATAATGAAGAGAATAATATGTTAAGTACGTTATATACACCAGTTCAAATTTCACTATGATCAATATCTTGCTAAAAACCCAACTGTATTTTTGATAGGTATCATTAGAAACTAATCATAACACTAATGCACTTGTCTTCTTTTCTCTTGCTATGTTTCACTGACTCTCTATGCTTCAAGTCTTTATCTTTGCATGATTCATTGAATTCAAATCACATGGAAACAGATGCAAACAATCTATTCTCCATTTATGCAATGTTATTCCAAATAACAAACTAAAACAAGCAAATTCAGGGCAGATTGTAGCACATTACTCAATGAACTGATAGTTCTTTACCTTAAAATGTGGTGGTTAGAAATGAAAATTTCTAGATGTCATTAGTTCACCTTATAATTTTAACTTTTTTCCTCACATAAATTGATCATGAATCGGTCAATTAAGTTATTAGTTGCAGCTATTACTTATTAGGCACTTGCAGGTGTGGCAATGGCTGTAGAGCAAGAAGGTTCCTGAGGTCCTAAAGGCTATAAATCCGTGCGTAAAATTTCACTGTGATTCCTTATTCCAGTATCCGTGATGATAAACAAGGAATGATCTGACCTTGCCATATTAGCTACTTGATTAGCAACCTGTTTTTTCTGCAGCAAGAAGCATTATGAAGCTGGCAACCTGCTTGACCTGTGATGTAAAGGAACTCTTTTTCAGACAAACACCTGCCATAATTCTGTGAGAGTTATTTAACAGATGCATACATTCATCAACATCTTTGTCCAATTGAAGTATTTTTGTGTGAAACTTTCCTTTGTGCTTATTTGGAAATAATGCAAGATAGACTTGAAGAAATATTGCTCTTGTATTTTTTTGTTTTCAGAATGAGACGTTTTAGGGAATAGATTTGGTATTTGAATTCTTTTATTCAATATTTCCTGCCCCAAGCAAGCTTCAAGAGAATGCAGATGACCATGTATATGTCATTTCTTGGTTGCTTCCTGGATGCCAATTGGTGCCACCTTCTGTGTGAGGTTAATGCATCGTGATGATGATTAGTGATGAAAGCAAGAGGAGAGAGAAAATGATTTTTATTGATTCTCTGCAAAGTTGCAAAGTCAGCTGTATTACTACCATTGACTACAGTACTGAGTACATTAAGGTGGTGACTAAGAGTTCTTAACTTTGATACACCTTTGGTTTTAGCTCTGCAATATCTTAGTTTATGCTTTTTTAGTACCTTGCGATCATTATTTGATCTGTTTTGGCTCTTGGTGAGAATACCCCGAGTAACCAAGAATGGTTTGAAGGCAAGATTTCCCGTGAAAACAGAATATGCTAATGGCTAGTGCTGATCAACAGGGTTCAAAATATTTACATGGCTTGGTTTTAAATGCTTGATGATCGATTTGGTGAGCCGGCAGTACTGATAAGTGATCGAGTGTAGTGACAAGCTTGGAGAAGATGAACATTAGTGATAACTAGGGAGATTAAACTTGGATTGGCCACTGTATTAATTTTGATTTTCTTGTGGTAAAAGTAGAGATCAGTGAGTTTTGTACAGTCCATATTGTTGAATTGAAAGCGTCAAATGTTCTCATTTTATGCCTTTTGGGGTGCCCGGGTGCCCTGGACCTCCTGCTCTACAGTAAAATATCAATCAGCTTGTTACCCATAACACATGGTTGGCTCCAGCTCTTGCAATAAATTTGACAGCCAATGGATTATTCCATGTGCTAACCTATCTTTTGATCTTTGTGAGCCTTTAAAGCAGCTACAAAGGAATGCCATTAACCTACAAGGCAATTGCAGAGCCCTTGAATGGAAATAGAAGCATCCAGAAGATATGATTTGCATCTACCATAAAATTAATTAAGGTTGCATACAGGTTTGCTTATGCATATGAGTTGAAGGTGATTGCACGGGATAGGAAAAACTTGAATTAGCTGAGCAGGGAGGATATCGTAGTTTGATGGGTAAGACTTGCACATCCTGAAACTGCTTGTACCATAGACAGTAAAGCATGGAGTTAGAATTAACCTCTGCTTATTGCTGATACTATTTTGTACTCAGTGAGTATATGCTATACTGATATGTGTTAGCAATTTATCCGACTCTTCTTATGGTACTTGAGTCCAAGGTTTGATAAGTTTCTAAAAATTGAGACAAAGCCGTACACAAGGATTCGGGTACAAAATACCATTTCCATCCAAATTTCCATTTCTTAGACCTGCCATCCTTGAAACGTATATTTGTTAGTGTGTCATAAGGGTTTTGGTTGTTCAGATGCCAACTCTGGCAGTACTTATATTACAAGCCTTATTCAAAGGGAGAACCCTGACTTATAAAATGGGTAGTGGCCTTTTCTGGGGGACTTCTCGTATTGCTATTAGCCCTTTAATGTGTACATTGGCAAGTCCCTCTCACTTTAGATTCTCAGATTCACCTCCTCTCTCAGCGAGGTCTGTTCTTGCCATAAGAGTTTACTCGTTTTACTTTCTTGAAAGAAATGATCAGCAGGATTATAGAGTTCTCCCTTCCTTCTGTTTGATGGACGGGCTATCAGATGTCAGGATTACTCCTATCTACTCATGATTGGAGATGTTTTATATCTAGAGCCTTTCTGCTGGCATGTAATTGCATGCTCATTTCGAGTCCATTGTGTTCTTATTATCCCTTCATTTTTATTTTTTATTTTTGCTCACGCAGGGGTGAATCCACTTTGTTCTTCATGGTGATACCCCTTATAGATTATCCTTGGCCCTGGGAAAAATGACAGAAATTTATCCTGTTCATGCAGGTAGTTAAGGATCTAATTACATGCTATGATATCATTGCCTCCAGAGATTATCAAGGGAATACAGCACTACACGTGGCTGCTTTCGGGGGTTACTTGGCCGTGGCAGAGATTTTGATACTTGCATCTCCCTCACTCGCCTCCTTACAAACAATTATGGAGATACTTTTCTCCATATGGCAGTGTCAGGCTTTCAGACCCCAGGTTTTCGAAGAGTGGATAGGCAGATTGAGCTCTTCACTCAGTCAGTGAGTGGTAAGATTGTGAATATCAAAGATGTCGCCAATGTCAAGAACAACGATGGAAGAACAGCATTTCATACAATCAATCAACTTAATATTAGTGACATGGACGCCATGACTCCACTAGAACTCCTCAAACAACAGCCAAGATCAGCATCTTCTGAAACTCTAATCAAGCAGCTGATTTCAGCTGGAGGGATCTCTTGTCGTCAGGATAACATAGCCAGAAATGTTATTGTTTCCCATCTGAACGGGCATGGTATAGGAATGAGTCCTGGCACTTCTTTTAGAATTCCAGATGCAGAGGTATTCTTGTACACTGGTATTGGTAAAGAAATTTACCACGGGGCTAATGCATGGTGTTATTCAAGCAAATCAACATTTAGCTGTTTCAATTAGATCACCTTCCAGTCCATTTTCAGGTTCATCCCTGTACTCGCCCATTTCATTGGATAAAGAAAAGGATATTGATATTGCAGGAACCCCTTTCTCAAATCAGTCATTGAAGCATAAACAAGCATCCTTCAACAAGAAATCGATGAACCAGTATTTTTGCTTTGGCTGTAAAAAGACATGGGAGTTTTGGCAGGATTCTCAGAGTAGAATCTTTTGTTCTGGAATCCAAAGTGTTATTTCCACATTTTAATTTTCTTAATCCATTTGGTCTGCCTATACCGATTGTCTTTTAGCGCATTTAAGATTGTGGTAGAAATTGTTTTTCAAGGTGTTTTCACTTGAAAATTTATCAAAATAATATTTTTTTTTAATTTATTTTTATATTAATACATCAAAACAATTTAAAAGCATAAAGTAAAACAAATTATAGAAAGCGTGAATACATCTGGTCCTTGAGGTGAATCAGATTATAGAAAGCGTCATTTCTATATAACAAAATACCCTTATGGACACCAGCAGGGATTGTGGCTCGGTGGGAGCAACCTTCTTCATGCGAACATGGTTCGAGTCTTGGTGGGAGTGGGGCCGGAGGATTCTTCCTTTCATGTCTCTCCTGGTCCATCCCTGCACGGTATGCTTGTCACTCCTGCAGTGTTTTACATGTTTATTGAGCTTGTAGAATGTTCAGTGAGCCCGAGAAATAGTCAAGGTATGCTTAAGCTGGCTCGGACAACCTGGTAACAAAAAAAAAATTACCCTTATGGACCTCATAATTTCTTTATAAGTTTTTGTAGCCACCCCATTTCTTGGTCAGATAATATCCTCCCCACCTTCGGGACCTCAAAAGTTGTTAGCAGAACAAGAGAGAGAAAAAAAAGAAAAAGAAAAATCACAGCCCCTCCCACTGCTATATCTGCATGTTTTTAGCACAATGATCTAATTATAAACAGTTTTTTCGGGGAATCTGCGGTCAAATAGCGGCTACCAGGATTAAAAATTCGACGTGCAGTTTTCAAACATGCGCAAATTGACTAATGAATCCCCTCCTCTTGATATAAACATGAAACAAGATGAGGGTATATGGGTACTTTAAAAGTGAATACCCGGTCCTTCCTCAACGGATGGATCAGCCAGATTCAAAATTCGGTCAGGTAGTGAAATAGAATCCTGAACCACCAATTGCCAATTTACCATCTTTGGTCGAAGGATCATCTGCTAATTACAGAATCCTCCACCAATTTTCTCTCGTGTATCTTCGTTATAAATTGTATTTGGAGGTGATCATTTTATTAGAGTTTCCTGTGGCTCGAGGAGAAGGAGATTCCGGGAGGCTAAGGTTGCTTGAATCAGCCAAACGTTTCTGTGACTCTCTGTTAAATCATGTCATACAACGAGTCGCAGAACGATGAGGCAGCAAGAGAAAAGGCCATAAATGATTGGCTTCCAATCACCTCCTCGAGGAATGCCAAATGGTGGTACTCAACATTCCACAATGTTACCGCCATGGTTGGTGCTGGTGTTCTTAGTCTCCCCTATGCCATGGCTCAACTTGGATGGTATGTATCTATAAGTATATGCTTAAACTTAACTTTAATATATACATATACACACACAGATTAATACAAGTATGAGCACTAAGTCTCCAAGGAACGAGATGTGATGACAAAGTGCTTAAAATCTACACAGCAGATCTCGAGTTTGAGTCAAGTACATGTATTTCTTGTAAGAATCCGAGACAGTCGGAGTTTTACTTGCTCACCGACCCACAAAATATGCTTTCGTGGAATAGGGTTTTCTCAAATAAAAAAATGATATCAAATACTCTTTGATTAATTCTTTGTTCTGCATCCATGAAATTACAGGGGACCAGGTGTTGCCATACTTTTTTTGTCATGGGTGATCACGCTATACACTCTATGGCAAATGGTTGAAATGCACGAGATGGTTCCTGGTAAGCGATTTGACAGATACCATGAGCTAGGGCAACACGCCTTCGGAGAGAAGCTGGGCCTCTGGATCGTTGTGCCACAGCAACTAGTTGTACAAGTTGGAGTAAACATAGTTTATATGGTTACCGGAGGAAAATCATTGAAGAAGTTCCACGATTTGGTTTGCTCCGACTGCAAAGACATCAGGCTAACCTACTTCATCATGATTTTCGCGTCGCTTCAGTTTGTTCTGTCTCATCTTCCCAATCTCAACTCCATTACTGTCGTCTCTCTCGCTGCAGCAGTCATGTCCTTGAGGTAAGTACCAAGCAAATCGATTCACCTCACCAACTACTTGATCATTTTGATCCCTCTTTTAATTTGTATACTATGATGATTGCACCATGGAGTTACTCCACGATTGCTTGGGGAGCCACGCTGCACAAGGGTGTCCAGCCTGACGTCGATTACAGCTATAAAGCTAGCACCAAAACAGGAGCTGTCTTTGACTTTTTCGCTGCCTTGGGTGACATAGCTTTTGCATATGCTGGTCACAATGTGGTCCTGGAGATCCAAGCGACCATTCCCTCTACTCCGGAGAAGCCTTCCAAGAAACCTATGTGGAGAGGAGCCTTCCTTGCATATGTCGTCGTCGCCATCTGCTACTTCCCAGTTGCCCTGATTGGATACTGGTTTTATGGAAACAGTGTGGAAGACAACATTCTTATCTCACTCGAGAAGCCGGTTTGGCTTATTGCAACTGCTAACATGTTTGTTGTCGTTCATGTCATTGGAAGTTACCAGGTGCGATACGTAGTTACTCGTAGTAATAATATGGATTTCACGTAATAGTTTTATATGAAATGATTTTTTAATATGGTATCAAAATCTTATTTCCCAACACCCCATTATATTTAATAAAAATTAAGTATAAGATAACGTGGATCTATATAAATTTCAAGTTTAAATTTTTTTTACTTGAAACAATATGAAAATAATATAAATTATATTATAAGAACTTACTTGATAGCTTAATATTTTAGATACTATTATGAGATTTCAATCTACAGGTATATGCTATGGCAGTGTTCGACATGTTGGAAACTGCTTTGGTGAAGAAACTCCACTTTTCTCCTTCTTTCATGCTTCGCTTTGTTACTCGCACGGTCTATGTTGGTGAGCGCTGCAATTTCAAGGTCACTCTTTTTCTGAATTTGCTGTATCTGCAGCTTTGGGTGCTGATACATCTCTTCTTTGAATTGCTTGTTGCAGGGTTCACAATGGTGGTTGGTATATGCATTCCGTTCTTCGGTGGCCTTCTTTCGTTCTTCGGTGGATTTGCTTTCGCCCCAACAACATATTTTGTAAGAACTCATCGCTAACGCTACATATATTATCTACCATGTTCCTGCAATCATTTCTAAAATGAAATCTACTCTTCACAGCTCCCCTGTATCATGTGGCTTTCCATCTACAAACCCAAGAAGTTCAGCCTCTCCTGGATAGCGAATTGGGTGTGTAAGCTTGACATTTGCTTAAGAACTTGCCAAATCAGTTATATTTGAGGCTAATTGTTTCAAAAATATGCTTGATCAGGCCTGCATTGTGCTTGGAATTTCGTTGATGATAGTGTCGCCCATTGGTGCTCTAAGACATATCATCCTCGCAGCCAAAGACTACAAGTTCTTCTCATGAGCATCCAACAATGGCCGGCCAGATGTAAAGAAAGGGTGTATTGATTTAGTTGCTGGTTATGGCCTCGATTTGAACTTAGCAGGAAACTCAGATTTAATAAAAAAAAGAAAAATTAAGTGGAGCTGTCCTCCTGTTTATACACCGTGTGGGGAACTGGTTTATTTTATGTGACGGTTTCCCTGTATGAACAGCGAGCAACAGCATTGATGATTTGTACATGGACTGGGAAGTAATTGAGATGTTTAATGTTGTCTTGCTCCAACTAAATAGGTTTAAACTTTAAGGTATGTTAAATAAATGACATGCTTCTATGTCAACATGATGATGGTATTGGCTGTGGAGGTTTTTGGCTCAAAATCATCTTCTTCTTGGACCTTTTAAGTTTAGGGTTTGTTCAAGTTGGATTCATTTCCTATTGTTTTGTTTTTTTATTAACGTGAGTGTCCATGTCAGCTTGCGCATACTTCGACTAATCTCATAGATCCTAAAATTAATGACAATGTAAGCTTTAAGTAATCATTATATTAGCAACTACAAGGCTTGAACCTAAAACCACATGAGGAGCAAAATCTTTAGTCTTCGACTCTTTTCACCGGACCACCTACTAGATAATTAATGTTCACTTGTGTTTTAATTTGATGAGTTGTAAGAAATTATTGAAATGTGATCATAAAGAATTGGATTTTAAAACAAATCCACCCATTGATTTTAATTCAACTTGGGATTTCAATTACTATTTTACAATCACCATATCGTAGAATATTTTTGACATTTTAAAATAAACTAAGAAAATATTAAAGCCACCATGATTTGAGAAAAAAAATCATTTTGATCAGTCAATTTCTAGCATCTAATTGATAAATAAGTTGAACAATAACAATGATTTTAGCCACTTCTTCTTCATAATTATGTGCCTTGAAGTGAACACTATTGTATGCATGAATATGGAGTCCTTCCATTACTGGTTTGGAATTGAAAATAAACCATAAATTAATTTTTTTTATTAATTTTTATAACCATTATTAATAAAAACTAAAAGAGATTGGAAATTCATGGGCATGATTTTCTTTTCAATGAGTGCATTTTGACATTTTTTACATTGATCAAGGACAAAATGGGTATTTGCTTTTAAAACTGCAATGCAAATTGTCATAAATACTCTTGAGGTTAATGTATTGTTTGATGTAATTTAGTAGTAGATTAATATTTTTACATATAGAATACACAATTAAGTTACCAATTTATCCTTAAAAAAAACCTAGCTTGTTACAAGAGGTAGATTTGTATTTTTATACATAGAGTCACAATTAAGTTACCAATGTAGCCTTATAAAAAGAAACTTTGGTCGAGTGTTCCTCTCTTATCCTTTGTATTTCCATGGTGAAAATACATTTTTGCTCAGGGTTTTATGCTAACTTTTCTTTATTTCTGATGTTTTTGTTTATGTTTGTTTTTTTCATATAAATTATTGAAATCAAGTTTTGCTTCAGTTTCATCCTTATTTTTTTTTTAAGTCTCTTTGTTTTTATTTAGTCCTTGGTTTTTTAGTTAATATTTCTTGTATTTGAAATAACTTATGAAAATTGAATTTTGTTTCAATTTTTCCTTATTTGATTTTTTAAAAAATGTATTTTTCTAGTCCTTAATCTTTTAATTATTATTTATGTCATCTAAAATATTTTTCATAGTGTAATATTTTTGGTTATTTCACCCTTGATCATTTTTTCTCTATTAGATTTTTCTTTATTTTTTTTACACAATTTTATCCTTAAACATTGAGTTGATTTGAATTTAAATTTCTTGATTAACCCTGTTTTGAAATTTCATGGATTTTATTTTGAGAAATTAACACAAGTTAAAGACGTCTACTAGGAGTTGCTTTTTTATTGTTATTGTTATTTAAGCTAATGTTTTTTTAGATTTTATCCTTTGATTTTTATTTTATTGGAGATTAAACTCATTGTTTTTTATATGCTTTTTACATCCTTTGTTATTTTTTTTAATAGGTTATTTGGGGCCTTTTATGTTTTGTTCCTTTTAAGATATATTTCTTGAAATATATTTTTAATTAAATATAATTGATTGATTGTATTATTAAATTAATTATGAGATATAATTTTCCATACTTCTTTCGAAATATAATTGTCTCGCAGCACGACGTTCTGCTAAAGAGGAATAGTAGCAGTAAGCAAGGAAAAAAAATGGTAAACGGACCGAATCGGGCCCACTGGCCCGGACTTCTTTCAGGGCATTTTCGAAATAAATGTATGGGAGAGGGGATTCTAAATAAAAACCCGCGAAGATGGCAATTTTATCTACCGAGCAACATTATTTTCCCGCCATTTTGCTCTGCACCGAAACCCTAAGAGAGAGAATCTGAGAGGGAGAGAGAATCTGAGAGGGAGAGAGAGGTTCCTTGATGGAAGAGGAAATCAAAGCAGAATTTAAGAAGAGCGGGTTCGCTCTAGACGATGAAGAAGAAATCCTCAAGAAATGTAAGTCCTGCTTTTCACTTGTGTCCCTTAATGTTCTTGCAATCCCAATAGTTCTGTTCAGATCCTAATCTTCTTTATTTATTAGGTCTTACTTTCTGTATAAATTACAATCTGAAGTCATCGGACCTCGTCTCGAGCTGGGAGGTTTACTATCTCAATAGGTGAATTTAGTTCTCCTTTTAGGTTTCTTTTTTTCTTTATTAATATCATGATTGTTTATTTATTTTTATAGAATTTTCAACGTAAAAAAGAACAACATTATTGCCTTTCAATCTTAACTGTGTGCGTGGAATGTGAATATGGTGCAGGCAACTTGATGAATCGACGGTTCGAAATGCTGAAATGGATGGGTTTTTGTTGCACCTGCAGAATGAACAGAAAGAAGCTGTTGTTAAAGAGGAACCCAATTTGTACATCTATTCAAGCAAAGATGTGGGCATGTGAGCAGTTTATTTGACTACTGTTTCTCTGTTTTGCTTGTTAGTTTGTTTCTATGATAGATTGACAATGTTTGGTCTGTTAAATTTGATTGAAACGTATCATGCTGTCTAGGATCCTGAATTATGATGAAGACATGAAAGAAGAAATTCCCGGGACTCCAACAGACAAGTCCTTAAGACTCAACTCAGAGCCATTTGATTCAACACCCAAATCGTATGGAAATGGTTATTCTTCTGGGAAACCATCAAAACTTGTGACACCCTTTGGACGGCGAACTGATAAGTTTGTGGTCAAATTCAACATCAATAGCCTTCCTGTGGTGGAGAACAATGATGGCGAGCATGACCATGGGAATCTTGAGGATGAAATTATTAAGAGGGCTCCACCCTGCAAGAAGTGTTCTCTGATGGTCCATAGATTGGGGCCAGAACCTGGTTGCAGGTTCATGTATGACAGGATTGAAGATAGGGTATATGATACTTCTTATTGCATAATCTATAAAGTAGTCCTTCGTACCTCCAATTTTTCTGTATTGCACTAACATGATTTTCTTACCATTTAGTTTAATGCACTTGAAAATCGCATTAGAAAGCATGCAACTGCACTTTGTGCTTCTGGACTGTACGAGGAACCAATGGACCCAACAGTTGCTTCGCAGGTAACTTGGCCGTTGTCTGCTTTCATGGTATTTATCTTCTTATTAGCATTCTGATAACTGCAATCATGCCAGCATGAAATAACATGGTCATGTGCTTATCTCTGTTGCATGTAAATAACTGTATGGAGACCCTAACATATCAACCGTGTTAGATATATTGTATCCAAGATTCTCCCTATACTCTTTTCTGTTAGCTGCTGCTTCTTCTTTCTTTCTAAATATATTTATAATTTTTTAGTTTGCCTTTTATCAATTAATTTCTTTCTAAATTCTCCAGCATGTTTTATGTAAACTTATACACTGCCATAAAGCAGTTCATCCATGCATCTGATTAGAACTATTGTTTCAGAGAAATATATTTGCTGTCGGAATGATCTGTTGTGACGGAGAAGGGCGTTTAAATGAGAAATCCATCATGTTGCAAAGCAGGTAAGAAGCAACATGATTTTTCTTATGATATTCATTTGCATTAATCAACTTGTAAGGGACATGATGCGACGTGCACAGTAGGCCATCCATGATGAAGCAGATCTACTTGCTGGTATATTCAAGGAAAACAGCAATGATGTCAACTCATAGTCTAAAAACCTGGTCTCATTTTGGAAGAAATGAGGTGATGTGATAAAAATAACTGTCTTGGCCAAGTTTGCCCCTGAAGGGTTGTGTCCAGGCTAAATCAGGGCCTAGATTCCCCGGTTCCTAAATTTGTAATCAAAAGATCTGACAATCAGAGTATTCTTGGAGTTTTTTTTTCATATGAAAGATGGTTGCGTGGGAGTGTTAAATGCTAGCCCTGATTATGTGTGCCATTTTATATGCAACAGTGTTGAGCATTCTGGAGGCCGCAATGTTCGTTTAGAATTGCATAACTTGAGCCAGTTCTCTATTTTCCCAGGACAGGTAAACTGTAAATAAGATCATTGATCTTTGATCCATATATCCCAAAATCAAGCTTAGCCCACGAGGTTGCATTTCTGCAGATTGTAGGTATCGAAGGTCAAAATCCTAGTGGACATTGTTTGATTGCATCAAAATTGGTGGACTCAGTTCCTTTATCTGCCACTGCTGCTGTGAATCAGCATCCTACAAAGAAGCAAGCTTTGGTTCTGGTGGTTGAGTCAACTGATTCTTCTTATGTACAAAAGGAGATATCAGCTGTATGTAGCCCTGTCTTCTGCTTCAATTGACGATACTAGAATAACACTGTTTCTTGTGCTTGATCATAAGCCATACATACGATGTTTCATAGCTGTTGCTGAGTAGAAGGGACAGGTGATTTGGGTTGCAAACACTTGAAGAATCCAATAGTAGAGCATTTATCTGAAAATATGGAATTAAAATAGTTTAAAATGTCCAGGATCAATGTGCACTTGTAGAAGCTAATGAATTAAAGGCTTTCAATTGGGATAGATTTAAAAAGTATCAGCAACAGCATGTGCATTTCATTTGTTAACTGGTTAGCTGTATAGAAACTACTACAAAGCTGAGAAGGCAAAAGGTTTTAAATTGCTGCTTGAAGTGGATAAAACTTGCGTACCTGTACAATAAGAGCTTGTACCTCGCTACTTTTCTGCCAAAGTTTTCATTCACAAGTCACATGCGATATCATAATAAATTGAGCAATCATATTTGCTCTCTTGTATTCTGCACTATTTCGATCCTATAGGTAATAATTTGTTTGTATCTAACAGCTTATTGCTTCGGGCCCTTTCACCACAACAGACAACTTATACTTTGAGCCTCTGACAGAGCTGCTTGCATATGCAAGCAGAAAGTTACCACAATTACTTGTACTGGTACGACTTTACTATTTTTGAATGCAATGTCATGCTTGGGTCATGGGCTCAGGAAATATCATGTTGTAGACTTATTGGCAGTTTTTCTTAGATGGGACCATTCGTTGATTCTGAACATCCAGAGGTTAAGAAAGGGGCTGTAGACAGGAGCTTCGATGAGTTGTTTTCTCAGGAAATTCTGAGAAGGGTAACTAATCAAAACATTGTGAATTGTTTCATGGAAGCAACTTCATTATTTTATAATCGTTTTGCTGTTTATTGTTTCAGTTGCAAGAGCATGTGGAATATGCTGGCTCTGATGTGCGTGTGATTCTTGTTCCATCTATACGGGATGCTCAGCATGATTTTGTTTTCCCACAGGTCATGATAGTGATATATTGAGTACTAAAAATACTTCCTTTTCTTAATCATAGTAAGCACACACGTGCATTTCTTGTGTATATTGTTTTTACCTCATAGATGTGTATATTTGTTACTGAGATTTAGTTGTGGTTTTGCAGCCTGCTTTTGATATTCATCTCCCCAATCTCAAACATCAGGTACATGATATATAGGATTCGAGTTATTCATGTTGTAACTAGAAATAAGCTACTTGTTTGATAAAAAAAAAAGAAGAAAAAGAAACAAACAAAGAAGGTTTTTGCAGTGCATCTAACCACCACATGCATTTGAATTTATTTTCTGTCCTTTTGCCAGATAACCGGTCTCACAAATCCAGGAAATTTTGAAGCAAATCAGGTAAAAAAATGTTGCCTACTTTTTTACACAAATTTTCAATTCTTCATGCTTGAAACACTCAACAATGATTTTTTGGTTTTCGCTAATGGAAAATTGATTTATAATTTCTTATTTTAACAATTGTTCAGATAAACTATTCATCTCACCTGTATGTTTTACAAGCTCCTGTTGGGCAATCAACTTTGAACTGTCTTGTGTTCAATATAAGCTATATTACTGTTTCATATTCAGATGTGCGAGGTTTGTAACCAGTAACCACTATGCAATCTTTATAACGAGGCTCTTGTAGACCTTAATCGTAACCAAATAATGATTGCTCACCATTTGGATGATTCACCAAGTACATCAGATTTTTATGGACAAATGTTCATTGTTTTGGATCAGTAATTAGATCTCAGAATTTCTGGTTACATGCTTGGATAGCAAACTAAAAGACTGAGAACCTAGGGGAAATGATAACATTCAGGACATAAGTTTTCCATCCGTTTAAGCTAACTCCAAAGGATTATAATTATAAAGGAAGCTAATAATTTTTGAACTCCTTTCAGGTTCATTCTAGGTTAGGTTCCATAGGCGACAAATTTATATATTTCAAAGTTATATATTTTGTGCACGTCAATAGAATGTTCTGCCACAGTAATTGAATTTTCTTGAACCTAGCCCAAGCCTTGTTTCTCTAGACATGTTATGCAACTTGGGTGGTCAGTAAACATCCTGAAATTTCTCAGGATCCATTCTTGAAAATTGAGAATCTTCTTGCCCTAAGTTTTTTAAAGATCACACGCCACTTAGGTCTAGTAGCCAGCCACCCCACAACTTCAAATTTCAGAGGTGGTATGGATCCTTTTTTTTCTCATAAACATGAATCTTTATCAGAGTGTGCAAGGCATGTATTCTGTTTAATAGTTTTAGTTTCAGGTCAAAGTAGGCTGCTGCACAGTGGACATTTTAAAACAGATGAGTGGAGAGGAGATGTCACGAAATCCAACAGATGGAACACCCAGTGATCGAATGAGTAGACTTGCAAACCATATTATCAGTCAGCGCAGGTATGCTTGAAAATTCTTGCTGAAAACTCCTCCGCGTGATATTTTTGTTGGTTCAGGAGATCAGGGGTCTAGAGTACCTGACTTATTTCAAAAAATGAAACAGCTTTTATCCGCTTTATCCGCCAGCTGAAGACATTCCATTGGATTCTTCACTTTCTCCAGAAGCTCTGGACATTACCTCAATCCCAGATATTCTCATCCTGCCTTCAGATGTGAAGTACTTTATAAAGGTAAGCACAGCAGCACCAATTGCCTGAATCTTCTCCGTTCCAGTCCCATTCTTTTTTTCAAAATAAAAATAAAAATGCAGATAGTCTCAAAATGTAGCCCAGTAGGGAAGGATGATGGGTTCAACTTGTTTGCTCTCTGGCACAGGTGCTGACCCTTGGTGAAGGGGAAGAGCAAAGAAAGTGCATCTGCATAAACCCAGGAAGACTGGCAAAGGGAGAAGGAGGCGGCACTTTTGCAGAGCTTAACTACCAAGGGAGTCCTGACAAGATGAAAGCTTCAATTATAGGCATCTAAATCCCGGACCCAAACTCGTTGAGTAACGCACTAAACGATCCTGTTCATATAATAATCTACAATGATGGAGAATAATTCAACTCTTCTTTTATTAGATTTTATTTATTGAGCTTAATTTAATTATTTATTTATTTAGATTTAATTTAGTTATTCTTAATAATTTATTCAACGGGCTATCAACCCGAATGCATATTCTAGCTAGAATTTTTGTATTTATATTCTACTTTTTTAAATGTCAGGTGAGTATGAATCGGCCAAAAAATTTACGAAGTTACATAATTATAGTATTTATATTATTTTCATGCATTTTAAATAAAAAAATACCCAGCTTAAATCCAAATCCTTAGGCCATGGTAATTAAACTTACGAGTCAATTCAGTAAACTCGTTTGAGTTTGCGAGTTGGCTCAAGAAACCTGGTTGGACTGAAAAGAAAAATTTAAATCGGTAAAACTTGTAAAATCAGATCGATTGGTCCGATTTTATGATCCGGTTTTTTATTATGCCCAAGTTCAAAGCTAATTCAAAATTTCAAACGGAACCAAGGAAAAAATGGAGAAGAGGATGAGAATGAAGAGAGTAAAGGAGAAGAGGATGAGGAAGAAGAAGGTAAGTTTCTAGGGGGTTATATAAATTATTATTAATAATAATAATAAAGTAGGTTTATACGGTGGAGGGGTAATAATAATAATAATAATCTGGGGATTTATAATAATAATAATAATAATAATAATAATAATAATAATAATAATAATCTGGGGGTTTATAATAATAATAATAATAATAATAATAATAATAATTAGCATAAAAAATAGTTAGCATAAAAAATATTTTAAAAAAAATCCTATTAATTTAAGATAATAAATAACATTAATTAATTTATATTTCACATCAATAAAATATTTATTTTTAGTTTGTTAATTTTTACCTAATGAAATTCTATGGACATAATTGTTTTGTAATGTATTTTTCAATTATTTTGAATCATGCATGAATCTTAACTAATGAAGTTTTATGTCCATAATTATGCTATTTTGTATTCAGAAATATTTTACATACGATTTTACGATTTTTCTTCTCACACGATTTTAGCTGTGATTTTACGATTTTTGTACGGACAGATTCGGGTACGATCTTACGATCTTACGATCCAATTTTTCGGAACCCTTTCCGATTCGTGTCAAAATCTCGATTTTGACTACCTTGCCTTAGGGGCTAAACTCTTTCCACCAGTACAGTACACTCCCGGATTACACTTGAGTTACTGTTCATCCTTCGTTATTTTTCCTTCCAGATTATATAACCCGCCAGTGACAAAACAGAAGTATATGGTAAGCAAATCAACAATATATGGCAACTTAATTATATCGTAAAATCTTGTATTTATTACGGATTACAAATAAGAGATTATAGACAAGAAATTAGGGATTATTACATATATTTAGAGGAATGAATTCCTCCTTGGTAAATCAATGAAATACATAACTAATTTGATATTTGTGACATGGTATCGAGCTAATCATTTTGATCTAGACCTTCGATTTTCTTCAGTTCATGATCGAATTTCTTCAGATGTTGGTGATATTTTCTTAGGTTCCTATGATGTCTAGAGAGGCTTTTTTACTCGATTCACAACAAAAACTATGCCAGCTTGGGAGTTTCGATTTTGAATGTTTGTTAAAGGGAAAGAATTATAGGGGCACATTGATGGATCTTTACCGACGACCAATTGATCCGGAGAAGTCGAGTTCATGGACTACTAAGGATACGAAAATTGTCTCGTGGATATTGGGATCTGTTGAACCCAACACGATCAACAACCTTCGATCGCTTGGTAAAGGGAAGGAGATTTGAGACTACTTATGATGCATTTATTCCCAAAACAATTCGGCTAAAAATTTCAAGTCGAAATGGGTATTGCTAATTACAAACAAGGTAATCTCTCAATTGAACAATTTTATGTCTGGATTTCTGAATCTATGAAGTGAATATACTCGGCATAATTTACTCTAAAGTACCACATGAAAGTTTAGAGACACTTTACCTTGTTCATGTCTGAGAGCTAGAGGGACCAGTTCTTGATAAAGCTCAGGCTAGAATTTGAGGTTGTAAGAGCTAGCTTGATCAACCAAGTCCAATACCCACTTTGGGTGAATGTTTGGGGAATTGTTACGGAAGAACAACGACTAGCCACTCAACACGAGTTGACTCAGGACACTATCACATAGATGAATGTGGCCTACATGGCTCAAGGAAGGAGACGACAGAGGAGTGTGGGTGTGTAGTGTTTTAATTGCAAGGAATTAGGGCACATCGCTGAATTTGCAGCAAGAAATTCTGCAATTATTGTAAGACATAAGGGCATGTGATTAAGGAATGTCGTCTGTGACCACAAAATCGACAAGGGCTAGGGTTTTCTGGTCAAATGAATTTGGGTATTAATTTCATGGCTACCACAACTGTCTCATCGTCGACATCAGAACCTTCATCGACGATGATTTTTTCATCGACAACCTTTACGTCAGAGATGGTGCAGCAGATGATCGTCTCTACTCTTTCGGCATTTGGGTTCCAAGGTATGAAAGATAAACTTAACTCTGTGATTTTGACAAATAATAGAAATCGGGATTTGGCAGTTGGGTTTCAAGTAAAGAAATCTGAATTTAATTCAGATGTGGTTCTAGCAAATGATAAAAATCAGGTAATGGATTCGACAACATCAAATCATATGACCAACAGTGCAAATGGGTTGCATAATGTGCAAAAATATATGGGAAATCAGCATATACAGGTGGCAAATGGTGATAATCTTCTGATTTCATCAATTGGTAATTTGGGTTCTGATTTTGAAAATATTTTTGTGTCACCGAAGTTATCCAAAAGCTTAATCTTTGTTGGGCAAATGGTAGAAAATAACTGTAAAATTCAATTTGATCATAACAGTTGTTGTGTGCAAGATTAAATGTTAAGGAAGGTGATTGTGAAGGGGCCTAAAGTGGGACGTTTATTTCCAATACAATTTTCTATTCCTAGTATTAATTCATGTGCTTATTTTACTGTCATTAATAATCCTCATTTTCAGCATAAGAAATTGGGGCATCTCAATTCTATTGTATTGACTCATCTTATGAAACATGGATATTTGGGGAATAATTTTTTTTTTCAATGAAATTTTTGGATTGTAGTTCTTGCAAATTGGGCAAAAGCAAATCATTATCTTTTTCTTCACATGGTAGTTGTGATTCAAAATGTTTTGACATTATTCATACTGATGTATGGGGCGTGAGTCTTGTTCTCTCTCATGCTCAATATAAATATTGTCATATTTATTGATGATTTCAATCATTTCACTTGCATATATTTTCTCCGATCTAAGGCTGATGTATTCTCAACATTTTAGGTTTTCTTTGCATTTGTTGAAAATCAATTTTCTGCTCATATTAAAATTCACGATCCGACTCGGGGAATATGTGTCCAAAGAATTTTAGGAATATCTCAAAAACAAAGGGACTCTCTCTCAAAATCTTGTCCTTACACTCCTCAACAAAATGGAGTTGTTGAGCGTAAGAATCGTCATCTTTTAGATGTTGTCATTGTTGCTACCCAATTTTTGACCCACTTATTTTCATGTTTCGGAAAAAAATAAAAAAAAAAAAAAAAGGACAAAAATCCCAAAAAAAATCTTGTTACAGAGGCAAAATTGAATAAATTGAGAATTTAACAGTCAATGCAGGTCAAAATAGCACAAATTGGAAATAAAGGACCGAATTGAAACAAACATGCAAGCCGAGGGCTGATTGTGAATTTGTCCATGGAAGACTCTATAAATAGAGTGCATGGCTACAAGAACCAGGACAAAAAAAGACCAAAAATTTACACACCCAAAAACCCTAAAAGTTTTGTGAAGGGCTGCAGCCGGCAGCCCTCTCCTTCGGCAGCTGCAGCCCCACAATCAGCCAACACTCCAGCCCCATTTTCTCTCTTGTCTACCCCTGCTCGCAAGCCTCCAGTGACCGGCCACCCCTCTTCTTCACACAGTCAGCCCCCACGATCAGCTCCTACTCCCCATTCTTCTCCCAAGACCGGACCCCACAATCTCTCTTTTCTCTTCCCTCACATTTTCTCCTCCCGTGAGCCTCTCGTCCTTCTCACTTTCTCCAGGCAACCCCATCCTCACTCTCCCCTCCACTCTCAAGATCCCATTTCAGCCTTACCCAACCGACCCACTTACTTCTACTCCCTCCTCTGTTTCCTCACCCTCTCCGACTAGCCACCTCGGTCGTTCGACCCTACTCCCTTCGGTCAACCCATCTGCTACCTTTCTTCACCACCGGCCGACCAGCCCCTCTCTCGCCCTCTCTCCCTCGTCGTCGGTTGAAACACCATACCAGCCTTCCCCATCATCTCTTTTTCCTCCTCTCTGCCTCAACCATGGTTTTGAACAGACCGAGACTTGAATGGACCCGAGATAAAATTGATTTGTGTTTGTGTGGACGTTGTTTTCCGTGTGTTGTTTTGTTGTGCAGGCCTTCTTTGAAGGCCACCACCGGAGGGAAGAGAAGGGGAGGTCCATGCAGCCTCCTTTTCTTCTCCTCATCGGCCAACGCCGTTAGCCAAACTCCTCGCTCTCATCTCCCTCCATGTCCAGACCCACCACTCATCACCGATCTCCCCAACCGAGAGCAGAGCCAAGGAGAAGAATAAACGCCGAGAACAGTAACCAAGACTGGAAGAGAAAAATTGATTTTTGTGTCTTTTATGCTCGTGGTGTTTGCTGTGTATGCAGGTCGTGGTGAAGCTCCCCCTTTTCTCCGGCAAGAGGAAAGCGTAAGAAGAAGAAGAAGAAGAAGAAGGAAGAAAGGCGGATCTCGAGATGTGAAGAGATTTTTGATTTTTGTTGTTTGTGTTTTGTTTGTCTGTTTTGTTCGCTTGCAGTGTCACCGGAGGCCATCTCCGCGAGAGAGAAAGGAAGGGAAGAGGCTTGGTCCATAACCCCTGCTTTACACCTCCTCCGGCGGCGTATGGGACCCACGCCGCCACAGTGATGGAGGCGCGTGGGCAGACGTGCCACCGCTTCTTCTCCTGCGGCCATTGCTCCAAAAATGCTCCCTAAGGCCCTTTTTTGTAATTTTCTTTTATATTCATGTGTTTATTTGAACTGTTATTGTATCTATAATTATTTTTAGAAAGTGTAATGAAAAAGACAAAAAAGGCAATGTGTGTGTGAGTTGTATTCTATTTTTAAATGTGATGAAAAAGGAATAAAAAGATTGTGTGGGTGTGTGTTGTGTTTTATTCATTCTGTATTATGTTGTTTTGTTAAGAAAAAAAACATAAAATAAAATAAAAAAATGTGTTTTCTTTGTAAAAATTTGAAACCAATATTTCAAAGTATAAAAATCTTTTTTTGAGAATTTATTATTCACTGTTAATATTCAGATAAATAAATCTTACAGGTTTATACACAAAATATTCGGGGTGAATAGTATGCTATTATTCACTATTCGGTGTTTATATAAATAAATCTTATCTAAAATATTCGACTGGAATAGTATGCTATTATTTACTTTACGGTGTTTGGATAAATAAATTCTAAAAGGTTATTATCTAAAATATTCAAGTGGGAATAATAATAATCAATAAAATTCATTGGATTTTTAAGCAATCGATCGATTTCTTTTAATTGTAACATTTTTTTGTGAAT
Source organism: Salix exigua (assembly GCA_032356905.1). Lineage (NCBI taxonomy): Eukaryota > Viridiplantae > Streptophyta > Magnoliopsida > Malpighiales > Salicaceae > Salix > Salix exigua. The sequence goes on along the minus strand of CM063597.1, from coordinate 4,545,095 downwards.
AAATATGATTTATTGAAGCATTTTAAATCACATCGAAATAGACAATGCAACTTACCTCAGGTAAGGCGTATTAGGGGTGCTAATACCTTCCCTATACGCAACCAATCCCTTACCCTTGAATCTCTGAGCAGACCAGTATAAATTGGGTGTTCCTAGCGACCCTCAACAGCAAGGTGGTGACTCCTCATCAACTCCACTACGAGAGTCAGGATCCCTCCCGGGACGCCGCGCGGGGACGTGCGACAGAATGGCGACTCCACTGGGGACGGTATTTTTCTGAAAAATATTGGACTAAGCTTTGAATATTTTGATGTGATTTATTTGTTTCAATTTGTTTGAATTTTATGTGTGTTTATTTTTAGCAAGTTTTTTTTTTGGCATTTTTAATTCATGCATATGTATATATGTTCATGCATTGTTAATTTATTTTAGTTATATTATTGTGGTTTGCAACTTTAAGTTAGGTGGGGGACTAGCAGCTTACCTATGACTTGAGTCAAGGTTGAAGTTTGTGTAAATCCCAACTCTTCGCTGAGAGCTTAGATGGTAGTGATTGGTATACGTACCATCCCATTATCTGCTAAGACCCCATATTGCCCTTACGAGGGTGATCACTAGGACAACAAGAGACCCTGTGTAGAGCCAAAAGTAGCAAACTCATCATTTGTTGTGTAAACCCCAACTCTTCGCTGAGAGCTTAGATGGTAGTGATTGGTATACGTACCATCCTATTATCTGTTAAGACCCCCCATGTTGCCTTTACGAGGGTGATCACTGGGACAACAAGAGACCTTGTTTAGAGCCCAAAGTAGCAAACTCATCATTTGTTGTGTAAAGATTAGAACCAATCATTAGGGTGTATGTTACTTTCATTCTATTTGCATTAAGGCAAACTCTTCTCGAGGTGATTCAAATTCAAGAGTTTTGAGTGACACGGTAATTATCGCTTAGAAAATTTGCATTGATGGGTTTAAGCAAAATCCAATTTTTGTGTATTATACAATTGTTACAAGCTTGTGTCACTCCTCGAAAGACGAGTTTGTCAAAAAAATAATAATTTGCATATGCATTTTTACATGCATTCCCATAGTTTTTGTGCATCATACAGTTGTTACAAGCATGTGTCACTTCTCCAAAGACGAGTTTGTCAAAAAAAAAATTGCATATGCATTTTTGCATGCATTCCCATAGTTTTTGTGTATCATACAATTGTTACAAGCATGTGTCACTTCTCGAAAGACGAGTTTGTAAAAAAAAAATTTGTATATGCATTTTAACATGCATTCCCATAGTTTTTTTTGTGTATCATATAATTGTTATAATCACGTGTCACTCCTCAAAGGGTGAGCAAAAAAAAACATGCATATGCATTCTCATAGTTTTTGTTTATCATGTAATTGTTACAATCAAGTGTCACTCCTAAAAGGGTGAGCAAAAAAAAAAATTCATATGCTTTTCAAGATGCGTTCCCACAAGTTTTTGTTTATCATGTAATTTTTATGATCACGTGTCATTCCTTAAAGGAGTTAAAAAAAGTCAGCATGCATATACATTTCCGCACGCATTCCCATTGTTTTTGTTTGTCATGCAATTATTACGATCGCACGTCCTTCCTCAAGGGTCGAGCCCGTAAAAAAAAAAAAGAAACATGCATATACATTTCAACATGCATCTTCACATTTTTTGTTTAGCATGCAATCATTACAAGCACGTGTCGCTCTTTAAAGGGCAAGTTTGTCAACAAAAAAAAAACCAAAAAACATGCATATGCATTTCAACATGCATCTCCATAGTTTTGAAATAGGGGTCCCTCAATTTGTCATCTTCCGAAGAGTCTAGAGTCATTTGACATTTGACATTGCTGAGAAGAACTGGTTCCGATACAAAGTCATCATTCATGTTTCTTCTGCAAGCCCACAACAAAATTCTCTGCTCTCTAGTGAAATCAAGTGGGAAATATGCCCAGATATTATGTGGAGAGTGTTAGTGCAATCATCAATGGGGATTGTGGAAATTCAGGTTTTCTTTTGAGGAAGTGCGAGCAATCCATTTTCGGAAGCAAGCATCAGTTGAAGAGTGTTAGTGCAATCATCAATGGGGATTGTGGAAATTCAGGTTTTCTTTTGAGGAAGTGCGAGTAATCCATTTTCGGAAGCAAGCATCAGTCGGAGATGTTATTAGTCCATTTAAGTATCAATTGACTTTTTCTCCTGATCAGGTGGAGTTATTGCGGCATTGTCAAATCAGAAAGTTTTATGCCGCCATGCATAGAAGACCATGTCATTTTGAGCACAATTTTATCTATTAAAGCGAAGATGAATATCTTGAGAGAGAAGACATAACATGATACTGTTGAATTTGATCCGGTGTCTGAGAAGTTAAAGTATGGGCACTGCAAGATTACATTGCTCGAAGAAGCGAAATTTCTGCCAGAAGAGTCTTTTCGCTGTATGATAATTTTTTATGATTGATGCACTTTGGTGTATTGACAAGAGTGCTTCTGAGCTTGATTCACTTTTTATGTCCAATGAGGGGTGCGGTAAAACAATCAGTGACATAATCCAGATGAAAGAGATGAACAGTTGTAAGAATATCAGTGATCAAGTGTGAAAGTTAACCAGCAAAAGGCAAGTCAAGTTTTGTAGAGAATGTTATCGTCAGCAGTCTCAGCAATAAATAATCGCGAGCATAAGCGAGATCAATGAGCAGTGGCAATACAAAAATGTTTGTTTGGAAAGCCTCGGAAAAGTGTCGCATCGTCAGTAACTTTCTCATGGAATTTCATTGGCTATCACTTTGTTTTGGGGTTAAATCATCATTTTCATTGAAGCATGTGTTTTCCTTGTCTTTTTGTTGTTTTGAAATCAAGAGATGTTTGACATTCTTATTTTTGACAAAATATTTTGATCAAACTTCAACATGCAAAATTTGAAGTCCTCATTTTTGAAAGTATTTGGATTGCAAAATTGACCTAACTGTTGTTAAAAGACATGATGACCAATACCAGGTGACCGAACAATTTTTGAGCCCATACACCGAGTTTTTGAGCCACATCATAGTACTAAGCTTTATTAGTATGCATATTGACATGTAATGGATTTGGTACTTATGGACCCGTGAATCATGACTCTTGCATGTCCAAATCATTACATTGGACGAGGTCAAAATTTATCAGTTAAAACCAATTTTGCTTGAGATGATAAAAGGCCATCTTTGTTTATTTCCTTCACTATTCTTGAAATGTGTATCCCTTGTTAATCCCAATTTGAGCCTGATATTATAATTTTTTTGAAACACCCAACATGGATCACACCCTCACACTGGGGCAAGTACAATAGGGGACAATAAGAGATTTGTAGTTTGAGGATACAGTGATAACATTAAGAATCAACAGAAGGGAATGCTCATGAATGAAGACCCAAAATTGGGAACAATCAAATTGAGAACATGACAAAAACAAAGAGTCAATGCTAAGGACAAGTTAAAAAAAGGAAAAAGAATAAAAAAAAGAAAAGAAAAAGAAGAGATTATTGAACTATGCCATGTCCGTTAGTATTTGTGGTCAAACCTCATGTGGGAAGAGATGTTATTAAGATCTTTGAGTCTTCAAGATAAGTTGTCCATCGGAGGAAGATCGTGCGTAATTGTTTTGTTATACTATGTTGAGTACAACAATAGATGAAATAACATTTGATGACAAATGATGGTTCGAGTTTTAGTATTCCCCTTTTAAGTTTGAGATTGTCAATGAAAGGAATGACATGGTTGTAGAGATTCTTAAAGCATTGGTTGATTGATAAAAATCACGTTAAGATAATTAATGTATTTTGATGTGTTCTCTTCTACTAAGACAACAAGAGCAAAGGAGTTAATGACTAGATGATGGTGATCCTAGATTTTTGAAACCCTTAAACACATTTTGAGCCTATGAATATCCCTTTCTTTTATAGCCATGAACCATAGCCTCATTACATGCTTGTAAAAGTCATTCTTGATCAAGCGAGCAATTTTAACTGATAAGTGGCGCTCTCAAAATTTGTTAGAGTTTTTCCATAAGGGTTATAATTTCATGAAAAAGTTGCAAGTTGTTATGCATATTGATAAGGTAAGTACAGAAAGATGAGGCAAATTTTTCAACTGAATCGCAAGTTTTTACTCAACTCTAAATATTTGAAAGCCACAAATCATCACTTCATCATGTACATACCCCAAAATCTGAGATTAGAATTAAAACCCAAAAACCATAAAAGACAATTTCTATCTCACGATGAGTCAATTCATTGTTTGCAAAATATGAAATATTTACAGGTCTGCATTTATTGAATATCGTGTGTTGGGTATTTGACCAAATGAATTTGATTTTCAACAAATGACATCTCTTTGATTTTATAGCAATGATTAGACTTTGGAGGCACATGATCTCTGAAATCAGTGACTTAATTCTAGAACAAGAAAGATTGGGGGGAAATGTTGACCGGATTCAAAGAATCTTTGATATTGACAATTCTCGGTTATCATTAGAATGCCCAGTAGTTAGGGGCCAGAATGTGGATATTGATAGGAATGCAAATAATTTCACATCAGCTTGGGGGCAAAGAAGCATAAGCAAATGATTGATTTAGTGAAATTCATCAATGAGCACCAACGGATTCAACTCAGGGCAGCGTGGCTTAATAGAGAGTGATGGTTTGATAAGCTCCAACAGATGATTGAGAATGAGATTGCATTTGAAGGGCACCTGCAGATTTCGAAATATCATCTTACTCGCAGATTTGTTTGTCTTCAAAGATATTGTTGCATGGTTGCATTTTGATAAATGTTGAAGAGTATACATGTCATAAAGGTTGATCATGAGATAATTGTTGCGAAGCTAGTTGACTCAAGTTTCAGTTCATCACATCAATATGGGAGATAGAAAAAACCTCGTTAATGACAATATCATGATTCTTTGCATGAATTGAGAAGAAGTTGCTTAGAAGAAATTGAGTCTACAACGAGAGTTCAGATTGCATGGCCAGAACAGTTGCATCAGTTAAGGCGAGATTCATCGCATGAATGTGGGTGATGATATCAATACATCTCTTCTCACAAGCTGAGAGAAATTTATTGATGATAACATGTAGCATGCGACAATGAGTTTTGGATGCATTTCTAGACGACTTGACAATTCCATGAATGTTGATGATGACATACTACAAAAGAAACATGATTCAATTGATGAAGAAAATTAATTGACTGATTGACAATCGAAGATGAGATAAGCATTAGCAAGCTTTGCAGTGATTGTTAGCAAACACACGCAAACCAGAGAGCTGTTATTGAGAGAATCCAAGAAGATGGATGGATGGTTACACTCTTTCACGGTGAATGAAACAATACCACACTTGGGGGCAATGTTAAACTTGATAAGCACTGAGAGCAAAGATCATTGCAGATAGGCCAGAAGAAGCAATGCGCTTGAGAATTGATGAATGAATGACAACAAAGCTTTGGAGACTCGGCAAAGACATCCTACGACAATGGAGCATTAGAGGAAGGGGACCTATATTTCTCAGGTAAGTATACATGCATCATCATTCATTGCATCCCCATCTTCATCATCTTTCATTTGGGTAGGTCACCCATAATAACGAGACCCCATTTTTCACCATCATCCAGTCGGGTCGGTCACCCAGAAAAATGAGACCATGCTATCCGGGCGGTCACCTAGAAAAATGAGACCATGCTAGTCGGGTCGGTCACCCAGAAAAATGAGACCCAATCTTTCAACTTAGGCGAGTCACCCGTCATAATCAGACCCGGGTAAGTCATCCGTCACTATCGAGACTCTTTCAACTGGGGCAGGTCACCCGTCATAATCAGACCCGGGTAAGTCATCCGTCACTATCGAGACTCTTTCAACTGGGGCAGGTCACCCGTCATAATCAGACCCGGGTAAGTCATCTGTCACTATCGATACTCTTTCAACTGGGGCAGGTCACCCGTCATAATCAGAGCCCGGTAAGTCATCCGTCACTATCGAGACTCTTCTAACTCGGGCAGGTCACCCGTCATAATCAGACACGGGTAAGTCATCCGTCACTATCGAGACTCTTTTATCTAATTTCTTTTATTTGTGTAGGTCACCCATCATAATGAGATCATCTCCAACTTTCCAATTTATTTTATTTTATTTATTCTTCTTTACAACGCTTACTATTTAAAACCTTTTACAAGACTTTAGTCGTAAGCATTGTAAAGAGGGGCATCTGTTGCTACCCAATTTTTGACCCACTTATTTTTATGTTTCGGAAAAAAAATAAAAAAATAAAAAAAAAACATCAAAAAAGACAAAAATCTTGTTACAAGGGCAAAATTGAATAAATTGAGAATTTAACAGTCAATGCAGGTCAAAATAGCACAAATTGGAAATAAAGGACCGAATTGAAACAAACATGCAAGCCGAGGGCTGATTGTGAATTTGTCCATGGAAGACTTTATAAATAGAGTGCATGGCCACAAGAATAAAGGACAAAAAAAAGACCAAAATTTACACACCCAAAAACCCTAAGCATAGAGAAAAACCCTAAAGTTTTATGAAGAGTCTGCACTGCCAGACCCTCTCCTTCGATAGTCTGCAGCCCCACAATCACCAACACTTCACCCCATTTTCTCTCTTCTCTTCCCCGCTCATAAGCCTCCACCACCAGCCTCCCTCTTCTTCACACAGTCAGCCCCTACTCCCCATTCTTCTCCCCAAGACCAGACCCCACAATCTCTCTTTTCTCTTCCTCACATTTTCTCCTCCAGTGAGCCTCTCGTCCCTCTCACTTTCTCCAGGCAGCCCCATCCTCACTCTCCCCTCCATTCTCAAGACCCCATTTCAGCCTTACCCAACAGACCCACTTACTTCTACTCCCTCCTCTGTTTCCTCACCCTCTCCGACTAGCCACCTTTGTCGTTTAGCCCTACTCCCTTCGGTCAACCCATCGCTACCTTTCTTCACCACCGGCCGACCGACCCCTCTCTCGCCTCTCTCTCCTCGTCAGTCGGTTGAAACACCATACCAGCCTTCCCCATCATCTCTTTTCCTCCTCTCTGCCTCAACCATGGTTTTGAACGGACCGAGACTTGAATGGACCCGAGATAAAATTGATTTGTGTTTGTGTGGACGTTGTTTTCCGTGTGTTGTTTTGTTGTGCAGGCCTTCTTTGAAGGCCACCACCGGAGGGAAGAGAAGGGAGGTGCATGCAGCCTCCTTTTCTTCTCCTCATCGGCCAGCGCCGTTAGCCAAACTCCCTGCTCTCATCTCCCTCCATGTCCAGACCCACCACTCTGTCACCGATCTCCCCAACCGAGAGCAGAGCCGAGGAGAAGAATAAACGCCGAGAACAGAACCAAGATTGGAAGAAAAAATTGATTGTGTCTTTTATGCTCGTGTGTTTGCTTGTGTATGCAGGTCGTGGTGAAGCTCCCCCTTTTCTCCGGCAAGAGGAAAGCGGAAGAAGAAGAAGAAGAAAAAGGAAGAAAGGCAGATCTGTGATGTGAAGAGATTTTTGATTTTTGTTGTTTGTGTTTTGTTTGCTGTTTTGTTCGTTTGCAGGTCACCTAGAGGCCATCTCCGGCGAGAGAGAGGAAGGGAAGAGGCTGGTCCATAACCCCTGTTTTACACCTCCTCCTGCGGCGTGTGGGACCCACGCGCCGCCAGTGATGGAGGCGCGTGAGCGACGTGCCACCGCTTCTTCTCCTGCGGCCATTGCTCCAAAAATGCTCCCCGAGGCCCTTTTTGTAATTTTCTTTTATATTCATGTGTTTATTTGAAAATTTATTGTATCTATAATTATTTTTAGAAAGTGTAATGAAAAAGATAAAAAAAAGACTTGTGTGAGTTGTATTCTATTTTTAAATGTGATGAAAAAAGGAATAAAAAAGATTGTGTGGGTGTGTGTTGTTTTATTTATTTCATATTATGTTGTTTTCTTAAGAAAAAAGAATATAAAATAAAATAAAAAATATGTTTTCTTCGTAAGAATTCGAAACCAATATTTCAAAAGTATAAAAATCTTTTTGGGAATTTATTATTCACTGCTAATATTCAGATAAATAAATCTTAAAGGTTTATACCCAAAATATTCAGGGAAATAGTATGCTATTATTCACTATTCGGTGTTTGGATAAATAAATCTTATCCAAAATATTCGGCGGGAATAGTATGCTATTATTTACTTTTCGGTGTTTTGATAAATAAATTCCAAAAGGTTATTATCTAAAATATTCAGCGGGAATAATAATAATCAATAAAATTTATTGGATTTTTAAGCACTGATCGATTTCTTTTTTTTAATTGTAACATTTTTGTGAATAAATATGACTTATTGAAGCATTTTAAATCACATCGAAATAGATAATGCAGCTTACCTCAGGTAAGGCGTAGAAGGGGTGCTAATACCTTCCCTTTACGCAACCAGTCCCTTACCCTCGAATCTCTGAGCAGACCAGTACAAATCGGGTGTTCCTAGCGACCCTCAACAGCTAGGTGGCGACTCCTCATCAACTCCACATGCGAGCCGAATCCCTTCCAGGACGCCGCGCGAACGTGCGACATTGTTCACACCTTATTAATTGATTCTTCAATACCTACTTGATTTTGGGTAGAAGCTCTGTCGACAGCTTGTTTATCTAATTAATCGCTTGCCTTCCCGGGTTCTAAAATTTGCATCTCCATACTCTATTTCATTTGGTGTTATTCCTAAGTATGATTCTCTCCATATTTTTGGATGTGTTTGTTTTGTTCACTTACCATTTACTTGAATGTAATAAACTTTCAACCTAAGCTGCCCGTTGTGCTTTCCTAGGATACAATAATTCTCATAAAGGGTTTGTGTGTTATGACGCAAATGCTCATAAAATTCATATCTCTTGAAATGTGACTTTCTTTGAAAATCAATTTTTTCCCTTCTTGTCCTTCTACTGAATCCACTCATATCCGACTTCCTACATTTGATGACGATAGTCCATCTTATGTCTTTGAACGTTCTAAGCCGAGTAATTATATATCAAAGACGCCATCCATCGACCACTCTACTCCTTCCAAACACGGAACCGACATCCGATCATGCCCTCAACTAAGATGATCAACTCGAGTTTCCCTTGCCCCAAACAGTATGGATATTCAAGCAACTACTATTGATAGTGTTTTTGTTCCTAAGACTTATGCTCAGGCTTCTACCCAAGATTGTTGGGCACAAGCCATGAAAGAAGAACTCAGGCTCTCCAGGACAATCACACATGAGATATCGTCTCTTGTCCTCGTGGAACCAAACCTATTGGCCGCAAATAGGTATACACTATCAAATTAAAACCCGATGGGTTTATGGAACAGTATAAAGCACGATTAGTTGCTCTTGAAAATTGTCAAGCATATGGTCTTAATTATGAGGAGACATTTGCACTGTCACTAAAATGATTACCATACAAACTATTTTGGCAAATGTTGCTTCCAAGAGATGGTCACTTCATCAAATGGATGTAAAAATGTATTTTTACATGGTGATCCGAAAGAGGAGATCTATATGACTCCTCTTCCTAGTATGTTTACTCACCCATCCGATAGAGTTTGTTGGTTGAAACATTCTCTGTATGTTCTAAAATAGGCACCCGAGAATGATTTGAAAAGTTTCGCACTACGCTATTGGTTCTTCAATTTATTTAGAGTCAATATGATTCCTCTCTATTTCTTCAACATACCGCTAATGGTATTGTTGCTCTTCCGTATATATATATATGGATGATATTATTATCACATGATCCTAATATTCCACTCATTGAGAATTTACAACATTCTCTTAACACTGCATTCCATGTGAAGGATCTAAGAGAACTTCATTATTTTCTGGGCCTACTGGTGTACTCTGTCGACTAGGTATTTTTACATCAAGCACAAATATACCAAGGAGATACTTCTTTTGGCCGGACTTGAATCGAGAAACAATGTTCTTACACCTCTTGAGATTAATTTAAAACTTTGTTATAATGATGGTGATTTATTGTCCGATCCTTCCATATACGAGGCAATTGGTGGGAATTTGAATTATTTAACCATTACTCGACCAAATTTTTCTTTTGCAGTAGAACTAGTCAACCAGCTTTTACAGGCTCTTCGTCAATCTCATTTAGTTGTTGTTAAGAGAATTATTTGTTATCTTAAGGGCACATCTAGGACAAAGATATTTTTTCTTGTCGACAATTCATTACAATTAACGAGGTTATAGTGATTTAAATTGGATGGGATGTATAGATACATGTCGATCTGTTATGAGATGATGTATGTTTCTTGAAAATGCTTTAATTTCATGGAAAAACAAAAAGTAAGATTGTACTTCAAAATCTTCCACAAAATCTGAGTACCAAGCTATATCCGTCGTGTTCGAAATTGAGTAGCTCGAAGTTTGTTACAAGAACTTGATTTTCCTCAAGCACCATCCTACACGACTTCATGCTTGATAACACAAGTGCTATTCAAATTGCTACTAATCTTGTATTTCATGAATGCACCAAACACATTGAAGTTGATTGTCACTATATTCATGAGGCTCTTGATAATAATATTCTTACAGATCCCTCATATTTCCACTGAGCATCAAACGATCGATGTCTTTATGAAAACCGACTCGACCTCGACATCAACTTCGTGATCGACAAATTAATACTTCTTGATCGACCAACATAAATTTGAGGGGATGTAGTATATATTGCATGCAAATCAGCAATATATGATAACTCAATTGTAATAGAAAATCTTGTAATTATTACGGTCTATAAATTAGGGATTATAGACTATAAATTAGATTAATCATGTATTTAGCGAACTGAATTCCTCCTGGTAAATCAATGAAATACAAAATAAATTTGATATTTGTGACAGTAGGTACTTTCATTTTCTCTGCAATGGAAAAGAATCATGCCGGGATTCATCCTGATAAGAAGCAATATTTTTCAAAATTTTAAGAATGCTCACTGGTTTATCTCTAGTATAGTAGCATAAACATCATTTTCTTACCAGTACCACACATCAATTACATTTCCATATGCCAACCAAAGCCTAGAAAAACTGCTACGCCTCTCTTCTACCGTTTCAGAAATGCTTCTATCAAAACTTGTCCCGAGTGGTCATTTATATTATGCTAAAAACTGTCTAGCCCAAGTTAGTCAAAACCCTGACTTGACATGCAGTTCCAAAAGCACCTGCATGAACTTTGAATCGCGGTTTAACCAGACACGGCACTTCACTTACATTACCATTCCTCCATCAATCGTGAACACCTGCAAAACAATAATATCTAGCTTAGCAGCCATGAAAATGGAGCAGGGGCTGGGTTCAACATTCATTGGCTGGGATGCCTAAGGAAGGGTGAGGTGAACCACACCAAGGGACTCCACTTAACACTTGGATTTAGCCAATGGACCTCATTACATGCAGTTCTCAACCATGGCAGAGCATAGCAATTAAGTGCAATGTATAGCTAAGGCAATTCATGTTATACAACGAATCTGGTAAACCAGGGCATTATTTGATCAAACCATTAGAATTTGTCTCCCTATGACCTATGCGACTTATTACCTAACTATGTTTAGCCAACGGATTACATCGCAAGGTCACAACTCCTCAAGGGATAGCCAAGGTAATGAAGCTCACATGTAATTATCAAACCACTAGAATTTGTCTCCCTATGAGACTTACTAGCTAAATCCATTTCGCCAGTGTATCACATCACAAGTTTATGGCTCCTTAAGGGATGGCCAAGGTAATGAAGCTCACATGCAAATTTAAAGCACGCAAGGGGTTGACTTAGACCAGGCAAAGGGAGAATCAAAACAGTGCCTAAGCAAGCCATGCCATGACACGAAGCGACCAAAAGAAAATAATTTAGAAGAGCAGGTTTGGGCTAAAATTTCACTAGTGAAAACTTAAAAAGCATGGAAAATCAAAATAGAATAGATTTAGAACCTGTCCAGTGATGTAACTGGAGGCGGGATTAAGAGCCAGGAATTCCACTAGTCCTGCAACCTCTTCTGGTTGGCCATAACGTCCTGAAAAAATATCAACTGTTATGACCACCATCTGAACATAATTCTATGAGATGCTTGTGAGAAAAAACTCAGCTTGTTCAAATTCAAATGACTGGATCAGTAAAATAGAAGATCAAACTGGCAAGGACTCGTTATTCAATAGAAGTATAGAGCTAGAGAAATATTCAGATATACTAATACAAAGAAAGAAAGATTTGATGAACTACGTAAGTTAGCACTATAAGCAGATTTCCAAAAGCAAAAAATGACTAGGGCTTTCAGATGAGTTTCACGTGAATACTTCTCAAACCCTTTGAAAAATTCACTGCCTCAAAAACTTTCCAGCAGAAACTTAAAGGCCCAACTGCAATGTGACACATATAGAAAGTTAAGAAATTTAAGGGGAAAAAATTATACTCACCCAGAGGAATTGTTTCCAAGATTTTCTTTTCAATATCATCTCCAAGCTTGGCAGTCATGTCGGATGCGATGAATCCTGGGGCAACAGCATTTACCTGGAAAATAGTCTTAATTAGATCTGATTCCATGCAAACACTGAAAAAGTGCAGAGCAATTTTAACAAAAGATAAACTCCTGAAAACTCACATTAATGTTTCTGCTTGCATATTCCTTTGCAACACTCTTTGTCAGGCCAATAACTCCTGCCTTTGCAGCACTATAGTTAGCTTGCCCGGCATTGCCAACCAAGCCAACAACTGATGCTATGTTGATAATCCTTCCCTGCAAAAAATAAAAAAATTCACTTGATAGAACTTATTTGACGCCTTTACTCTGTTTATCATTTAATTTATGCAAATTATAGATACTGAGGTATTAGCTAGAAAAAAGATGAATCGGCTGAAAGTATCCTCAGTCTTGGACAAGTCAGTGGTCAGTGTGCACCCATTGGAAACAATCCTGGTGAGAGTCTCAAAGTTATTTTAACTTTGAAATATGATTCCAGGCTGTCAGTGCAAGTTTCAATATAAAGAAATAATTTTCAGCCTATGATAACTTCTTAACAATAATCTGACACTGTTAAGAATATGTACAAGAGAAGTGCATGATGAGCGAAAGAAATTTAAACTTGCAAGGAAGCTCAAAACTGTAATAAATTGGAGGTTTGAGAGCACAAATCTATCACTGGCCTGATTAGCCAAGAACATGGAAGGCCAATGACTTGAAGATGGGCAAGGGATATTACCTTTCTCTTTTTCATCATAATTTTGGCTGCTGCCTGCACAGAGCACACTATCTCAGTTTGAATAAGATAATCATAAGTTGATGTCAGGTAGATCAAATTATTTGGATCTCAATGCTCGCACCTGTGTGCAAAGGAATACACCAGTGAGATTGAGATCAATAACCTCCTGCCACTGAGATTTCTTCATTCTCATCAGCAACGTATCCCTGGTAATTCCTGAAATCAAGGTATATACATTACAAGTACTAAAAGGAAAACACAAAGTGATGAGGAAAGATAGTGGATATTACTAACCTGCATTATTTATCAGTATATCAACGGTTCCCCATGCATCAACAGCCTACAAATGTGACAAGTCATTAGCAAAAGCATAAGTATTATTTGCAATTAAATTCAACCAACAGAAGGAACATCCGCTCACAGTTTTCATCATTGATTCCACATCAGCCTCTTTCGAAACATCACCCCCAAAAGTGAGGGCCTGACCACCACAAGCCTCAATCTACAAAATTATCAAACAAACCCATCGGTCATTTTAGCCATGGACTGTGAATTAGTAACAATTTCATTTCCAGTAAACAGAAGAAACAACCGCATATACAGCAAGTAAACTGAAATTTCCAGGTTTGAGAATAAATATTTTGAATAGAACCTGATGAGGATGTTAAATTAAACATCACGATCTCTACCAATTTCTATTTTAGTCATTATTTTTACTTCCATTTCAGAAGTGTAAACATGTGACAACGCAGCAAAAGAAATAAAGTGGCGACTTTATCAAATCCCGACCGCATCTGGCAAAGGAGCTAATTCACATCTTGAGCCCTTGAAAGTATGTCGTTTTAACACTTGGTGGAAAATAGTTGATCGGAACCTTCTATTTCTTTCGATTGGACCGACTCATGCTAATCAAACCAGCATTTCGGTAATGGTCCGAAAATTATTGATGGTAAGCTAGCCATTAAAGCCTAGAACCATGAGACACAGAAATGCAGAGAAGAAGGACAGCTTGGAATTAAAATTACAAAAAACAGGGATTCACCTACCTCTTTGGAAACTTCCTCGGCTTCCTTTGAAGACCTAGCATAATTAACCAAGACCTGCAATATCAGGAAACTATCTATAATTCACCATTTTCCAGAAATTAAGAGATAATAATACTATTCTATGTGTTAGATGGTGGGATTTTACTAACCTTGCAACCTGCTTTTCCCAAAGACAAAGCAATTGCTTTGCCAATACCTCTAGAGGCTCCTGTCACTACCACCACCGGTGACTCCACCTTCTGTGCCGCCTCTGCGCTCGCTTTTTCAGAAGTAGCAACCTGAGCTCTTACACCTGCAATCAACTGATCACTAAAGAATAATCTCCGACGTAAGTGATTAATCACTCTAATCAGAAATCAAAACAGATACCAGAAGAAGCGAGTGAGCTCCTCGATCTACACTGGAGAGAAATGCGAGGTCCGACTCCAGCGGAGACCGGAGAGAAGGGGAGAAAGTGGGCGATTCTTGTATCAGCGGAGGTGGAGAAATGAGCAGCGGGTTTGCAGGAGACGACATTGGATCCGGCAAGGGAAGCAGCAGCAGCCATGAGAGGTGCAAAGTGTCTTCTTAGAACAGACGAGGAGGAGGAGGTGGAAGGGAAGAAGAGAGCCAGAGAAACCACTACGATTTGCTTTGCTTTGCTTTCTGTAGGAAAATAAAATTGAGAAAGTCGATTGGTTGTTTCTAGCTGTGGCTTCGCTTTGTTAGCTCCGGACACTGTTATCAGTGCCGAACTGGCGATACACACTAAAGTAGATTTCTTTTTCTCTTCCCTCTCAATGGATTAAATGGGTATCGTTTGTTCATTATTTACAAGGAAGCCAGTAGTTACATTCTGCATTGCCATCGACGAACTGACCTGGCATTGGCTAGAGATGGCAGGGTGGTAAATTAAGAATATTTTGAGTTCTTTTTGACAATAAATAGACGGGAAGGTTTGGTTCATCCGCGCAAACTACTCCCAGGTTCCAGCCCACTTTTCCTTGGGGTGAAGTGTGAACAACTCTTAAACGGCGTCGTTTGCTTCTCCTTTCTTATAGGATCCGTACGACACGTCAGGCTGGCTAAGGTTTTATAATACATGGGCCGGCACGACACAACGTAGAAATCCACGAGCCAGCGCAACCGTGTGACGTGCAATAATGCGTTTAAAAAATGTATTTGAAAAAAATTAAAAAAATAATTTATTTTATTTTAAATTAAATTTTCTTTTTAGATTATTTTTATATCAATTTTTTTTTTAAATTAAAAAATATCATTTAATATATTTTTAAATGAAAAGTACTTTGAAAAACAATTTTAATCACACTCTCAAACATGTTTAACAATAGTGGCCAACGGTAAGAGCTTGGTACTAATGGATTTACTCCCCCTATAGTCTTATGTTTGAGTCTTGTGATTGCTAATATGATGACCATTTGAGATTTGTATGATCGTTAACTTCAGGAGTCGTAAAATTAAACGAGGTGCACGCAAGCTAATTCGAAAATCCATATTAATAAAAAAATATTGAAAGTTAATTTCTAACCCCGAAAATAATAGTGTTGGTGTTTTTATTATGGTACTAATGGATTTACTTTTTAAAATAATGATTTTTTTATAATGTTTTTTTGTTTAAAAATTATCAAAATAATATATATACATATATTCTAAAAATTATTATTGACATTAACATATGAAAACACTAAAAAAAATCAAACCAAAGATAAAAATGTTTTCTTTTAAAATACTTTCAAAACATACAAACAATCATGTTATAAACCGATAAAAAAGGTATATGGAATGGGTTGGCCGTGTCATGAATAGGAGTTCTCTTAAAAACTAAAATAAACCAACAAGAACATAAACCAATCTCTACCCTTCTTCTTCTTCTGGATAAATTATCTATGTTAAGCTAGATAAAGAGCTGATCTCGTCAAAGTACCAAAACTTTCAACTGTCTTCTCAACTAGAATATAGAGGACTTAGAGGGTGTTTTATCAAAAATATTTAAAAATAATCGATTTTTATTTCTTTACTTTTAGATTTTATTTTAAATTATAAAAAATAATATTTAATATATTATTTTCATGCTAATATTAAAAATAATTATTTTAATATATTTTAAAACAAAAAAATATTTTCAAAACAAACACTTATTGACCTCCAACTGCCCTCGAGTTTAATAATACAAAAGGAACCCCCAAGTTAAAACTGCTGTCTGGGTTTTGGGTATCGGGCACTACCAGACACCGAGGTCCGAGGTCTCTACCTTTTTGTAGCTCCTAGTTAAAAGGCTTTTAGGTCCAAATGTAGCCCTTCGCAAATTGTTTTTTTTTTATATATATTTATTTTACGTACCCTTTTAAGAAATATTGTTTGACTTTTCATGGGGCTAGAAGCCTGATATTGACCTGAAGCCAAGCTTGATCTTTATCAAAAGGGATGGATTAACAATCACACCAGCAGCGATTTAATAAATCTCAATCAAACAGCACCTAATCATGATATGGCAGCTCAGGATATTTCTCAACCTCCCCTTCGGTCAATGTTTAGCGCCAACTCCTCGGCTAGAAAGTTGCTATGTGGCCTGGCGCGAGGAGCTCATTCGCCAAGACCTTTTTAAATTGAAGCGTGGTGTGTGATTTCTAGCCCCCCCTCTTTCTCTGTTTTTTTAAATTATATTTTCGAATATATGATAAATAATATTTTCAAGTAGGTGAGTTGTCCCACCTTCTAAAAATCATATTTTATAAATTAAAACTTTAAGTATTTTAAATTCTATTATATATATATATATATTCCTATTTAAACTCAAGATCTACTATATTCATTAAAACACTAAATTTTGAGTGAAACAAGTGGGCAAGTAAATGCTTGGAGAAACTCCCCCTTAATTCCACTTAAAAGAGTTTTAAAACATAGCAATATAGCATGATAACTAATCACAATTTCATCTCAAAATAGATTTAAAATGACAAAATTATAATACCAATCCTAATATTTTTATAAGCATAACACGCTTCCTTTTTATAATTATGAGTGATTGGTTGGTATTATGTTTGAAATTGTTTTTAAAAGTGATTTTTGTTCAAAAATTTATTAAAATAATATATTTTTTATTTTTTTTTAAATTATTTTTGACATTAATGCATGAAAATAATATAAAAATAGAAAAAAAATTAATTTAAAATAAATAAATATGAAAATAATATTTTTTTAAAAAAAAATCTAAAAAAACAATGTTAAAGGGGGCCTAAATTCCATAAAATTGAACGTAAATTCATTTTATGAGCCAAGCTCAGCGCTTATCCAAGGAATGCCAACATCGCCAACTTGATGTTGCCATTAAATATTTGTCACATCAAATAGTTTCAATCGTCATACGTTGGGATCACACATTAATGTTGTTAGAAGATAATTTTCCTTGTCCCAAAAAAAAACAGGTTATTTAACTTGTAAGTACAACAATACTCCTACAATAAGAGAAAAGCAGAGACGAAAATTCTCTAATTAATTATTTATTTTCAATTATATATATATATATATATATATATATATATATATATATATATATATATATATATATATATATATACAGGAATACGTGAGACTGAAGGACGTAGAAAGCCGATCAACGCACGTGACCACTGGGTTCGTATTTCTAACTTTTAAAAAATAAAATTAATAAAACAAAATAATATTAAAAATAGAAGTAAGGAAATAAGAATTCTCGTATTATTATCTATATATCTAAAAGGCATCAGTTAAATGTACAGTAAATTACTGTAGATTGGATATTTTGCATTTGTACTCCACAGGAGTACAAATGCCTCTTTTTTTTTTTAAATTTCGTTTTTTTTTTAAATTCTTTTTTTTTTCTAATTTTTTTTTTCTTTTTAAATTATTTTTCTATAAATTTCGTTTTTTTTTTAAATTCTTTTTTTTCTAAATTTCGTTTTTTTTAAATCCTTTTTTTTCTTATAAATTTCGTTTTTTTTCTTTTTAAATTTTTTTTTCTAAATTTCATTTTTTTTAAATCCTTTTTTTTCTTATAAATTTCGTTTTTTCTTTTTAAATTCTTTTTTTTTCTAAATTTCGTTTTTTTTCTTTTTAAATTATTTTTTTTTTTAAATTTCTTTTTTTTATTTTTAAATCCTTTTTTTCCTTCTAAATTTTGTTTTTTTTTTTCTTTTTAAATCCTTTTTTTTTTCTAAATTTCGTTTTTTTTAATCCTTATTTTGGAAAGTGTTGCTTTTCGTTTGTTTTTTTTATTTTTTTAAATCCTAATTTTAGAAAATTACTCTGTAAAAGTTGTTTTCGTTTGTTTGTTTTTTTAACTTGGATATCAATGACAGCTTACACGTATCACGATTAATCTCCGGATCTATTTTTTTCCTTTTTTTGTTTCCACTTCTACATTTCCCCCCTTTTTTCCACTTATATTTTTTCCCCATGACCGGGGTGTCCGAGTTATTTTATGCACAACATGATTTTTTTTTCTCATTACTGTTTAAAAAGGTGTTTTTCCCTTGCATTGTTTTTTTTAATAACCATGCTTTTTTTTAATAATAATGTTCACAGTTCAATACTGTTTGAAGAGGTGTTTCTGTTTTTTTATTTTAATCGGGCTTTTTTTTCTTTTAAACCTGGGTATCCGTTACGACTTATGCGACCGACCAATCTCGAATCCATTTATTATTATTATTTTTATTATCACTTACATATTTTTTCATGACCAAGATCTCCGGATTAGTTAACGCGCCTCATGATATTTATATGTTTTTTTATTTATTTTTGTTAAAGTTTCTAGAATATTTTTAATCTTTCATTAATTATATGTTCTGATATTTATTGGATATTATCTCATACGAATATATATAGGGATAAAAAAACATGACCTTGGATCTTTTGAATAAAAAAAATTAATATCAGTATTCTTAAATACATTTACTATAATCATATAATGAATAAATCGAATAACATAAAAAAAAAATTGTCTTCGAATTTTAATTTTTTACTTAACACAATAACAATAACAATAATAATTTAATTGTTTTTCTTGCTTACTCTTTTGTTATTGTTTTTTTCTCTCCATATAATCTAATAATTTTTATTGTTTTGACAGTGATGACAATGATTTTTTTTTAATTTTCTTAAATTTTCTAGGATAATTTTAGTCTTTCATTAATTATATGTTCTAATATTTATTGGATGGTATCTCATATATATATATATATATATATATATATATATATATATATATATATATATATAGGGAAAAGAAAACATGACCTAGGTTTTTTGGAATAAAAACATTAATATCATTTTAAAATTAATATTGAAATTTGGTACTCTTTTGTTTAGATTTATTTCTTAGAAACAAATTTATAATATTTTCATTTTTAATATTTTAAATATAATATTGCTGGGGAAAAGATAAACTAAAAAAAATAAATATTTACATAGGTTATCTGCAATTACAAAATATACGCATCACTTTCCATTTTGATTACATAAATTTTATCAATTATAACTATACTAAATAAATATTAAACTAATAAAATACAATACATATAAAAACAATAAATTTTTTACATAGATAAAAAATCACAGCATCGCAGCGGGTATACCGCTCGTACAGTCTAATGAAAAATAATTGCAATCAAGATAAAATAAAGAAAATAATAATCAGAACAATAATCGAGAAAAGGGAAAAGAAAAAAAGGAGAGGAAATATCCATCGCAGAGCAGCTAGAAAGTGAAGCGACTGAGAGAGAAAGAGAAAGGAAATGGGAGTTTGGTGTTGATGAGAAGGAGAGAAGAAAGAACAAGCAAATCAAAGCAGCTCCGTGACAACTAAAAAAGAAGAGTTTTTATTATTTTTTTAGTCTCTCGGAGGAGAGAGAAGAATGCTGGAAAAAAACAAAGGTGATCCATCCGCGATCTGGCGGTGAAAAATATAGAGCATTGAATGTGCTCAGATCTAGAAAAGAAAGCGGTTCTTGAGGGTGTAATTTGGCATTCAATCTTGGAATTTGAGATCCTCGTTGAAGAATTTGACTTGAATTTATATAGTTTTTTGGTTTCGGGTATGTGAAGCTGCTCTGCTTCGGTTGCTACCTGCTGAGTTGGCTACTCCTCCTCTTCTTTAAAACGGTGAGTTATTAATTATTATTTTTTATTCGGTGGAGGGTGATTAGAAGTTGAGTTGAGTTAAATTGTTGGGTTTTGAGTGTGATGGAGTGCAGTACCAGTGTTCTGGGATCATGATGGAAAGGAATCTAGGGTTTTGATACTGTATTGCGAGATGAAGGATTCTGTTTGCTTCTTATTTCCACATAGTTGTTGAGCAACTTCATTTTTACTGCTGCATTTGCTTCAATTAATGTGATGGTATATGCTGTGCTGTAGTGTTTGTCTTTGAAGATTTGGGGTTATATCGTATGCGTGGGAATTGGTTGGCCTTGCTTCGGGTTGCTAGAAGCGGAGTTAATTTAATCCAGTGAAACTGGAATTGAAGCTTCATTTTTGGGAAGAAAAGGTGTTCGATTAATTTATTAGTTTGGTTTGGTCGTTGGATACCGGTTTATGGGCAATCTGGGTGGAAAAACGGTTATCTTGGTTTTAGTGTCGAGGAGAGGTTGAAGAGATTAGTTTGGAAGTTTATTCACAGTGGAGGAGATGCCGCCTTCTCCGGCTTTGAGATATTCTCCTGGGAGAGAGCCGAGAGCAGAAAATCATAAGCGAGGGCGTAGCCTTGAAGGTGGATTGTTCTTTAAAGAGAAAGATGACGATCTTGCTCTGTTCAATGAAATGCAGTCTAGAGAAAGAGAGGATTTCTTGCTTCAGTCAGCTGATGACTTTGAAGACTCATTCTGTAATTGTCCATGCAAGCTCCATTCTTTCATTTGGTTTATTTATTGCATCTTCTATCTATCCTGTACTGAATACAAATACTTCTGTGTGGTGTTGCATGCTCCGTTGTCGAATTAAATTGTTTTATGCAGCTACAAAGTTGAGATACTTTTCAGACTTCAAACTTGGAGTTTCCATCCCTGTTCGAGGAGAGAGTAGTGAACTTCTCAATGTAGAAGGGGAGAAGAATGACTATGACTGGTGGGTTATGGTTTCCTATTTGAAAACATTTTATTACACCTTTGTAATTTTTGTTTCTCTTGTGAACATAATATTCAAGTTTTTGACAAAGAGAAACTTGTTTTTAGGCCACAGTCCATTTGTCTCTAGCGGGTTCAATTTATCATGGTTAAAAATTCAAGCTTCGGGGTGTACAAGTTAAATTTACCATGTTTAACAAGTCAAGTTTCTAAATGTCGCCTGTTTTCAAAATTCATTTTATAATAATTAATATCGTGTTTTTTCTTTTGCATCTTGCTTGTAAACTCTCTTATCTGTTCTTGGCTTTGATGAATTGCTTGGTTTTAATAATTTTGTAGGTTATTAACTCCTCCTGAGACCCCGCTTTTTCCTTCTTTGGAGGATGAACCTTCACCAGTTAATGTTGCATCCAGGGGCAGACCTCGTAGCCAACCCATTTCCATATCGAGATCTTCAACAGTAAGTCATCGACTGCTTTTATGGAATACAATTTATTGCCCGAAGGTTTGGGATAAAGAATACAATTATATCCATTCTTAATTTCCTATAATTGAGATGTGTGCATCCATATGTAGATGGAGAAGAGCCACAGGAGCAGCAGGGGCAGTGCAAGTCCAAATCGTCTAAGCCCTTCCCCGCGTTCTGGTAATAGTACATTTCAGTCAAGAGGAAGGCCATCATCGGCATCTTATTCTAGTCCAACTCCTAGTCAACGGGCTGCAACTCCATCGCGTAGACCATCTCCTCCTCCTCCAAGTAAAGCCTCAACACCCGCTCCAAGGTCTTCTACTCCAACTCCAAGGAGGATGAGCACAGGATCGGGGGCAAGGGGAACTTCCCCCATAAGGACAAGTAGAGGGAACTCTGCCTCACCAAAAATAAGGGCATGGCAGTCAAATATACCTGGTTTCTCCTCTGAAGCACCACCCAATCTGCGCACTTCTCTGGCAGATCGGCCAGCATCATATGTAAGGGGTTCCTCACCAGCTTCCAGAAATAATAGGGACTCAGGCTCAAAATTTGGCAGGCAATCAATGTCTCCAGCCTCTAGAAGTGTCAGCTCATCGCACAGTCATGATAGGGACCGGATTAGCTCACATAGCAAAGGTTCTGTGGCATCATCTGGTGATGATGATGTGGACTCTCTACAATCCACTTATGTGGGTAGCTTAGACCGCTTAGCGTCAAAGAGAACTGGTGGATTTCCTAATAATAGAGCTCCTGCACTCTCCAAGAACTCAACGAGAGTATTTTCCCCAAGTTCCGCTCCAAAAAAATCCTTTGACTCTGCTCTTCGTCAAATGGTATGTGTCTATTGCACCTAATCACTCTCGTCTCTGTTAAATAATTACCGTGATAAAGTCTTGCATGTATCCCATCAATAGTCACTTTAACATGCTTGACTGTTAACAGTGCAACTTTGATCATCTGATTTGTAGTAAAATTCACACTTTAAAAGTAAGTATATCATTTGCTCGTGGCCTTTTTTTTTGGAAGAAGTTTAATTTGTTGCTTTTGTAAATGCTGTCCACATTGCTTTACATAGTTATCACAAAAACATATGTCAACAAATTAGTTTATTGACAATTTTGATAACTTTTGTCGTCACCATAATAAGTCCTTTTATTTATTGTCCATGATACTAGAATGAAAAGCTTCCACAGATATATAAATATAGCCAAAATTGTCATGAACACCGCTCTATGACCTACCTCAAGAACTTAAAACTTTAAGATCGCTGTTAGTACTCAGCCCTAAGATCGATAACTAATCCACTCCTAATGCCTACAATTGTGTGGGAAGTCATCATAATTCCTGAAAACTTGTGGGGTTGTAGCCAAACCAATCCGACAGTAGATCACCCTTCCACCTGCATTCTCCCCACTCCACAAAACAAAAGAAAAGTCGAAACAAATAAAAAAAATTATATATACATGCTCAACTGTGACAACGAAATTGTATCAGAAAGGAAAGGCACTGTGAATTGTTATCATGTCCATTTTTAGTTTGATAGTTTGGCAAAATATTTCTTAACTTTTATTTCTTTGGTGACCACAGCCATTGTAATAAGAGTATTGAGTTTTTTTTTATTTAATTTGAATTTTAAATGCATTAACACAGTTTTTTAGTGGTTAGCTTCCTTGCAGCACTGAAATAAATGCTTTTTCAGTCGATTGATCTTTTCCTTTTAGATAAAATAAAATGGCATGCATTTATTGTTTGTATGCACTGAGCATACATGCTTCAATTATTCATTTCTAGTTTGATATGTCTTACCAAATTGTTTATTAATTAAAATCATGTAATTAGTTAAACTTTTTTTTGTTGTGGTCATGCTGTCACATCATTTCTGGAATAATGCAGGTCTAAACTGTCCGGTTTGACAAGAAAGAAAAAGTTTATTTACAGAACTGCCCATGAAACCTTGAGTAGTTTATATTTATTCTGTGAAAATCAAGGAGTGCTTGCATTTACTTTCCTCTATCTAGCATTCACATAGTTTTTCAGAAGTCGTGGTGTGCAGATCATTTGTTTGATAAATATTGTTGTGTAGGATCATCGGAAAAGTCCTCAGAACATGTTCAGACCACTTCTATCCAGTGTCCCCAGCACTACCTTCTATAATGGAAAAGCAAGTTCTGCACATCGCTCTTTGATGTCAAGGAACTCTTCTGTAACAACCAGCAGTAATGCGAGTTCTGATCAAGGTACCAGCATTGCACCTGATACCGATGGAGGTGATCACCACCAGGAAGATGTGGAAACTGAAAGTGGTAGGGCACTGTATCCTGATGCTCAGGAAGAGGTATTTGCCTTTGATAAGGTGGATACATTAAATAAAGATGCCGGGCATGATACAGACGATGGCCTTCACTTTCAGCTACATGACTTGGAAAGAGACCCCTCAATTGAATGTGATGAACCTGGTGGCTCTGAGGAGTGCAGGCACCATAATATGGAAATCAGCTCTGCTTCTGACACTTTATGTGTAAAGGCTGATTTGTCAGAAGTTGATAGTCTAGAAAAGAAAAGAGTTTGTTCTAAATGTGGTTGCAGGTATAGTGTTGCTGAAACTCTGGAAAAGGAAGTCAATCTCTGTCCTGATTGCTGTAGGCAGGACAATTTTGTGGACACTGCCACTCCAGACACAGCAACAGTAGCCATTGAGAGCGTCCCAGTGCTGTCTATTAATATTTCTGAAAAACATCAGCCATCGGATGAGCCAAATATCCGGATGGCCGTGCCTGAACTACAGCCACAAGTTAATGATATGGAATCACAATTTGTTGAAATGGTTGATGCAAGGGTTTCCCTGCCTGAAGACAGAGTTAAGCAAGGCGAGACTTCATACCATGAGCAAAACCATATCTATTCCCGAAAAAGTTCTCTCACGAGGTCTTTGATGGAAGGAGGTGAACATAGTATTGTTAAGCAAGGCGAGACTTCATACCATGAGCAAAACCATATTTATTCCCGAGAAAGTTCTCTCACGAGGTCTTCTATGGAAGGAAGTGAACATAGTACTACTGGCCATCATGAAATAGGACAGCCACCTGCTGGTCATAGCCTTCCCAGTGGAGATGCTGGAGATCAGCAATTGCCTCACTCAAATAACTATCCAAGCTTGAAGGCTGGTGTTTCAGAAGGTGCCGGGATTTCTGTATTGCTCAAGAGGTCTAGCAGTAGCAAAGGGCCTGTTGTTCAAAGCAGGACTTTAATTGCCTCTACCATTGCTTATGATGATTTGTCGTATACAAGAGACAGTGCAAACAGTTTGAGAAGCTCCATTGGGCATGGTAGTACTTCAGCATCATCCTCCATTGATTTCAGCACTAGCAGACAGGTTGAAACACGTGTTCAACGGCAGTTAAGTGGCAGGAAATCTGACTTGGAGAACTACAGATATGACCAAAGCTCAAGACCTCAAAGCACCACATCATCTGGAACTTTAAATGATGGTCACCAAGCTCTAGGTATTGCAACAAACTCACGTGAAGAAAATGTTGAGCTTTCTGTTGGCAATATAAAATATGACGGCTTGGAGGAAACACCTGTAGCTTTTCAAAGGATATTGCTGGCTTCAGAAAATAAAGAAATGGATGTTCCTCTTGCTTTTCTTACTGATGCATCAGTTCCTGAAGAAGATTTGTTTGAGCAAAAGGACAGTGATAGAAAAACTGATGTATCTCCCTCAGATTTGCCAAGTCACACAGTTGGGATTCGGTTGGAGGAGAATCCAGTACTATCAAATCATGGCAACTTTTCTTTATATGAAAATGGAGAAGATTTTCGAAACAATGCAGGGGATGTCTCAGATGTAGAAGCATCAGTTTTTCCTCTAGATTCTTCTGTTGTTACAGAGCATAACATGCTAAACACCAGTCTTGAGAGGTTGAATGTTGCTGAGATTCCTGCTCATAGTTGTTTGGCTTCAATATCAGAAATAGAAGCTGAGAACAATTTTCATGGTACTGGCTCAGAGAATGATGATATCTCGACAAATTTGAGGAGCACCATAAGTGAAATTCAGGATCATCCAGCCCCAACACCTTCAGATAACGAAATGCCTGCTCCTGTTTTGGAACACAACATGCCAGGTCATGCAGATGGCATAATAGGTATGTTTAATCCTGGGTTATGATTTGTGTTGATTTCATGTTGTTTGTAGGTTTGAACATTTTTGACTGGAACATGGCTCCAATTGATGGAGTTGACTTTTTTTTTTATTTGCTTTGGCAGTCTGATTTAAACATTTTTTTAATTGGTTTATTTTCCAGTTAAAATAATGAGTGATATTCTGCAGTTTGTAAAGTAATGTTAGTAGCAATTCCTATGTTTACAAAATGATTTTCCGATTTCCAAATGTTTGCCGCATATTTAAATTCAGTGCTAACTTTGAGATGGGTCTAGAATGTTTTGGTTTGATTCTCTAACATGTTTAACTTTTGACAGAGGAGTCAACCGTTATGGTAGACTGTCAGGGAGGGAGCAAGGCAAGAAGCCTAACCCTTGAAGAAGCAACAGATACAATACTTTTCTGTAGCTCCATTGTTCATGATCTGGCCTACCATGCTGCAACTACAGCCATTGAAAAGGAAAGTTCAGTCGCTTTAGAAGGTTCTTGGCCAACTGTTACAATTCTTGGAAAATCCACAGCTGACAGAAAGGATCCGCGTGGGAGACCTTCTGGAAAACGTACTTCAAAATCCCTAAAAGTAAGGCAAAAGCGGGCAGGAACAGATGCAAAACATTCTGCCAACGAGACTGAGAACGATGAGAATGCCAATGAATCTATGGTGCATAATGTTGGGCTTCCGAACGAGATGGACAGCATGAAGCCTCCTAAGTTGGAATCTAAGTGCAATTGCACAATAATGTGAAATCCTCCGAAGATGTCCGAAGTTGGAATCCGAGTGCAATTGCACAACAATATGGAAGTCTTTCACTCACTGTGTGTGACGACTATCTCCAGCCACATGGAGAGATGCCAAATGCTTGTATGCTAATAGATTTGTGTTTGAAGGGCTGTATGGACTATTGCCAATTCATTTATGTTGATTCCAATTTATTTGTAAGAAGCACCACCATGTGTTGGTGACATAAATGTAAAGTTTTTATTGTCATTTAGGCTGCTATCAGCAAGGCATTGGAGATCTGTGTTTGCTCTGCTCCAGTTGCCATATTCCTGTTACTTATCCCGTCTGATTCAAGTGCTCCGGTAGAAAAGATGTGAATTAAACCCCCAAGTGTTCATATTTGATATGATTTTTTTTTTTTAAATTACAGATTGATTTTTGTTCAATGGCTCGTCTGTGGTGGCATTTTGTAAAATTAGAGTAGCGAAAGTGAGACTGTCGAAAAACTCTATTACATTACTGTGAAATTTTATGACCATTCTGTTAGGATTAGATTTCATAACAAATAAAAATATTTATGTTGAATTATTAAGAATGCCTAAATAATAAAATGGAAGCGTACTTGAATTCATATCCGAAAATCATTATCCAAAGTTTTACGAATGATTTTCCAGATTAACATGTTTTTCTTTGAGAATTTCTTGATTTTCTCTACCTTAACCTTATTTTTTCTCTAATGATGGGATGTCAGAATGATAATGAAATAGGACGTGTAATTTGGGAACCATGACTATATATATATATATATAGGTAACAAGGTATCTTTTGATATTCATGTCTTTTGGTATTTTTACTCTTTGATATTTCTATTTTAGCCTATCATTAAAATAGAAATAATCATTTAATCTCCACACATTAAAGGTACACCCTATTAGATACACCAAAAAAACTCAATTGCTTAAAATACATAGTAATTATTATTTTTTAATTAGGCTTCATTTTATTTGACAGTACACAAATACATGATTATTCTTATATAAACCCAATATTGGATTAATGATCAAACACATTCAACAAGAGAAAGAAAGAGAGAGAAATCACCACCAACCTCACAAACATGAACTTTCCATCTGAGCTAAACAGACACTATAGGATTTGCAGCAGAAAATTCAAGCAGCTCCTTGCTCGATTCAAACAGGGCCATGTCTTCGGGACTCAAGCTTATCCTCGCTTCTATTCCATCACCATCCCTTGTGTCGATCAAACACATCACATTTTTCAGTTCTCTAGTGAAAACAGGACCCAACCATGTTGGTTTTCCCCATCCGAAATCAGCACCATAGAGTTCAAAATTACACCAATTGGTGCAGTTATAGTAGTCAATATCTTTGCTCATGGCCATTTTTCCAAAGTCTTCTACCGTCTTGCAAATTGCTAACGAAATATCACCCCCTTGGGTTATTTTCGTGTAATGTTCACCAAAATCTGTTAGATGTTTCCTTATTCGGCTGACTATACCTTGTAATTCTAAATCATCGTGATCCTCCATCCGCGGTGATATACTACCTACGTAGTTCCCACCATAGCTGTCTGGTAAGGCTGGCACGAGCCTCTTACGTATATTCACGCCAAGAGACAACACAGATTTTCTAGGAACCCCCAAGTTTGATCTTGATGCGCTCATCGCACATTTCCAGATCAACGCTGTTACAGATTCCACCCTTGTTGGATTTGGCACGCTTGCACTGATGGCTTTTGCCCTGAGCGCGGTAATTTTGGGACCTTCAAACACAAACCTTTTCAGGACAGCCTCTCCTTGAATCAAATCTACTGGAAGCATTGGGATTGGCAGATCCATCTGTGGGAAAATAGAAGCACCCATGAAAACTGGACTGCTTATGACCTCGGTACTCGAACTGCGAGCGGTTGCAGCCCAGCACTTGATGAAAGATGCTAACGTGGCTGCATCTGCAATCTTGTGAGAAAGATTCACCCCAATTGCCAGGCCACCACAGTCAAAGAAACTAGCTTGCACAAGCAATTGACTATCCCTGGCCGTGATCACTGCATCACCTATAGCTGCAGGCAGTAGTTGTTTTAGCACTTCAGTTTCAGGCTTTCTGAGAATATCAGATAAAATACAATGGATTCGAGCCTCGATATATTCAGCCCCATGGTCATCACATTCAATGGACGAATTGTCTCTGAGTCTGCCTGCGAATGGATAAAAAAGAGTCAAGGCTTCAGACAGTGAGGTCCTTAGTAGCAGTGAAGTTTCATTGGCTTTGCCGAGGTGATCTGTGTCGTTTCCATTCCTGGGGTAAAATAGTAGCAGTGGAATGTGAGTCATGGGCATGAACTGGTCGAGAAGAGAGAGCTTGAGACTTCTCAAGGCAAGGGGCGTTGGAGAAGATGGTTTGATGGTTTCTCTCTGCATGATCTCGATTCTCAGTGGCACAGACATGGTGGATGATCCTGCTAGCTATCTATTTTCAAGACTGGTTAACAAATAATTCCTCAATACAGTCTTCTGCTAGGTATGTAAATAACAGGACAACTTACCTGGTAAGAATGGAATGCTAACACGAAAGTCAAAGTAAACGAACCAGTCAACTGAAGAAAAAAAAACTTGGACTATTATTACAAATTACAAAGAAAGCTAAAACAAAACGCAAAAGTATTGTTCATTTACACCCATTAAACTCAAGATTGTAATAGTTAGGCAACAATTAATTTAGACTCTTCTTCCCATTCTGGCTCAACTTTATTAAAGCAACAATGAATTGACACTCTTTTCCCTATAGCAATTAATTGGCATTCTTCTTCCCGTGTTTGACTCAACTTTCAGTGGAGGCAACAAAATTCATTTCGCACTCTTTCATTGCAAAATCGTCTCTGGCTGCTGATGGTAATTGTTTCTGTCAACTCAATTAATGTTCTTTCATTGCAAATTCTTCTCTGGCTGCTGATGGTAATTGTTTGTCAACTCAGGCCCCGTTTGTTTACTGGAAAATTGTTTCTTTTTGGAAAGTAAATTCTGTGAAAAGTGAATTCCTGGAAATTGAATTTCGATGTTTGGCAGTATTATGGAAAATGAACTGGAAAACACTTTTCAATGTGTGTTTGTGTTATGGAAAATGAACTGAAAAATAATTTATTAATAAATTAATTTTTTTTTCAAGTTTATTAAAATAATGAGGAACAAATCTTACAAATTAAAAAGTTGAATAAGAATGAAATTTAAATTGAAAAAAATATATAATTTCATAAATTATCTCAAATAAAATAAATAAAGATCAAAATAATAAAGATCAAATCTAAAAAATTAAAAAATGAAAGGTGAATAAATTAAAATAATAATAATAAACATTTCACAAATTATTTCAAATAAAATAAGTACATTTCATAATATAAAAATAAAATTTTAAGAGATGGAATTGAAAAATAAATATTCAAAACAAATTATATATAGCAATCAAAAGTTTGAGGATCAAATTTGATATAATCAACAAATAATTATATTTCTAAATTTTTCACAACTTCCGGAAAGTGTTTTCCGCCCAAATTTTCCGGAAAACACTTTCCTGAAAACCAAACCAAATTCTTTTTTGACTGGAAAGTGTTTTTCGTTGACCGGAAAGTGTTTTCCATTGACCAACTTTCCAGAAAGCAAACAAACACAGGAAAGTTTGGAAAATGGTTTCCCGGAATTCACTTTCCGGGAAACAAATATAGCCTCAATTAATGTTTACTTTCAGATGCTGATTCATGCTCTGTTCTGTTATTGTACTATGCCAATAATTATTTTATGCGTTCGTCACCGTTGATTATACATCGGGATAACAGTTAATTAATGCAGACATCTTTTCATGTTTGTGAACGAGAAATTGAGTTGGGAAAAAAATAAAACCTTTTGCAGTTACGCGTGGCTAGCAACTATATTGAGGGTCAATTTGGCAGCAAACCTCAATTTGCCTTATTTACGCGTGGCTAGCAAATAATATTCTAATTATTAGTGGTAATATTATTGTTGCCACCATCATAATAGTCATAAAAAGAAATATTATGTCTTTATTTTTTAAGATTTATTCTTCATATTATTATATTAAAAGTAGTTCAAAACACTGAGATTAAATTAATTTGATATTTTTTCAAAAAAAAACTTTGTTCATTTTTTTTATATACTTTAAAGTGTTTATATTAGATAAACATCAAAATATATAATTATGCTCACATATTTAACAAAAAATCTTTAAAATAATCATCATCATTTTAAACCCCTTTTTCATAATTACATGAATATAAAAAAATTAAATAATTGAAAGTTTTGTAGGCTAATTATCTCGCTTAGATGTACAACATCATAAAAAAAATCTATGACCATTATATTTTTTACATGTTAAAAAATTTGGTTTTGGCTGCAGCGAAACGCAGGGCAAGTGGATCATATATTTTTTTAACTGTAGATAATTTGGCCCAATTTTTCCATCCATTTTGTCTACGTGTGGCTTCGTATATTTTCTATTTACCTGATATTAGATCTGAAATATCATATATAAAAAAACACAAAAGTCAATTTAAAAAAAAACAACATATTTTGAATATTATTCTCATTGTTATTATCATGATTGTTAAATTGTCACAATTATTATAGCTGCTATTATAATTGTTATTGTAAATAATTAATATTCTAATTATTATTGATAATATCATTGTTACCACCATCATTATTTTTATAAAAATAAATTCATTTTTTAATATATTTTTGAAGATTTATTTTTTATATTATTTTATTAAAAGTATTTCAGAACACTGAGATTAAATTAATTTGAGATTTAATTTTTTTTAAATATATATTCATGTATAAATATTAAAGCAATATCAAAATATATAATTAGTCTCACATATTCTTAAGAAAAAACCCTTTAAAATAATTGTTATCATTATTTTAAACGCATTATCTATAATAAAATGAATATATAAAGAAACTAAATAATCAAAACATTTGTAGGTTGATTATTTTGTCTTATATGGGGGCATATCCGTATTTGTATATTGTAAAAAAATATGAAATGCCAGAAATATCCCCGCCGGCAACTCTTATGTTTTGCCTTATTTAAGAATAAAAGGGTTATTTTACTGTTCAATGCAAATGTGAAATCACATGACATCCCTGACAATAACTCTTGATTTTTGTCTTATTTAAGGTTATTATGATTATTTTACTGTGCGCACAAAAATATAGAAAATTAAAAATACCCTCGAGTCTGAAAAAGTATTATGCACTAAGGGGTAAAATAATACTTTTACTATTACAATGCGTAATAATCTGTGTTTTATATCTACAATAATTTTGCTATAGGGAAATAAGGTCCTAATTTTGCTTATAGGTAATGGCATGCATTTATTGTTTGTATGCACTGAGCATACATGCTTCGATTTTGCATTTTTCTAGTTTGATATGTCTTACCAAATTGTTTATTAATTAAAATCATGTAATTAGTTAAACTTTTCTTTGTTGTGGTCATGCTGTCACATCATTTCTGGAATAATGCAGGTCTAAACTGTCTGGTTTGACCAGAAAGAAAAAGTTTATTTACAGAACTGCCCATGAAACCTTAAGTAGTTTATATTTATTCTGTGAAAATAAAGGAGTGCTTGCATTTACTTTCCTCTATCTAGCATTCATAGTTTTTCAGAAGTCTTGGTGTGCGGATCATTTGTTTGATAAATATTTTTGTGTAGGATCATCGGAAAAGTCCTCAGAACATGTTCAGACCACTTCTATCCAGTGTCCCCAGCACTACCTTCTATAATGGAAAAGCAAGTTCTGCACATCGCTCTTTGATGTCCAGGAACTCTTCTGTAACAACCAGCAGTAATGCGAGTTCTGATCAAGGTACCAGCATTGCACCTGATACCGATGGAGGTGACCACCACCAGGAAGATATGGAAACTGAAAGTGGTAAGGCACTGTATCCTGATGCTCAGGAAGAGGTATTTGCCTTTGATAAGGTGGATACATTAAATAAAAGATGTCGGGCATGATACAGACGATGGCCTTCACTTTCAGCTACATGACTTGGAAATGGTTTCTGTACTGCTAATGAAGCCTCTACTATGTTTATCTCAATAACGGAAGCGTACCAATAGCATAGTTTCTGGTTAAACTCAGTTTAACGTAGTTGCAAAGTTCAATGAGGTATGTTGTGGGTTCTGGAAGGATTTTGGAATGATTGGTGGATTAGTACTAAGTCGTTAATACTACTCAAAAAACTTTCTAACTCAGAGGAATACAAGCAGCAACTTAAGTACAAGCATAGATAATTGTCATTAATTGACTTTATCACGCACATCATCATTGACGCACATCATCATTGAAGACAAATAGAAAGAAATTGCAAGCTACTAGGAAGAAGGAGATGACTATCGAAACAAACTTGGTAGAAGAGAATTCACATATAAAAAGATATGATGATAAATTTAATAAAAAATTTAAGTTCAATAGTAACAATACCACTATGTTTGAATCCAAAACCAACAAGTTTAAGAAAAAGAGAGATTATTTTGTGTGTGGTAAACCTGGATACTATGCACCTCAATGTCGAAATAGAAATAGAAACAACAATCCTCCAAAAACTACGGTCAACATGGTTGAAGGAGAAGATATCACTGTTATGGTTGTTTTTCAAGTCAATATGGTAACCAATGAGAAAAATTGGATGGTAAACTCCGGTTTTACTAGGCACATATGTGTAAATAAAGTTTTTTTCTCTACTTATAATCGTTTAAGGATGGAGAAGAAGTGGTCTACCTTGGAGATTCAAGGACAACAAATGTTCTTGGAAAAGGTAAAGCCTTTTTGAAATTGACTTCGGGGAAGACGTTGGCTTTGAATGACGTACTGCATGTCTCTAATATAAGAGCAAATTTGGTCTATGTAGCTTTGTTGGGAAAATTTAGGATTAAAGTGTCATTTGTATCTGATAAGATTATATTGTAACCATGAACCTTTTGTACTTTATGTTGCTAAAATTATGAATGAAAATGCATTCTTTTCTGCTGACTTGCTTGATAGTATTGATTTATGGCATGCTAGATTAGAACATGTTAGTTTATCTTATCTTAAGAAATAAATCTCTTGGTTTAATCTCTAGTTCAAGTTATTCATCTATGAATAAATGTGAAGTATGTGTTGAAGCTAAAATTACTACGAAAACATGTACATATGCTGAAAGAAAAACTGACTTACTTAGCTTAATACACACAAACTTAGGAGATTTAAAATAAACTATGATTAGAGGAGGCATGAAATACTATGTGACCTTCAAAGATGATTTTTCAAGATATAAAAAACTTTACCTGCTTAGAAGTAAAGATGAAGCTTATAACATGTTTTTATTATATATAGGAGAAGTAGAAAATCAACTAAACAAAAGAAATCAAATGAGTTAGATCAGATACAGGAGGTGAGTATGTTCTAATGAATAATTATTGTGAAAAGGAAGGTATAATACATGAGGTTACTCCAGCTTATTCACCCGAATCAAATGGGGTAGCTAAAAGAAAAAATAGAACTTTAAAAGAAATGATGAATGCCTTGCTAGTTAGTTCTTCCACACCTGACAATTTATGGGGAGAAATTATTTTATCTGCATGTCATTTTCAAAATAGAATTTCTTATAAGAAAATTGATTTAACACCATATAAACTATGGAGAGGTTATTCTCCAAATTTAAAGTATCTAAAAGTGTGGGGGTGTCTAGCTAAGGTTATGTTACCTGAACCAAAAAGAAAAAAAAGATAGGTTCAAAAACTTCTGATTGTATGTTTATTGGTTATGTCAAAAATAGTGATGCATATAGGTTTCTAGTTTTAAAAATCAATGTGGTAGATCACAACACTATTATAGAAACAAAAAATGTAGAATTATTTAAACATATTTATCCATTAAAGGAAAAGATTATCACACACCTATTGATAATAATAGGATTGATGAAACTCACATTGAGAAAATAAGGAGTAAGAGACAAAGAAAAGAAACTTCATTTGGAAATGATTTTTTTAGTTATTTAGTAGTTAATGATCCAATAACTTATACTGAAGCTATCTCTTCCTCTGATTCTTTGTTTTGGAAAGAACCGTTTAAAGTTGAAATTGATTCACTTTTATAAAATCAAACTTGGGACATTATTGATTTGCCTCTTGGTGCAAAACCTATTGGTTGTAAATGGATCTTTAAAAGAAAATATCTTCCAAATGGCTTTATAGATAATTATAAGGCAAGATTAGTTGCAAAAGGTTTCAATCAAAAATAAAATGTGGATTATTTTGATACCTTTTCACTTGTAGCTAGAATTACTTCAATTCGAGTTCTGATTGCTTTAGCTTTTATTCATATTCTCTTTATAAATCAAATGGATGCTAAATTTGAATTTTTAAATGGTCATTTAAAAGAAGAGATATATATGTTACAACCTGAAGGCTTCATAGTTCTTGATAGAAAAAATAAAGTTTGTAAATTGAGAAAATCTTTATATGGCTTAAAGCAAGCTCCTAGGCAGTGGCATGAGAAATTTGATCAACTAATTTTTAGTGATGTTTTTTCATCAATTAGTGTGGATAAATGTGTTTATACTTAGACCATTGATAATGAATATGTGATCATTAGTTTATATGTAGATGATATGCATGTTTTCGGTTCTAGCATGAATATTGTGCATAACACTAAACATTTCTTGGCATCTAAATTTTATATGAAATATATGGGTGAAGCTAGTGTAATATTGGGTATAAAAATTATAAGGAGAAATAATGGTATAGTGTAAACACAAGAACATTATGTAGAGAAACTTCTTAAGAAATTTGGTCATTTCGATATGACACTTGTGAGTACTCCTTATGATGCAAGCTCTCAATTAAAGAAAAATAAAGGCGATGTTGTTGGTTAGCTTGAGTATGCTCAGATCATTGGAAGCCTCATGCATTTAATGAAATTCACTTGACCTAATTAACATACGTTGCGTGTGGACTGGGTAGATAAACACAAAATCCTAATCAGGTGCATTGGACGACGATAATACGACTAATGAAATATTTGAGAGGTACCATGAATTATGGTATCCTATATAGTGGATTTTCCACGGTATTGAAAGGATACAACGATGCTAACTAGATTTTAAATTCATATGAGATTAAATCCACTAGTGACTATATCTTTATTCTAGGTGGTGGTGTAATGTCTTGGAAATCTTTCAAACAAAGTTTAATTGCTTGATCCACGAATTTATAGCATTAGAATTAGAAGGGTATGAAGCTGATTGGTTGATAAATTTTCTAATTGAAATTCCATTGGGAATAAAGCCATCACCTTCTATATCCATGCATTGTGATTGTCAAGCGACAATATTCACTGTAAAGAATAAATCTTTCAATGGTAAAATAGGCATATTCGATTAAGACATGATGTAGTAAAACAACTGTTAAAAAATTGAGTTATTTCAATAGATTATATAAAGTCAAAAATGAATTTTGGCCAATGATTTAACTAAACCACTTGGTATAAAGATGATATTAAAAATATCAAGAGGAATGAGACTAATGATAAATTAAGAAATCAAAATAATGGTAACCTAACCTATGAGATTGGAGATCCCATGAATTAAGTTCATATGGGTAACAAAAAAGGTTGATATGGGTAACAACAAAGTTATTTATGATTTTACATCACTATAACATATGTTCTTTTTCTATGATGTGAGAATAGTGCTAATCTGCAAATCAAGGATAGGATGAACTATAAAGTTCTTAATGGGTTTCATATTCCTTATGGATAACGTTCAAAATATAATGAACACTTGATGGAATTACCTATATGAGTGTGGAGTGGGGTCACTCTCATAAGATATGAGAAAAAAATTTAAAGCACGCATGAATAACTAGGAACATGTATGGCCTATTAAAAGCGCAAAATGGAGTCAAACAACAAGGAATTGTGGGATATAATGTGATTGGTGAGATACCTAACTTACAATGAGAATTTTTATAGAAATTAAATATTTCACCAATAATTTTGTAAGTTAAATCTCATACATTCTATAATTTGGTTCATAGTCCAAATGAAACTAGCTTAAACGCATTACACTCATTTGTGAAAGAGATCCAGTGAAGTTATTTATTTATTTAAAAAATCCTTTTGAAATATGTGGGGGATTCTTGTAAGACTTATAAAAGGTATTTCAAAAGTCTATCCCACATTAGTAAAACACAACAAAGTTTTTTAGTGCAAAGAGTATATATAGGACTTAGTATCCCACAATGGAAAAAGAAGACTTTCATCAAGTGTTTATATAATAAAACTTGAGATGATATAGTAACCAACAAAGGAAGTAGAGCTAGCTCATGCACATAAAAATGAGTATAGTAAGAGGAAAACCTTTGATTCGCCCCCCTGAGCACGAGACAACGCCTATACTCTCTAAAAATTTTGTTAGTTTATTAAAATATTTTTTGATGACCCTTAAACTGAAAAAATTAAATTTGTAACCATTGAAAAAAAATAACAGTTATAAACTTTACAAAAAAATGCTTATTTTACAAGCTATAACTATCAACTATAATTTAATTTCATAATAATATTAAATATGAATGTTACATCATGGATACCTATAAATACCAAGTAGTTTTTTCAAACAAGACAGAATCCAAAATACTTTTCTCTTCTACTCATTTGTTCTTTTTTATTTCCTAATTGTTTCTATACTACCTTCTTTTGTTGAGGAAGAACCTATTGAATCCTGGAGGGTACCCTGCTATTGGTGAAATATCTTTAAAGGTAGTGCACAAGCCCGCCTCAAGTTTTTGTTTATGTTCCTTACATTCATATATTTCATAGCATGGCCATCATGAAATAGGATAGCCACCTGCTGGTCATAACCTTCCCGGTGGAGAAGCTGGATATCAGCAATTGCCTTGCTCAAATAACTATCCAAGATTGAAGGATAGTGTCTCAGAAGGTGTCAGGATTTTTGTATTGCTTAAGAGGTCTAGCAGTAGCGAAGGGCCTATTGTTCAAAGCAGGACTTTAATTGCCTTTACCATTGCTTATGATGATTTGTCGTATACAAGAGACAGTACAAATAGTTTGAGAAGGTCCATTGGGCATAGTAGTACATTAGCATAATCCTTCATTGATTTCAGCACTAGCAGACAAGTTGAAACACGTGTTCAACGACAATTAAGTGGCAGGAGATTTAACTTGGAGAACTACAGATATGATAAAAGCTCAAGACCTCAAAGAACCACATCATCTTTTTCTGGAACTTTCAATAATGGTCACTAAGCTCTAGGTCTTGCAACAAACCAACGTGAAGAAAATGGTGATCTTTCTGTTGGCAATATAAAATTTTTTACAGTTTGTAAAAGTAATGTTAGTAGCAATTCCTATGTTTACAAAATGATATTCTGGTTTCCAAATGTTTGCAACATATTTTAATTCAATGCTAACTTTGCAATGGGTCTAAAATGTTTTGGTTTGATTCTCTAACATGCTTAACTTTTGACAGAGGAGTGAACCGTTATGGTAGACTGTTAGGGAGGGAGCAAGGCAAGAAGCCTGTTGTGTCTTGTGCAGGTGAAAGGTTACATAATTCATCATTCCAAGGTCACACATCTCAAACATCTTCATTTCATCTTTGAACTCTTGGATCATTCCAATTACACTTCCTGTGATGAGTATATCATCTACGTAAATAGATACAATTAGAAAATTATTACCACAGGATTTCACATACAAAGTTGCTTCATTCTAGCTTCTGTTAAACCAAAGTTAAAGAAGATATGTGTCCATTTTATGATACCAAATGAACTTCTTTATCTTTAACAACATATCCATCGGGCTGCTCTACAAAGATTTCTTCAACATGAAATCCATTCAAGAAGGCAGACTTGACATCAAGTTGGTGAATCTGCCAAGAGTTGTGTGTTGCAAGTGCAATGAGAAGTCTAATAGTATCATACCTTGCTGCTAGAGCAAAGGTCTCTAGGTAGTCCATACCATATTGCTGAGCCTAACCCTTTACCATCAATCTAGCCTTGTGTTTACATATTGACCCATGTGGATTGAGTTTTGTTTTAAAAACCCATATTACACTTATCACCTTGTGATGCTTAGACCTTTCAATTAGCTGTCATGATGCATTTTTGTCGATCATCTCCATTTCTGCCTCCATTGCTATTCTTCATGCTAGAGATTCTTGGGCTTCAGAGTGGCTGGTAGGTTCCAAAATTGTCATTTTATATCTTTGGTAAATGTCTTGCAAGGATCTTGTGTCTCTAACGAGAAGGTCATCCATTGATTCATCAGCTTCTAGCTGAGGCTAAATGGTGAATGGATGATTAGAATTCATATTTTTCTAATTTTCCCAATCCCATATGGTTACTTTATCAATCTTCACATCTTTGCTGAAAATAACCTTCTTTGTTTGTAAGCAAAGGATTATATATCATTTGGTTGTTATTCCATAGCCCGCAAGAATTCCCTTTTAAGCTTTGTTGTCAAGTTTGCTCCTCTATGGCTCAACTATATGATAATAATAGATGTTTCCATAGATTCTTAGATGATCTATAGTAGGTTTGACACATTCCAGCCTTCATATGGTGTCTTGTCCTTTAGTGCTTTGGTTGGATGTCTGTTCAACAAGTAAATAGAGGTATTGACAACCTCTGCCCATAATTTGTTTGGCATTTTCTTTTCAAGTAAGAGAAAACTAGCCATCTCCATTACTGTATTGTTCTTCCTTTCTCACACACCATTCTGTTGTGAAGTGTATGGTGTAGTGTACTAGTGCATAATGACTCTATTATTGCAATACTCAGGAAATTGATTTGAGGTATATTCAGTATCATTGTCAGATCTTAAGCATTTAATTAGCATGTAACTTTGATTTTCACTAAAGCTTTAAATGTTTGAAAGATTGTAAAGACTTCACTCTTGAATTTGGTGAAATGCACCTAACACATAATCATCAATAAAGAGAATAAAATACTTGTTACCACATAATGAGGCTGTCTTCATAGGTCCACACACGTCAATGTGGATGAGCTTAAGCTTTTGGCTGGCTCTCCATGCTTTCCCTTTAGGAAATGATGGCCTTGATTGCTTGCCAAGTTGACATGTTTCACACAATTGAATCTCACCATTTAATGTGGGCAATGCTTCAACCATCTCCTTTTTGTTTCAGAACTGATGAGACCTTTTAATTGAAATGTTCAAATCTCTTATGCCAAAGATTTGAAACATCCTAAGTATCACTTACATGGGCAAGATTGGACACTTTATCCTAGTAAACAACAAAGCTTATGTTTTTCATCTTTACACAGAACACTTGTTCTCTAAAAAATCAAAGATGGTGCATTTATGATCCTTAAACTGAAGAGAATAGTTTTTCTCCATCATTTGTCCAACACTCAATAAATTTCGATTGATTTCATGTATGAATAATACATCAGGAATTATTTTGATACCTCAACTTGTTTGAACATTTGTTGACCCTCTACCTTTGACCTCTAGAAATTCTCCATTGCCAACCTTTACTCTGGATTTGTAAGTTTCATCAAGGTTTTTGAATTTCAACATCATTCCATAAATGATGTGTGCATCCTGAATCAACAAGCTACGCATTATCTAAATCAGTTGTTGTGAAACAGATGACAACAAAGAATTGCTCCTCCTGTGTATCGACTTTATCTACTAGGTGAGCCTTTTAAGGTTTTGGGTATGATTTTTTAAACTTATAGACCTTTCTAATGTGCCCTGATTGCTTGCAATTTCCAAAAATTGCATCTAGCCTCCACCAACAATATTTTTCTAAATATGTGTTTCTTTTGCAGTGAGTGCAAGTGGGGAACTTCTTTTGTCTTGAACCTTTATCGGTGTTGCCCCCTTCATTTCTGCCATTAATTTTCTGATTAAACAACTTCTTCCTTTTCCAGCGTGTTGCTTTTGCACATAAAAGGCTCCTTCAGTTAATCTGTCTTTCTTGATTGTTCTTTCTTACTCCTATGCTTGAAAAGCACTCATTAGTTCACCTAATGAGATTTTACTAAGGTCCTTTGATTCTTCTAGAGAGGAGATTTTGGATTCAAACCTCTCATGAAGAGTCACAAGAACCTTCTCCAATATCTTGTTATCAGGAAAGTCTTCTCCAAGTAATCTAATGTTGTTGATAATTAGAGAAATTTGATCAGAATACTTGGAGATTGTTTCGTCTTCTTGCATGTTATTGTTTGCCTCAAAATCTCTCTTCAAATTCAGCACTTGCATTTGCATTGTTCTATCACTGCCTTGGTATTTTTCTTTTGGTTTGTTCCAAGCCTTTTTAGCTAAATTGCAAGCCATAATCATGTAGAAAATGCTATTTGCCACAGAATTCTGGATGTGGTATTTGTTGGTAAGGGAACTACTAGTTTGTCTTTGAAAATAATTTCCCAAAGATCATAATCTTCAAGAAAAGCTTTCATCTTCACTGGCCAAATATGGTAGTTTTCACAAGTGAAGATAATGGGGGAGTTTAAAAGTAGGTTGTTTGACGTCATTTTTGAGATTTTGAAAAAAGTGTTTTAGTCCTGTAAGATCTAAGAGTGCTCTAATACCACTGTTGTGCTTTGTGGAGGTGAAAGGTTGCAGAAAACAAGAAAAGTAGAGCTTGGGGTTGAAGAATAGGGACTACACACCAGGTATTCGATGAAATGTCTGTATTGTTGTTTTATTGATTGCATGCCTTTAAATACATGAAAAACTTAACAAATCTTCCTAATAATCTGCCACTAACTAGCCATAATGGACAAAGTGGTGCTACCAACTCAGCAACAAATCTATGAAAATCAAGGAACTAATCTTTGACTAGATTAAAACATAAATAAAAAGAAAACAAACAACATCAATTGATTGAATAACAAATAAACAAACTGAAAAAACTTAAGAGTTAAAATGTCAATAACAAAGCCTAACCCTTGAAGAAGCAACAAATACAATACTTTTCTGTAGCTCCAGTGTTCATGATCTGGCCTACCATGCTGCAACTAAAACCATTGAAAAGGAAAGTTCAGTCGCTGTGGAAGGCTCTTGGCCAACAGTTACAATTCTTGGAAAATCCACAGCTGAC
Source organism: Salix exigua (assembly GCA_032356905.1). Taxonomy (NCBI): domain Eukaryota; kingdom Viridiplantae; phylum Streptophyta; class Magnoliopsida; order Malpighiales; family Salicaceae; genus Salix; species Salix exigua. The sequence continues at coordinate 4,503,178 of CM063597.1, read as the reverse complement.
AAAAAGGATTCGTGTGGGCAAAACATTCTACCAACATGACTGAGAACGATGAGAATGCCAATGAATCTATGGTGCATAATGTTGGGCTTCCAAACGAGATGGACATCATGAAGCCTCCTAAGTTGGAATCTAAGTGCAATTAAACAATAATGTGAAATCCTCCAAAGATGGACAGCAGGAAGCCTTCGAAGTTGGAATCCGAGTGCAATTGCACAACAATATGGAATTCTTTCACTCACCGTGTGTGACTACTTTCTCCAGCCACATGGAGAGATGCCAAGATCCTAATAGTTTTGTGTTTGAAGGGTTGTGTGGACTATTGCCAATTCATTTATGTTGATTCCAATTTATTTGTAAGAAGCACCACCATGTGGTGGTGACATATAAATGTAAATTTTTATTATCATCAGGTTGCTATCAGCAAGGCATTGGAGATCTGTGTTTGCTCTGCTCCAGCTGCCATATTCCTGTTACTTATCCCCGTCTTATTCAAGTGCTCCAGTAGAAAAGGTGTGAATTAAACCCCAAAGTGTTCATATTTGATATGATTTAAAAAAAAATTACAGCTTGATTTTTGTTCAATGGCTCGTCTATGGTGGCATTTTGATGCGACCATATTATTTGATAGTTTCATTTATATTTACCTAGTGTTTTGCATATGTTTTGTGTATAAAATACCTTGATATTCTTTGTTTTATATTTTGAATGCATTTTTGGATGAAAGATGCAAAAAGAAAGTAATTGGAGGTGATTGACATATTTGACCTTCAGTCGGTGTTTTATGCAGAGTGGAAGCTCTAGAGATCCAAATGAAGTGATTCCAGTGATATTCAAAAGCTAACATCCATAAATATATGGAAAGCTAAGGAAAAATAAATAAAAGAAGGAAAATCATGGAAATCACAGCCTTCAAAGTCAAATCTTGCAATCTATCAATATCGACCTTTTCCCATTCCAACTTCAATATCTCGAGCTACAGAAGTCCGATTGATGCAAACTCAATTAGCGTGGATTCAGGACTCGAAGACCTATAAAAGCTTCAAATTTTAGCTCAAAAAGATGTCATATTATAGAGATATGATTTTTTTTCATAAGGGATAACTAAATTCTGCCAACTTAAGGAAGAACTATTTTGTAAAATAGACATTAGGATTTCTAGGCATATATAAAGGAGAAGAGGAGCAAGGAAGTGGCGGCCAGCACAAAAAGAAAAAACAAAATCTTCCTCCTCCAAACCCTAAATCATGTGTTCTTCCCTTTTTCTAAGTATTTGTTCAATAGTTATGCAAGGCTAAGCTCTTTTCTTGGTTGCAAGGACACAAAAATCTTCGGATTTCAAGAATCATGAGATTTATTCTTCCTTCTATTTTCAGTTTATGTTGTGAATGAATATGATTGTTTTCCTATGCATATTTCCTATGATTGTTGTTGATGATTGCTAGAGCGGACTCTAAGTTATTGTTGTGAACAATCTATTGCTAAGTTTAATATCAAAACCGTAGTTATGATATATGAACTTGTGAAGCAACTAAGCTTGATAATTATGGCGGAACTACATTATTGAACTTAGGGAGAACATTTGAATAAATTGACACATGTTGTGGACAACTTGTATGTTAATCTTGATGAAATTATCTAGTTCTTAAAACTACCATTAAATTGAATCATTAGTGCGGACACTTTGATTATTTATTGGTTAGGATTAGTTATATGGAGGATCCGTTAATTAATCACATTAAGAAAAGATAAAATTTCATAACATAAACTTTATTTCTTTGTTTCAAGGATGGGTTCTAATTTCCATAGGTGGATGTATGCTTGTGACCAAGGATTGTTTTCTTGATAAGTTTCGGTTTTAATTGATTTTGTTTGCTAGTTTAATTGTTGTCATAGTTTAGATAATCACAAACTAAATCCCCCCAATCACATAACGTACAACATAAAAATCTGAGTTGAAACTTCCTCGTGGGATCGACCCCTTGCTTGCTCTATATTATCTTGTGTGTTTTAAGCTAGAGTAATTAATTTGTTCGACCGCGACATCGCAACACGTTTCGTAAAATTAGAGTAGCGAAAATGAGACTGTCAAAAAACCTATTACATTACTATGAAATTTTATGACCATTCTGTTAGGACTAGATTTCATAACATATGAAAATATTTATGTTGAATTATTAAGAATGCCTAAATAATAAAATGGAAACGTCCTTGAATTCATATCCGAAAATCGTTATCCAGAGGTTTACGAATGATCTTTCAGATTAACACGTTTTTCTTTGAGAATTTCTTCATTTTTTCTACCTTAACCTTATTTTTTCTCTCATGATGGGATGTCAGAATGATAATGAAATAAGACGTGTAATTTGGGGACCATGACTATATATATATAGGTAACAGGGTATCTTTTGGTATTCATTTTTTTTTGGTATTTTTACTCTTTGATATTTCTATTTTAGCCCATCATTAAAATATAAATAATCATTTAATCTCCACATATTAAAAGTACATCCTATTAGATACACCAAAAAAACTCAATTGCTTAAAATACTTAGCAAAATATTATTTTTTAATTGGGCTTCATTTTATTTGACAATACTCAAAATACATAATTATTCTTATATAAATGCAACATTGGATTAATGATCAAACACATTCAACAAGAGAGAGAAATCACCACCAACCTCACGAACATGAAATTTCCATCTGGGCTAAACAGACGCACTAGGATTTGCAGCAGAAAATTCAAGCAGCTCCTTGTTCGATTCAAACAGGGCCATGTCTTCGGGACTCAAGCTTATCCACGCTTCTATTCCATCACCATCCCTTGTGTCGATCAAACACACAACATTTTTCAGCTCTATAGTAAAAACAAGACTCAACCATGTTGGTTTTCCCCATCCGAAATCAGCACCATACAGTTCAAAATTACACCAACTGGTGCAGTTATAATAGTCAATATCTTTGCTCATGGCCATTTTTCCAAAGTCTGCTACCGTCTTGCAAATTGCTTGCGAAATATCACCCCCTTGGGTTATTTTCGCGTAATGTTCACCAAACTCTGTTAGATCTTTCCTTATGCGGCTCACTATACCTTGTAATTCTAAATCATCGTGATCCTCCATCAGCGGTGATATACTACCTACGTAGTTCCCACCATAGCTCTCTGGTAAGGCTGGCACTAGCCTCTTACGTATATTCACGCCAAGAGACAACACAGATTTTCTAGGAACCCCCAAGTTTGATCTTGATGCGCTCATCGCACATTTCCAGATCAACGCTGTTACAGATTCCACCCTTGTTGGATTTGGCACGCTTGCACTGATGGCTTTTGCCCTGAGCGCGGTAATTTTGGGACCTTCAAACACAAACCTTTTCAGGACAGACTCTGCTTGAATCAAATCTACTGGAAGCATTGGGATCGGCAGATCCATCTGTGGGAAAATAGAAGCACCCATGAAAACTGGACTGCTTGTGACCTCGGTACTCGAACTGCGAGCGGTTGCAGCCCAGCACTTGATGAAAGATGCTAACGTGGCTGCATCTGCAATCTTGTGAGAAAGATTCACCCCAATTGCCAGGCCACCACAGTCAAAGAAACTAGCTTGCACAAGCAATTGACTATCCCTGGCCGTGATCACAGCATCACGTATAGCTGCAGGCAGTAGTTGTTTTAGCACTTCAGTTTCAGGCTTTCTGAGAATATCAGATAAAATACAATGGATTCGAGCCTCGATATATTCAGCCCCATGGTCATCACATTCAATGGACGAATTGTCTCTGAGTCTGCCTGCGAATGGATAAAAAAGAGTCAAGGCTTCAGACAGTGAGGTCCTTAGTAGCAGTGAAGTTTCCTTGGCTTTGCCGAGGTGATCTGTGTCGTTTCCATTCCTGGGGTAAAATAGTAGCAGTGGAATGTGAGTCATGGGCATGAACTGGTCGAGAAGAGAGAGCTTGAGACTTCTCAAGGCAAGGGGCGTTGGAGAAGATGGTTTGATGGTTTCTCTCTGTATGATCTCGATTCTCAGTGGCACAGACATGGTGGATGATCCTGCTAGCTATCTATTTTCAAGACTGGTTAACAAATATTTCCTCAATACAGTCTTCTGCTAGGTATGTAAATAACAGGACAACTCCCCTGGTAAGAATGGAATGCTAACACGAAAGTCAAAGTAAACGAACCAGTCAACTGAAGAAAAAAAAACTTGGACTATTATTACAAATTAAAGAAAGCTAAAACAAAACGCAAAAGTATCGTTCATTTACACCCATTAAATTGTGGATTGTAATAGTTAGGCAACAATTAACTTGGACTTTTTTTCCCATTTTTGGCTCGACTTTAGATGACGACAACAATTAATTTGTAGCGTTCTTGACTTGTGGGTTATAGCAGTTATTAAAGCAACAATTAATTGGCACTCTTTCATTGCAAAATCATCTCTGGCTGCTGATGGTAATTGTTTCTGTCAACTCAATTAATGTTCTTTCATTACAAAATCGTCTCTGGCTGCTGATGATAATTGTTTTTGTCAACTTAATTAATGTTTACTTCTATACGCTAATTAATGCCCTGTTCTGTTATTGTATTGTGCCAATAATTATTTTATGCGTTCATCATCGTTGATTATACATTGGGATAACAGTTAATTAATGCAGGTATCTTTTCATGTTTTTGAACGAGAGATTGAGTTGCGAAAAAAACCCCTTGCAGTGATGCTTGGCCAACAATTATATTGAGGGTCAATTCGGCAGCAAACATTAAAATTTCTTATGCAGTGTTTTCTCTTTTTATAGGCGTCTGTTAGAGCAAATTACAAAGAAAACTAAAACAAAATGCAAAAGTATTGTTCATTTAAACCCATTAAACTGCAGATTGTAATAGTTAGGTAGCAATTAATTTAGACTCTTCTTCCCATTCTGGCTCGACTTCAGATAGCAGTTATTAAAGAAACAATGAATCGACATTCAGTGGGGGCAACAAAATTCATTTCACACTCTTTCATTGCAAAATCGTCTCTGGCTGCTGATGGTAATTGTTTCTGTCAACTCAATTAATGTTTACTTCCAGACATTGATTAATGCTCTGTTATGTTATTGTACTATGCCAATAATTATTTTATGCGTTCGTCACCGTTGATTATATATCAGGATAACAATTAATTAATGCAGACATCTTTTCATGTTTGTGAACGAGAGATTGAGTTGGGAAAAAAATAAAACCCCTTGCAGTTACGCGTGGCTAGCAACTATATTAAGGGTCAATTTGGCAGCAAACCTTAAAATTTCTTATGCAGCGTTTTCTCTCTTTACACTTGTCTATTTAAGAAAATAATAAAGAGAATGAAGCAACCAACAAATCAACTGCCTGGACAGGGAGGAAGGCTGCTGAAAAGGCATGTAACCTGTTGTCATCGTATCTGGCTAGCCAACAAAGAATGTGCCCTATCATCTTTTACTATCATTCATTGCCTACCTATTTGAGTGATTTGCCATCTTTTCCTTTCATTTAGACATGCAATTCCTAGCTTCGTCATTTCTTCTGCTAACAACTTTGATCTTCATTTTGCGTAGTTATGACCTTTCAGATTTGTTCTCCTGTGTTTGTCTTGTTGCCTATTTCCTTTTGTTATTTTTGATTTCTTTTTAAATCAATTATTTGGCGTGCTGTCCTGTTTAGCTATTCTTCAGGTGGTCTTCTCCCCTGTCGAGTTGTGGTTGTTGTTACGATTAGTTGGTTTTTGGGTGTTATTGCTAATTATTTCTTATTGTTGTGCATTTTGCAGTCAGCCAAGTTCTGTTGCCTGACTAATTCATGTTGCAATCTCATCTCTTTCTTTTCATTGATGGCTCTTTTAATTCTGTGTGGTTCTTTCTTATTGGGTGCAACTGAATTTTTTGCTCTTTGATCATTATTTGCTTTTCTTTGTCCTTTTTCTGGTTCTTGCAATAGAGAGATATTGTTGTTGTTAAAATTAATCTCTTCTGTGCTCTGTTTTGAATGCTACAATTATGACATGTCTGTTGATGGTTTGAATGACACAAAACTGGTCAAACCATTCCTACAATAAAAAAACTCTAGCTTTGTCTTCTCTTATGGAAACTCCTTCGGTTTAAAAATATTTTATATAGATTTAGGACTTAATTGTCAATGAGATACGTCAAATTTTAGCCAGGAAGCAAGCTCAATTTGTCTTCACGTAGAAAATCATTTGCTGTAAAATTGTTGTTGTTGCTGACAAAATCTGCCATTTGCTATGTTGAGTATACTCTGTTGCCTCTTTTTTCTTTGTGTTTTGATTCCTTTTTGTATCATTTCTTTCGTGTATTGTTTTGTGCAGCTGCTCTTCAATTTTGGGTGTTGTTAGCTGTTTTGCTGGTTTGTCTTTATTGCTACCGAATAGTTGTTGTTGCTAAGGTTAGCTAGCTATACATATAAATGGTGTGGGGAAAACATTGTAGCTCCCCACACATAGCATTGTGGATTGTTAAAGTGCTTTCCCACTACAATGCTTTTTTTTTTTCATTTTTTTCTGTTTTCCATTACAGTGCGTTTTCCTCCCGATTTCCCCCTTGATTATGCATTATTTTTCGTGTTTTTTTCCTTGCTTTCCCACTATTGTGCTTTTTCCCCCTTATTATGCTTTTTTTTCTTTCCGTTTTCTTTGTTTCCAACAACTTTTTTTTGTTTATTTTTTTGTGTTTTTCTCCCCAGAATTTTTTTTCCTCAGTTATACTTTTTTTTTCCTTTTCAACTTATATATTGTTTTTTGTTTCTTATAATCGGGGTGTCGAGGCCAGCTTAAGTGCACCATGATTAATCCTTGACCCAATATTTTTTAATACTTTTTTTCCATGTGTTTTTACCTAAAACATTTTTTCCCCTGGTTATACTTTTTTTTCACATACATATATATATTTTTTGTTTTTTTTTATAATCGGGGTGTCCGGGTCAGCTTAAATGCACCACGAATAATTCTCGGATCCAATTTGTTTTGATAACCGGGGTGTCTAGACCAACTTACACGCACCACGACTAATCCCTGGACCCACTTTTTTTATTTTAATAATGAGGATGTCCGAGCCAACTTTCATAAAAAAATATTTAGATTTTATTTCGGTCCTCAGTGTTTTAATTTCCTGAATGGCTTTAAATCCTTTAATATTTCTGGTATCAAAGTTTGTATTTGTTTTAATTTTGTCCTTGGAATGAAAAGGTTCCTATTTTTATTCATGTTTGTATGTATATACTCTTAGTTTTATGTTTTTAATTTTTATTATTTCCTCTTTTGTTGAGTTTTTTTTTTAATTTTGTTCTTAAATTTTAATTTTTGTCAGTGATAATATGAAAATTGATATTTATTATTTATTGGTTTTTTTTTGGTTTTTTTATTATTTGTATATCCATAGTTAGAAATAAATTTTTTAACATGCAAAAAAATGTTAATAGTCTTAGATTTTTTTTATGATGCTATATATCTTAGTGAAATAATCAGCCTATAAATCTTTTGATTATTATTATAACAAAATTATTTACAATAATAATAATAATAATAATAATAATAATAATAATAATTGTATGTAAAATGTGTTTAAAATAATGTCATGGTATTAGGAGTATTTTCAATTGTTTTCATTTATGTGCACATTAAAACAACCATAATATCCTCAGTGGGGGTGTTTCGATAATTTCACATTTTTAGTGTACAGTAAAATAACCTTTGTAGCCTTAAATAAGACAAAATGGAAGAGTTAGCTACATGGGTGTTTCAAACATTTCACGTTTAACTATACATGCATAAGAGAGAGTTTCACTCTCATTTTACACCATCAAAACTAAACTTACTATATTTTTTAACGCAAGATGCATTTAATAATAAAAAAACAAAAAAAATAAAAACATAAACTAAGAGCAAAGGTGTGTATAGATACAAACAAAAAAAATTAACTACCTCTGAAGGACCGAAAAAGTCAAGGGATCGAAACTAAACCAAAAAATAAAAGAATAAAAACCAAAATTCAAAACAAGAAATTATATATGTTAAAACCAGATAATTTTTTTTTGACCCCAGCAGCGGATCATGGGTTTATGGCTTGTTCTCTATTATGTAATGTGTGACATGTTCTTTTTGTTTTAATAATATTTATTGTGTTATTTTAATAATATTAAAATTTTTAAGTTTAATTTTATTAGATCGAGTATTGTTTTTAATTCTATTTGAAATTTTGAAGAAAAAAAATCCCTTACCATACTAAATTTTAAAACTTACGACTCATTACTATATTGAAGCATAATACCTCGATATTTCTTTAAATGACAAAACTGTAATTTAATTGTTGCAATTGGTTATATTAAAAATAAATAGATATGATTTCAATATATTTTTTAATAAAAATATTTTAAAAAATATCTTCCAAGATTAAACACTCTCCACTTCAATCACTAAGTTATTCTCGTTCCATGACCTGAATTATAGGTTTGACAAGTTAATCCAAATTATTGTATCCTATTTCTTTTTTAATCAAATATTTTTTCAATTTCATCTCCCAAACTAGGTTATTTGGGGATTGATTTTCACAATCTATTTTTATTTTCTCTTTATCATGGTATCATAATCTTATTGTCTGGCTACAGATGTGACAAGTTAATATGGTTTTTACTCAAATCATATTTCATGTTTTAATTGGTTTATTTGTTCTAGGTTTACTCTTCAACAAAGAGTTTGTTGGATATAGAGTTTCATTATTTTGTATAATTTGTTTTCTATGAGGTTTTTATGATATTCTAGCATGCAAATTAACAAGTTAATTCGAGTTGATCCAAATTAATTCAATATGTTTTGTCTCAATATCTATAAAACCCTCATGTTGAATATTTATTTTGATTCAAGTTATACTTTCACTGGACAACTAGATTATTCATACACCCGTCAAGTTGATTGAGCCACGCTAGATCAATCCTCACGCTTGGAAAAAAAAAACATAACAAATGTTTGAAATATATTTTCTGTTCTATGTTTTTTTACCTAACCAACAATTTAACATCGGTCAATAATCTAATTAATACCACTATACATATTGATATGAATAATATTATATCAATATTACATATTGACCTTCACCATTGCCAGATTGTTATTGCAAAGGTTAGTTCATCTTTGCAATTGCCTTTTGTATAGTTTTCCCTTAGAATTCTCATCGTAGTGCATTGTATCCTCAACCAAGTTTTGCTGTTTCGATGATTCATGTTGCAATCTGAATCTTTTCTTTTCTCTTATTGGATTCAACCATGTTTGTTGCTCTTTGGCTATCAGTTGTGCACCATCGTCTTGGTTGTTTTTTTTCCTTTTCTGCTTCTCATGCTATCTATCATTGGTTTATAAATTTATTGGCGCAAAGTTTTAATAGGGGTGTTATTTGATTTAGTTTCTCTCATCTTTTGGGTATTGCATATGTGATTCATTTTGTGTTAGACCTATTACCCTTCACTTTTGTGGTGGTTCTGTTGTTACTAAGGTTAACTAATGCTTATGTCTTTATTTAACTTGGTTGCCTTTTACATTCCTGGTGCAATACATTTGATGCACAATTTTCATGTTATTTATTTTGTTGTTTGTCTTTTTTTTAATCAAATGTAAGTAATTGTATAGTAAAAAAAAGTGAAACCTAGCTGGAAAAACCAACAAGTTAGATAATATAGACATGTACAAACAAGCAAGTGACAGGGAGCAGGCTCCCGAGAACAAGCAAAATGAAACATATACAAACAAGTTTGTTAACGAGAACAGGTTCCTAATAACAAGCTAAATAAATGGAAATGAAGTAGCTAACCGGAATTAAGGGACATACTCTAGTCCAACAGCCAACAAACAAAATATTTTTATATCTAAACAAGCAACACCTATTCACTCGACATCGACTAATAAGCAACAGTACCCGATTGGCTGGGCAAACCTAGTCGAAAACAAACCATCAACAACATGACCAACATTACATTATCAATGGAGGGACAAGCTCCCTATAAACACACAACTAGTTAAGCATTCAGTTACAACAAAATTGCACAACAAAACTAGCACACAAAACAGGCTACTGGGAGACAGCAGACGATAGTGAAGCATAGTCCACTAGCAGGGGAAAGAATCCTACAAGAAAATTATGGAAAAGCAGCAACAATGGTGTAAAAAATGCCACTCCAAATCAAAGTTGTTGAAATAGAAAAACTTAATGGGAACACACCAATGTAGCAACATTCTAGTAAAAACTTAGTTACGGGTTCCTAGAACAAAAGGATACTTGAGTACTGCATAGACTTTTATAGTGGACGACAACCATTGAATTAGACCCTAGAGGAAGAAGGAGCTCAACCAAAAATGCCCCTGAAGCTAGAAGAATACCTGGGAAAATGACTCACTCACCATGGAAAATGACTCACTCACCATGGCAGGCAGACAAACTAGGTCATTGCATAGCTGGTCGGATAGGAGCTTGAGCTGAGGGCCACAAGGGACATCCCAACCTCATAACTCTAGATTCGGGCTTGCAACCATATCTACATCATGGTGATGCTACAAGAGCAACAACCATGAACTTAGACCCTAGGAGAAAAAGGTGCGCAAACTTCAGAGGAAGAAGAATAGATAGTAGATTTGAGTAGAGGAGATGCTAGTGTTGCGCAATGAGAGGAGAACATATTTACTGGATGGGCGCCCTTCCTTCATTACAACTGAGAGCTTCTCTCTCCTCTGTTTCTCTCTACTGGAACTTCTCATTGGATCTGCCCTGTCTTGGATGGTGGGTGGTGGTGGTGCAGTGAGGGAGAACAACAACTAGCAAGGATAACCCATATGTCAAAGAGGGACAATAACAACCAACTGGAGGAAGAAGGAAGGCGTCTCCAACGAAGAGGCTGCAACTTGTCGAGGGATAGAGGAGAGAAGCCAAATCTTTTCTTTGTACCCACATAAACTTTTGACTCGTTTACTTCTTTTTTTTCCATTGCTTGCTGAGTGGCTGAATTTATTTTCGCCTTCCCTTGCATTTCATTGTGGTTTTTAGTTATATGTGCTGCTTTCTTTTTCATTTTTATTGCTTCCATTGATTTCACCCTTTAATTAATTTGTTGTGCATCTAATGTCAAAAGATTTGTAAGATTTTCTTGTCTTCTTGCCGGTTGGGTAGGTGCTTTGTTAAAGTTAAGACTTGGTCCCCTTGCTTTGTTGGCATGTGCAAAATTTTATGAATGAAACATTAGTGCCTTTATTTCTATTGCTTTGTTATGCTTTATTATTGGCTTTTGTGTTTTTTCATGTGTGTTTTTGCTTACCATCAAAGACATTAATTGATATAAGTTTGTTTAGGAATTATTTGTCATGTATTTTCTTCATTTTTCATTGTAATCACACTTTTGCCTTGAATTCCTATCTTCATTTTATTTACTAATTCATGTTGCGATTTTCACGTGTTTTTTTCATGGTTGCCCATTTTTTATCCTTTCATTTGTTTGATACAACATTGAATGCTTTTAGAATTTGACATGGTAATTTGAGTAATTAGTTTATCAAGTTAAGCATTTAGATGTTGCCTTACTTAAAGAGATTGCAATTTGGGTTCTCTAAAATTGTTCTCCCTGACCAATGCTTTTTTATGTTTGTTGCTTCAATGCTTACCTTTTAGAAGTCAATTAATATGTTAGAACAACCTTTTTAGGTTCATAAATTAATTAGCTTAGAGTTTTTTGTTGTTTGTTTATAATTATCATGGTCATTTAGATAGAAAAACTCAAATTCATTGTTTGTTTCTTGCTTGGCTGCACCCGGTGAACATTCATTTGGTTCCTTTTATAAAAAAGAAAAATAAAATTTTGTTACAAATCCACCTAATTAAATGAATATTGCAGGCTCTGTTAGAAAGAAAATCCATTGGCCACTGAAGTTTCAACTTCGACTTCAAATTGTTTGTTTTACTCCTTTCTTGAATGAGATTGGTAAGCATTAATTTTCTTCACTTAAAAAAAAGTTGCATATCCACCCAAATTGGTGAATATTATAGGTGTTGTTCATAAATACTTCATTCATGAAACAAGTGTCTTCTAATTTGATACTTGGATGCAAACGTTTCAAAAGTAAAATTAAATTAAATGAACAATTTAAGACAACCCTTTAACATTGACAAATTAATTAATTTCATTTTTGGATGCAAATATATATATTTTTTAAATAAAACTAAATGAGTATTTTAGGCTAGCCTCTTAGTATTGATAGATTAATTAACTCTGTTTTTGTTATTGTAAGCCCGTTATGATAGTAACTACTTAAAAATGAGATTTTAAATTTTTTTATTCTTTTTTTAGCTATATAAATTAGTTAGCTTTATTCTTTGCTGGGATCATTTTAGGTGAAACTTTTGGCTTTAAAATTAAATTAAATGAACAATTTAAGACAACCCTTTAACATTGACAAATTAATTGATTTCATTTTTGGATGCAAATATTTTTTTTAAAAAATAAAACTAAATGAGTATTTTAGGCTAGCCTCTTAGTATTGATAGATTAATTAACTCTGTTTTTGTTATTGTAAGCCCGTTATGATAGTAACTACTTAAATATGAGATTTTAATTTTTTGCAAAGTAATTTTCATTTGCAACGGATTTAAAATCCGTTGCAAATGGTTTTAAATTAACGGAATTTCCATTGCAAATTTAGATTGCAATGGAAAATCCGTTGCAAAGTAATTTTCTTTTGCAACGGATAATCCGTTGCAAATGATTTTAAATTGCAACGGAATTTTCGTTGCAAATTAAATTTGCAATGACAAATCCGTTGCAACCCATGTTTTTTTTATTTCTAGAATTTGTTTAGCAACGGAAAATTTGTTGCTAAACAAAATCCACGTTGCAATTTTTGCAACGGATTTTTCCCATTACAAACATGTCATTTTTCTAGTAGTGTGTGTTGAATTTGTTGGAAGTTATGAATAAATAGAAAGTAACATGAACGTAAAAAAAGTCTGAATTAACTATTAACAAGTTACAAGAACAAAAAACTAGCTATATTAATTAATATAAAAAAATAACCTTCTTTGTTTGTAAGCAAAGGATTATATATCCTTTGGTTGTTATTCCATAGCCCACAAGAATTCCCTTTTAAGCTTTGTTGTCAAGTTTGCTCCTTTATGGCTTAACTATATGATAATAACAGATGCTTCCATAGATTCTTAGATGATCTACAGTACGTTTGAGACATTCCAACCTTCATATGGTGTCTTGTCCTCTAGTGCTTTGGTTGGATGTCTGTTCAACAAGTAAATAGAGGTATTGATAACCTTTGCCCATAATTTGTTTGGCATTTTCTTTTCAAGTAAGAGACAACTAGCCATCGCCATTATTGTATTGTTCTTCCTTTCTCACACACCATTCTGTTATGAAATGTATGGTGTAGTGTACTAGTGCACAATGACTCTGTTATTGCAATACTCAAGAAATTGATTTGAGGTATATTCAGTACCATTGTCAGATCTTAAGCATTTAATTAGCATGTCACTTTGATTTTCACTAAAGCTTTAAATGTTTGAAAGATTGTAAAGACTTCACTCTTAAATTTGGTGAAATGCACCCAACACATAATCATCAATAAAAAGAATGAAATACTTGTTACCACATAATGAGGTTGTCTTCATAGGTCCACACACGTCAATATGGATGAGCTTAAGCTTTTAGCTGGCTCTCCATGCTTTCCCTTTAGGAAATGGTGGCCTTGATTGCTTGACAAGTTGACATGTTTCACTTAATTAAATCTCACCATTTAATGTGGGCAATGCTTCAACCATCTCCTTTTTGTTTCAGAACTGATGAGCCCTTTTAATTGAAATGTTCAAATCTCTTATGCTAAAGATTTGAAACATCCTAAGTACCACTTACATAGGCATGATTGGACACTTTATCCCAGTAAACAACAAAGCTTATGTTTTTCATCTTTACACAGAACACTTGTTCTCTAAAAGGATCAAAGATGGTGCATTTATTATCCTTAAACTGAAGAGAATAGTTTTTCTCCATCATTTGTCCAACACTCAATAAATTTGGATTGATTTCATGTATGAATAATACATCGGGAATTATTTTGATACCTCAACTTGTTTGAACATCTGTTGACCCTCTACCTTTGACCTCTAGGAATTCTCCATTGCCAACCTTTACTCTGGATTTGTAAGTTTCATCAAGGTTTTTGAATTTCAATCAGTTGTTGTGAAACAGATGATAACAAAGAATTGCTCCTCCTGTGTATAAACTTTATCTATTAGGTGAGCCTTTTAAGGTTTTGGGTATGATTTTTTAAACTTGTAGACCTTTGTAATGTGCCCTGATTGCTTGCAATTTCCGAAAATTGCATCTAGCCTCCACCAACAATATTTTTCTGAATATGTGTTTCTTTTGCAGTGAGTGCAAGTGGGGAACTTCTTTTGTCTTGAACCTTTACCGGTGTTTCCCCCTTCATTTCTGCCATTAATTTTCTAATTAAACAACTTCTTCCTTTTCCAGCGTGTTGTTTTTGCACATAAAAGGCTCCTTTAGTTAATCTTTCTTTCTTGATTGTTCTTTCTTCCTCCTGTGCTTGAAAAGCACTCATTAGTTCACCTAATGAGATTTTACTAATGTCCTTTGATTCTTCTAGAGAGGAGATTTTGGATTCAAACCTCTCATGAAGAGTCACAAGAACCTTCTCCACAATCCTGCTGTCAGGAAAGTCTTCTCCAAGTAATCTAATGTTGTTGATAATTAGAGAAATTCGATCAGAATACTTGGAGATTGTTTCATCTTCTTGCATGTTACTGTCTGCCTCAAAATCTCTCTTCAAATTCATCACTTGCATTGTTCTATCACTGCCTTGATATTTTTCTTTTGGTTTGTTCTAAGCCTTTTTAGCTAAATTGCAAGCCATAATCATGTAGAAAATGCTATTTGCCATAGAATTCTGGATGTGGGATTTGTTGGTAAGGGAGCTACTGGTTTGTCTTCGGAAATAATTTCCCAAAGATCATAAGCTTCAAGAAAAGCTTGCATCTTTGAGAATGATTTTCCAGATTAACATGTTTTTCTTTGAGAATTTCTTGATTTTCTCTACCTTAACCTTATTTTTTCTCTGATGATGGGATGGCAAAATGATAATGAAATAGGACGTGTAATTTGAGGACCATAACTATATGTATATAGGTAACTAGGTATCTTTTGGTATTCATTTTTTTTGTATTTTTACTCTTTCATATTTCTATTTTAGCCCATCATTAAAATAGAAATAATCATTTAATCTCCACATATTAAAGGTACACCCTATTAGATACACCAAAAAAACTCAATTGCTTAAAATACTTAGCAAATTATTCTTTTTTAATTAGGCTCAATTTTATTTGACAATACATAAATACATAATTATTCTTATATAAATCCAACATTGTATTAATGATCAAACACATTCAACAAGAGAAAGAAAGAAAGAGCGAGAAATCACCACCAACCTCACAAACATGAACATTCCATCTGAGCTATACAGACACACTAGGATTTGCAGCAGAAAATTCAAGCCGCTCCTTGCTCGATTCAAACAGGGCCATGTCTTCGGGACTCAAGCTTATCCTCGCTTCTATTCCATCACCATCCCTTGTGTCGATCAAACACACAACATTTTTCAGCTCTACAGTGAAAACAAGACCCAACCATGTTGGTTTTCCCCATCCGAAATCAACACCATACAGTTCAAAATTACACCAACTGGTGCAGTTATAGTAGTCAATATCTTTGCTCATGGTCATTTGTCATATAGTGATGAAATTGACGGCGCACCTTAGACAAGAAGTTTTATGTTTTGCAGTTTCTTGTTTTGAATCCGCTCTAGACAAGGGAAAAAGCTGTAGAAAATCGAGGTAACCTATTACAATGACAATTGGACAACCAATTTATTCTTGTTTTACTTTCCATGCATCCATTGAAGGAAATCAAAAGAAGATGGGACAACCCCCTGTAATCAATGTACAACTAGCATAATCATTAAAGATGAGATTGAGGGCTCATTGCTATGAACTAAAAAAAATATGTCCTTTCATCTTTTTCTATAATGCATCGCCTAACCATTACAATTCTTAGTCCAATGAGTTTATTTAGATGTGGGATTTCAAGTGTTTATTTTTCTCTTTATTTATTTTCTCTCCAGCTTTAGAGTTTATGCATGACTTCTTATCCATCATTTTTCGCCTCACCAATTTAGTCATCTATTCTTGCTTTGTTGCCTCTTCTTTTCTATTTGTTTGGTTTGTTTTTTATATCAATTTCTTAGGGCATTGTTTTGTTCAGGTTCTCTTGGGTTTTGGGTGTTGTGGGAGCGCAATTTTACAGTTTTGGCTAATTGTCCTTCACCACTACTAGATTGTTGTTATTGCAAAGGTTAGTTTGTCTCTACAATTGCCTTTTGCTTAGTTTTCCTTTGGAATTCTTATCATAGTGCATTGTATCCTCAACCAAGTTTTGTTGTTTTGATGATTCATGTTGCAATATTGAATCTTTTCTCTTCTCTTATTGGATTCAACTATGTTCATTGTTGATGCGACCATATTATTTAATAGTTTCATTCATATTTACCTAGTGTTTTGCATATGTTTTGTGTATAAAATGCTGCCTTGATATTATTTGTTTTATGTTTTGAAGGTATTTTTGGATGAAAGATGCAAAAATGAGGTGATTGGAGCTGATTGACAGATTTAACCTTCAATCTGTGTTTTATGCAGAGCGGAAGCTCTAGAGATCTAAATGAAGTGATTCCAATGATATTCAAAAGATAACATCCATAAATTTATGGAAAGCTAAGGAAAAAGAAATAAATGAAGGAAGATAATGGAAATCGCAGCCTTCAAAGTCAAATCTTGCAATCTGTCAATATCGACCTTTGTCCATTCCAACTTCAATATCTCTAGCTAAAGAAGTCTGATTGATGCAAATGCAATTTTTCTGGATTTCAGACTCAAAGACCTATAAAAGCTCCAAATTACAGCTCAAAACAATGTGATATAAAGGAGATATGAATTTTACAAGGGACAACTAAATTCTGTCAACTTAAGGAAGGACTATTTTGTAAAATAGATACTAGGGTTTCTAAGCATATATAAAAGAAGAGAGGAGCAAGGAAGTTTCGGTCAGCAACAAAGAAAACACAAATCTTCCTCCTCCAAACCCTAAATCATGTTTTCTTCCATCTTTTTATTTAGTTGTTCAATAAACATACAAGGCTAGATTCTTTTGCTTGGTTGCAAGGACACAGAAACCTTCAGATTTCAAGAACTGTGAGATCTATTTTTATCTCAATTTTTCAGTTTACATGATGAATATGTTTGCTCTCCTATGCTTATTTTTCTATGATTGTTTATTTAATTGTTAAGAGCGGCCTCGAAGTTATTATTGTAGACAATCAATTGCTAAGTTTGATATCAAAACTGAAGTTGTGGTATATGAACTTATGAAGCAACTAAGTTAATAATTGTAGCGGATCTATGTTATTAATCTTAGGGAGAACATTAAATCGAACTAAACATATATTGCGGACAACTCTGTTTCTTAATTGATCAATTTATCTAGATTTTAATGTTGTCATTGAATCAAATTACTAGTGCGGACACTGTGATTGTTTGATGGTTAGGGTAAGTTATACGATGGATCTGTTAACGAACCAATTTTTAGAAGAGATAAATATTCAGAATATAAATTGATGTGTCGTTTCCATGATCAGTTCTGATTTTTGTAGGTGGATGTTGATTTGCGACCGAGATTTGCTTTATTGATAAATTTTAGTTTTATATAATTTTATCTTAGTTTGTTTTAGCCTAGCTTAGACAACTTCCAACCCCTCCAATTGTATAACATATAGCACAAAAATCTGAACACATTGTTGTAATTTAACAGCTGCAATGCATAATTTACTTGTTTCTGCCGACTCGTGTCTTGTTCTAGTGCTTCGGAAAATTGCTTTCGTGTTTGAAAATGCTAGCAGGCGTGATGCTCTGGAAAATTAAAAACTTTCGTCTGATTCAAGTGCTCCGGTAGAGAGGTGTGAATTAAACCCCAAGTGTTCATATTTGATATGATTTTTTAAAAATCACAGCTTGATTTTTGCTCAATGGCTCGTCTGTGGTGGCATTTCGTAAAATTAGAGTAGCAAAAGTGAGACTGTTTAAAAACTCTATTACATTACTGTGAAATTTTACGACCATTCAACAAGAGAAAGAAAGAGAGAAAGAGAGAAATAACCACCAACAAACAAACGAAAGACCTCACGAACATGAAATTTCCATCTGGGCTACACAGACGCACTAGGATTTGCAGCAGAAAATTCAAGCAGCTCCTTGTTCGATTCAAACAGGGCCATGTCTTCGGGACTCAAGCTTATCCACGCTTCTATTCCATCACCATCCCTTGTGTCGATCAAACACACAACATTTTTCAGCTCTATAGTAAAAACAAGACTCAACCATGTTGGTTTTCCCCATCCGAAATCAGCACCATACAGTTCAAAATTACACCAACTGGTGCAGTTATAATAGTCAATATCTTTGCTCATGGCCATTTTTCCAAAGTCTGCTACCGTCTTGCAAATTGCTTGCGAAATATCACCCCCTTGGGTTATTTTCGCGTAATGTTCACCAAACTCTATTAGATCTTTCCTTATGCGGCTTACTATACCTTGTAATTCTAAATCATCGTGATCCTCCATCAGCGGTGATATACTACCTACGTAGTTCCCACCATAGCTGTCTGGTAAGGCTGGCACGAGCCTCTTACGTATATTCACGCCAAGAGACAACACAGATTTTCTAGGAACCCCCAAGTTTGATCTTGATGCGCTCATCGCACATTTCCAGATCAACGCTGTTACAGATTCCACCCTTGTTGGATTTGGCACGCTTGCACTGATGGCTTTTGCCCTGAGCGCAGTAATTTTGGGACCTTCAAACACAAACCTTTTCAGGACAGACTCTGCTTGAATCAAATCTACTGGAAGCATTGGGATCGGCAGATCCATCTGTGGGAAAATAGAAGCACCCATGAAAACTGGACTGCTTGTGACCTCGGTACTCGAACTGCGAGCGGTTGCAGCCCAGCACTTGATGAAAGATGCTAACGTGGCTGCATCTGCAATCTTGTGAGAAAGATTCACCCCAATTGCCAGGCCACCACAGTCAAAGAAATTAGCTTGCACAAGCAATTGACTATCCCTAGCCGTGATCACTGCATCACCTATAGCTGCAGGCAGTAGTTGTTTTAGCACTTCAGTTTCAGGCTTTCTGAGAATATTAGAGAGAATACAATGGATTCGAGCCTCGATATATTCAGCCCCGTGGTCATCACATTCAATGGACGAATTGTCTCTGAGTCTGCCTGCGAATGGATAAAAAAGAGTCAGGGCTTCAGACAGTGAGGTCCTTAGTCGCAGTGAAGTTTCCTTGGCTTTGCCGAGGTGATCTGTGTCGTTTTCATGGCTGGGGTAAAATAGTAGCAGTGGAATGTGAGATATTGGCATGAACTGGTCCAGAAGAGAGAGCTTGAGACTTCTCAAGGCAAGGGGCGTTGGAGAAGATGGTTTGATGGTTTCTCTCTGTATGATCTCGATTCTCAGTGGCACAGACATGGTGGATGATCTCTATTTTCAAGACTGGTTAAGAAATAATTCCTCAATACAGTCTTCTGCTAGGTATGTATATAGCATGACAACTCACCTGGTAAGAATGGAGTGATAACACGAAAGTCAAAGGAAACGATCCAGTCAACCTAAGAAAAAAAAAACTGATTTTTAATTCAATGGAGCGACACTTTCTTTCAATGGAACGACACCTGATTTTAAAAAAAAACGTGGTAAGATTGGAGTGATACTATGTAGCCTGCGACACTTTCTTTCTATTTTAATAATATTTGTTGTGTTATTTTAATAATTTCTTTCTATTGTAGCGACACTTTCTTTCAATGGAGCGACACCTGATTTAAAAAACAAATTGGTAAGAATGGAGTGATACTACATAGGTGGTTGGGCGTGTTTTTTAGAATTATTTCGCAAAAAATTGAAAAAAATATTTTTTTATTTTTATTTTTATTTTTAAGTTTATTTTTAAGTTTAAATTAACAAAATTTAGTATTTTTAAATCATTTTTATGTGATGATGTTAAAAATAATTTTTTTTTAAAAAAAAATTAATGTATTTTTGAACGAAAAATATTTTCAAAAGCAACCATAACCACACTCCTCAACAGTCATATTGTAGCGTACACATTTTTTCTATTTTAATAATATTTGTTGTGCTATTTTAATGATATAAAAAAAAATAAGTTTCAATTTTATTATATCCAGTATAATTTTTTATTCTATTTGAAATTTTGAAGAAAAAAATAATCTCTGGTCATATGAAATTTTAAAACTTGTAACTCATATTATTATATTGAAGCATAATACATTCTTGATCATTTGAGAAGACATTGTTGTAATTTAACTGCTTGAATTCATAATTTACTTGTTTCTGTCTACTCGTGTCTTGTTCCAGTGCTTCGGAAAATTGCTTTTGTGTTTGAAAATGCTGGCAGGCGTGACGCTCTGGAAAATTGAAAGCTCTCTCTGGAGCTTGTGGCTCGTATAGCGATGAAATATCATAGTTGTCGCAGTTGCTCAGAAAATTCATCTCAAGGACTTGCAACTCTTTTATAATTAATGTTTGAAAAAATAAATATATTTTATTTGAAAATTGATGTTTGAGAAGGACTTTTTTTAAAAAAAATAATTTTGATATTGGTATATAAAAACAATCTAAAAATATATATAAAAATAATATTTAAAAATAAACAAGCTTTTATATCCTAATGTCTATTAGTTATGAGGTAAACTATTAACATTAAAATAATATTAATTTTCAATTTATTTTTACATTGATTCAATTGTGTTTCAACTAGCTATGGTAAGTCGATCAAAGCTACTAAAAATATATCATAATTAATTAAGTTTATTAAAATCAATATTTTATTAAATTTTGTATGATTTATTTTCTATTGGATTATTATGATATTTTGGCATACAAATTAACAAGTTAATCTGAGTTGACCCGAATCAATTTAGTATATTTTTGTCTCAATATCTTTAAAAATCTCATGTTGAGTATTTATTTTGATTCATGTTATACTTTCACTGGTCAACTTGATTATTTATAGACCTGTCAACTGTGGTAGATCAATCCCACGCGTTTGAAAGAATAACAACACAAATGTTTGAAATATATTTTCTATGTTATGTTTTTTACCTAACAGACAATGTAATGTGGGTCAATAATCTAATCAATACTATTATACATACTAATATGAATTATATTATATGAAGATTACATATCGTCAGTTTGATTATCTATTTTTAATTAAAATATATGATTATGGAATAATAATCTAAAACAAAGTATAAAGCTATATTAGTCACAATACCTTGACTAAAAAGATAATATTAGTCCAGCGTGACATTAGTTTGTGTGGAAAAAAAATCATATTATAGATCTACTTCCTCACAAGGTTTTTTTGTTATGAGATGTAGGCCCTGTTTGACTATCACACACACACTCATTACAGAAAAAACTAAATTGTGTTGTGAAAATATTGTTTATCCAAACATGGTATTGTGGATTGGTTGTTAGGTCTTGTTGTGCCTTCTCTTGAGTGTTATTGTTAAGGCAACAAGACAACAATTAATTAATACATGCTTTCATTCTCATCTTTTTATCATTTTTCACTCACCTTTCAACAATTAATTAAGGGGTCTTGCAGTCACCTTTCAGTAGTTAATTAATGTGCTCTTTTATTGTCATCTTTCAATAGTTATTTGCATCTTTTAGTGTTGATTGTGTTTTTGGATAACCACAGTTCGACAAATAATTAGTGCAATCATAAAAGCCACCTTTCAGTAGTTAAATTATGCACCATTTTATTGTCATTTTTCATCAATTATTTAATGCATTCGTTGTTGTTGATTATGTCTTAGAATAACCACAATTCAATAGTTAAGTAATGCATCCTTTCAATGTCATTGATTTTATCTTCAGGTAGCCACAATTATAGGCCAGAGTGCACCTTATTGATAAGAAAGAGAGTTGTGAAAATTCAAAATAGCACCTTGCAATAACGCTTAGGCAACAAATCCATTGAGGGTGGATTCGACAACATAATAGAAAATTTCCTAGCTGAGTTTTTCCCTTGGCACATGTATGTTAAAGAAAACCATGAGAAAAATGAGGCAACCTCTTTTTTTGTCATATAGTGATGAAATTGACGACGCACTACTTTAGACAAGAAGATTGATGTTTTGCAGTTTCTTGTTTTGAATCCGCTCTAGATAAGGGAGAAAGCTGTAAAAAATCGAGGTAACCTATTACAATGACATTTGGACAACCAATTCATTCTTGTTTTACTTTCCATGCATCCATCGAAGGAAATCACTAGAAGATGGGACAACCCCCTGTCATCAATGTTCAACCAGCATAATCATTAAAGATGAGATTGAGGGCTCATTGTCTTTCATTTTTTTCTATAATGCATTGCCTAACCATTACAATTCTTAGTGCAATGATTTTATTTAGATGTGGGATTTCAGGTGTTTATTTTTCTCTTTATTTATTTTCTCTCCAGCTTTAGAGTTTATGCATGACTTCTTATCCATCATTTTCCGCCTCACTAGTTTAGTCATCTATTCTTGCTTTGTTACGTCTTCTTTTCTATTTGTTTGGTTTGTTTCTTATATCAATTTCTTAGGGCATTGTTTTCTTCAGGTTCTCTTGGGTTTTGGGTGTTGTGGGAGCGCAATTTTACAGTTTTGGCTAACTGTCCTTCACCAATACTAGATTGTTGTTATTGTAAATGTTAGTTCGTCTCTGCAATTGCCTTTTGCTTAGTTTTTCTTTGGAATTCTTATCATAGTGCATTGTATCCTCAACCAAGTTTTGTTGTTTTGATGATTCATGTTGCAATATTGAATCTTTTCTCTTCTCTTATTGGATTCAACTATGTTCATTGCTGATGCGACCATATTATTTGATAGTTTCATTCATATTTACCTAGTGTTTTGCATATGTTTTGTGTATAAAATTCTACCTTGATATTCTTTATTTTATGTTTTGCAGGTATTTTTGGATGAAAGATGCAAAAAGGAGGTAATTGGAGATGATTGACAGATTTCACCTTCAGTCGGTGTTTTGTGCAGAGCGGAAGCTCTAGAGATCTAAATGAAATGATTCCAGTGACATTTAAAAGCTAACATCCATAAATTTATGGAAAGCTAAGGAAAAAGAAATAAAATAAGGAAGATCATGGAAATCGCAATCTTCAAAGTCAAATCTTGCAATCTGCCGATATCGACCTTTATCCATTCCAACTTCAATATCTCTAGCTAAAGAAGTCTGATTGATGCAAATGCAATTTTTGTGGATTTCAGACTCAAAGTCCTATAAAATCTCCAACTTATAGCTCAAAACAATGTGATATAAAGGAGATATGAATTTTACAAGGGACAACTAAATTCTGTCAACTTAAGGAAGGATTATCTTGTAAAATAGATACTAGGGTTTCTAAGCATATATAAAAGAAGAGAGGAGCAAGGAAGTTTCAGCCAGTAGCAAAGAAAACACAAAACTTCATCCTCTAAACCCTAAATCATGTTTTCTTCCATCTTTTTATTTAGTTGTTCAATAAACATGTAAGGCTAGACTCTTTTGCTTGGTTGCAAGGACACGAAAACCTTTACGTTTTAAGAACTGTGAGCTATTTTTACCTCAATTTTTTAGTTTATATGATGAACATGTTTGCTCTCCTATACTTATTTTCCTATGATTGTTTATTTAATCGGTAAGAGCAGAGTCGAAATTATTATTGTAGACAATCGATTGCTAAGTTTGATATAAAAACCGGAGTTCTGGTATATAAATTTATGAAGCAACTAAGTTAATAATTGTAGCGGATCTATGTTATTAATCTTAGGGAGAACATTCAATCGAACTAAATATATATTGTGGACAATTATGTTTCTTAATTGATCAATTTATCTAGATTTTAATGTTGTCATTGAATCAAATTACTAGTGCGGACATTGTGGTTGTTTAATGGTTAGGCTAAGTTATACGGTGGATCTGTTAACGAACCAATTTTTAGAAGAGATAAATATTCAGAATATAAATTGATGTGTCGTTTCCATTATCAGTTCTGATTTCTGTAAGTGGATGTTGATTTGCGACCAAGGTTTGCTTTATTGATAAATTTCAGTTCTATATAATTTTCGCCTAGTTTGCTTTAGCCTAGCCTAGATAACTTCCAACCCCTCCAATTGCATAACATATAGCGCAAAAATCTGAAGACATTGTTGTAATTTAACAGTTGCAATGCATAATTTACTTGTTTCTGACGACTTGTGTCTTGTTCCAGTGCTTCGGAAAATTGCTTTCGTGTTTGAAAATGCTGGTAGGCGTGATGCTCTGGAAAATTAAAAGCTCTCTTTGAGCTTGTGGCTCGTATAGGGACGAAAAATCAAAGTCGTCGTTGTTGCTCAGAAATTGATCCAGATAAGGACTTGCAACTAATTGATAATTGATATTTGAAAAAATAAATATTTTTTATTTGAAACTTGATGTTTGAGAAGTACTAAAAATTTAATTTTGATATCAATATGTAAAAGTAATCTAAAAATATAAATAAAAATATTTAAAAATAAACAAGCTATTAGATCCTTACGTCTTTTAGTTAGTGGGTTATGAGGTTAACTATTTACAATAAAATAATATTATTTTTCTATTTAGTTTTACATTGATTCAATTGTGTTTCAACTAGCTTTGGTAAGTCGATCAAATTTGCTAAACATATATCATAATTAATTAAGTTTTTAAATTTGATCAAATTTGCACTTTTAAAATGAACATTAATCACATTCCCAAACGAGTACATAGCACAATCATATTTTATTTCTCCTCTTATTTTTATAAATATATAGGGTTCAATGATTTACTATGGAGGTAGATACATTGCACTATAGATTGCAACAGTATAATGATGATTTTGCTCTCTATATTGAGAATTTGCTATTAATTTGGATTTGAGCAACATTTCAAACTTGCATTGTACAGCTACTACTCGTTAATTTCCATCAGAATTCTCAAATTAAAATGAAGCTCTCGCAGCATCGCATGATGGCTTCCTTTTAGATGTCAGGCTGCACATTATGTATAGCATCATCGGCTATAGAGATAAGTTTTCCTAGTTGATTAATCCTAAACGCCCACATCACGGCGATCCTTGTCATACATGTAAATTCTCTGTTAAAGTGGAACCAGTTTTTGAGGATCAGCATGGTACTCGATACATGTGTGAACATCAACCAGCCTGCCATGACTTTATTTGCATTACCAGACAACTACAGAAAGTAGTAGACTTTATTTTTAACAATTATAAATTTTAAAACATTTTCTGTTTCAGATATCATTGTCACCATAATTTAATTTTATAGCAATTATCTTTTACATTATTGTAACAAGCCATTACAGCTTGATTCTTGTTCAATGGCTCATCTGTGGTGGCATTTCGTAGAATTAGAGTAGCAAAAGTGAGACTGTTGAGAAACTCTATTACATTACTGTGAAATTTTATGACCATTCATCAAGAGAAAGAAAGAGAGAGAGAAATCAAGACCAACAAACAAACGAAAGACCTCACGAACATGAAATTTCCATCTGGGCTAAACAGACACACTAGGATTTGCAGCAGAAAATTCAAGCAGCTCCTTGTTCGATTCAAACAGGGCCATGTCTTCGGGACTCAAGCTTATCCACGCTTCTATTCCACCACCATCCCTTGTGTCGATCAAACACACGACATTTTTCCGTTCTCTAGTGAAAACAGGACTCAACCATGTTGGTTTTCCCCATCCGAAATCAGCACAATACAGTTCAAAATTACACCAACTGGTGCAGGTATAGTAGTCGATATCTTTGCTCATGGCCATTTTTCCAAAGTCTTCTACCGTCTTGCAAATTGCTACCGAAATATCACCCCCTTGGATTATTTTCGCGTAATGCTCACCAAACTCTGTTAGATCCTTCCTTATGCGGCTCACTATACCTTGTAATTCTAAATCATCGTGATCCTCCATCCGCGGTGATATACTACCTACGTAGTTCCCACCATAGATGTCTGGTAAGGCTGGCACGAGCCTCTTACGTATATTCACGTCAAGAGACAACACAGCTTTTCTAGGAACCCCAAAGTTTGATCTTGATGCGCTCATGGCACATTTCCAGATCAACGCTGTTACAGATTCCACCCTTGTTGGATTTGGCACGCTTGCACTGATGGCTTTTGCCCTGAGCGCGGTAATTTTGGGACCTTCAAACACAAACCTTTTCAGGACAGACTCTCCTTGAATCAAATCTACTGGATGCATTGGGATCGGCAGATCCATCTGTGGGAAAATAGAAGCACCCATGAAAACTGGACTGGTTATCACCTCGGTACTCGAACAGCGAGCGGCTGCAGCCCAGCACTTGATGAAAGATGCTAACGTGGCTGCATCTGCAATCTTGTGAGAAAGACCCACCCCAATTGCCACGCCACCACAGTCAAAGAAACTAGCTTGCACAAGCAATTGACTATCCCTGGCCGTGATCACTGCATCACCTATAGCTGCAGGCAGGAGTTGTTTTAGCACTTCAGTTTCAGGCTTTCTGAGAATATCAGAGAAAATACAATGGATTCGAGCCTCGATATATTCAGCCCCATGGTCATCACATTCAATGGACGAATTGTCTTTGAGTCTGCCTGCGAATGGATAAAAAAGAGTCAGGGCTTCAGACAGTGAGGTCTTTAGTCGCAGTGAAGTTTCCTTGGCTCTGCCGAGGTGATCTGTGTCGTTTCCATTGCTGGGGTAAAGTAGTACCAGTGTAATGTGAGATATGGGCATGAACTGGTCCAGAACAGAGAGTTTGAGACTTCTCAAGGCAAGGGGCGTTGGAGAAGATGGTTTGATGGTTTCTCTCTGCATGATCTCGATTCTCAGTGGCTTAGACATGGTGGATGATCTCTTTTTTCAAGACTGGTTAACAAATAATTCCTCAATACAGTCTTCTGCTACGTGAGTATATAACATGACAACTCACCTGGTAAGAATGGAGTGATAACACGAAAGTCAAAGCTAACATCCAGTCAACTGGAAAAAAAAACTGATTTTTAATTCAATGGCGCGACACTTTCTTTCGTGTTTGAAAATGCTGGCAGACGTGAAAATTGACAGCTCTCTCTGGAGCTTGTGGCTCGTATAGGGACGAAATATCAAAGTCGTCAGAGTTGCTCAGAAATTGATCCGGATAAGGATTCGCAACTAATTGATAGTTGATATTTAAAAAAATATATATATTTTTTATTTGAAAATTGATGTTTGAGAAGTACTAAAAATTTAATTTTGATGTCAGTGTATAAAGGTAATCTAAAAATATAAATAAATAATATTTAAAAATAAACAAGCTATTAGATCCTTATGTCTTTTAGTTAATGGGTTACGAGGTAAACTATTTATATTAAAATAATATTATTTAATTATTTATTTTAAGTTTTAAAATTTGATCAAATTTGCATTTTTAAAATGAACCTTAATTATATTTTCAAACGAGCAAGTAGCACGATTATATTTTATTTCCCCTCTTATTTTTAAAATGAGTCTTAATCACGTTTTCAAACGAGCACGTAACATGATCATATTTTATTTTCCTTCTTATTTTTAAAATGAGCCTTAATAACACTTTCAAACGAGCATGTCGCATGATCATATTTTATTTCCCCTCTTATTTTTATAAATATTTTTTTCAATTCATAACACTTTTAAAAAAACAATTAGACTTTGAACTATGTGTACACGTGTTATTGGAAAGCATGACTATTAACCCTCCCAGGTCCCGATTCCAATCCTGGAATTTTCCAAATGGATAAACCTATACACATCAGTAGAACACTTGCTAAAAACAATGCTTGACTACATTAATTAAATTGAGATTAATAATATTTTTTAAAATTTTATTTTTCATATAAATATATCAATGTGTTATTTTATTATCATCCTTCAACAACTATTTAATACATCATTTTTTGTTGATTGTGTTTTGGGATAACCACAGTTCGTCAACTAATTAATGCAATTTTGAAGTCACCTTTCAGTAGTTAATTGATGCACCCTTTAATTGTCATTTGTCAACAGTTATTTAATGCATCTATTATCGTTTATTATGTCCTGGGATGGCCACAATTAAATAGTTAATTAATGCATCCTTTCATTGTCATTGATTCTGTCTTCGGGTATCCACGATTATAGGCTAGAGTGCACACCTCTTGACAAGAAAAAGAGTTGCAAAAATTCAAAACAACCCCTTAGCAATAACACTCAGGCAACAAATCCATTGGGGGTGGATTCGACAAAATAATAGAAAATCTCCTTAGCTGATTTTTTTCCCCTTGGCACGCGTATGCTAAAGAAAATCATGAGAAAAATGAGGCAACCTCATTTTATGTCCTTTTATCTTTTTCTATAATGCATTGTCTAACTATTAGAGTTCTTAGCACAATGATTTTGTTTAGGTGTGGCTTTTAGGTGTCCAGATTGCTCTTTATTTATTTTTTCTTCGTATTTACAGTTTATGCTTGACTTTTTATCCATTATTTCCACCTCATCGGTTTAGTCATCTGTTTTTTGCTTTGTTACCTCTTCTTTTCTATTTGTTTGGTTTGTTTCTTATATCAATTTTTATGGCATTGTTTTGTTCAAGTTCTGATGGGTTTCAGGTGTTGTGGGAGCATAATTTTATATTTTTGGCTAATTTTCCTTCACCATTGCCAAATTGTTGTTGTTGCAAAGGTTAGTTCATCTTTGCAATTGCCTTTTGCTTAGTTTTCCCTTGGAATTCTTATCATAGTGCATTGCATCCTCAACCAAGTTTTGTTGTTATGATGATTCAATGTTGCAATATGAATCTTTTCTTTTCTCTTATTGGATTCAACTATGTTCATTGCTCTTTGGCTATTGGTGGTGCACCATCGTCTTGGTCTTTTTTTTTTTCTTTTTTCTGCTTCTCATGCTATCTATCTTTGTTTTTTAAATTTACCGGCACAAGTTTTTAATGGAGGTGTTGTTTGATTTAGTTTCTCTCTTCTTTTGGGTATTGCATGTGTGCTTTATTTTGTGTTGGATCTATTGCCCTTCACTATTATGGTGGTTCTGTTGTTGCTAAGGTTAACTAATGTTTATGTCTTTATTTAACTTGGTTTCCTTTTACATTCCTGCTGCAATACATTTGATGCACAATTTTTGTGTTGTTTATTTTTTTTCCATCAAATATAAATAATTATATAGATAAATAAAAGTGAAACCTAGCTAGAAAAACAGCAAGTCAGAAGATACATACAAAACTAGCACACAGAAATAAAAATAAAAAAGATTTCCGGACATTTTACAAGAGATTAAATAAAAGCACCACAGTTTTGGCGGGAAACGAGCAAATGATTAAAAGCAGTCTAATTTCTATTTCAATAATCCCTCCAAAACCCGACCTCTCACTCCTCACCAAATGGAATCCGATTCAGACTCCGACTGCTCCCACATCTCCTCTACTCCTCCCAGAAACCCCATGCCGCCGCCTCCTCCTCCTCCGCGGCGACAAACTCTGCTCTCTTCTCACAAACCCAAAACTAGGCTGAAATCCTCCTCCTCCAGTTCAAAATCTCAAAGAAAACTACCATCTGAACCAGCCGAACCGCCTCCACAACCCTCTCTAGACGACAACTCACTCAACCCCCCTCCTCTCTCGACTGTACCTTTCCAGATCCGTTGTTCCTCCAATCTTCACCGCCCAAATCTAATCGAAACCCTTCCCGCCGGCTACTTCTCAAAATCAACATTCTTTTCCAAAATCCAAAGGTCTTCCCTAAACTTCGAGCCGTCGGAAAGCTTTACTTGTCCGCCGGTTTCCACTGATAGGGCTCCGCCGGAAAACAAACCGAACAATGTCATTAAGAAGCATCCTAATCTAATAGGAGCTAATGCGCCTTTACCACCTGCAAAATTGCGTAAATGCAGTGGCAATGAAGGCAATTTTGTAAAGCTAAATTTGAATCATGGTAGAAGGAAGTTTGTGAACGGAAAAGGGAAAAAGAAAAGCAGTTACGCGTCGAGCAGCAGGGGATTATATAGGAGAAGTAAGCGAAAATCGAAAGGTGAAGGTGATGTGGAGATGGAGAGCGTGTGCGACGAGGAAGGTTTGGTCACGGAAATTGGGCAGCAGAAGCCGAAGAAGGGATGTGAGTTAATTGAGGAGGCAGTTTTGAAGGTGCAAAACGAGGCTTCGGATGAGAATTTAGCGAGGTTGCTGAACTTAATGTATGGATATGATTCATTTAGAGAAGGGCAGCTAGAGGCAATCAAGATGGTGCTAGATGGAAAATCGACCATGCTTGTTTTGCCTACTGGTGCTGGTAAATCACTATGTTATCAGATGCCGGCAATGGTTTTCTCAGGAGTTACTCTTGTGGTGAGCCCTTTAGTGGCATTGATGATTGATCAGTTGAAACAGCTGCCTCCTGTGATTCAAGGTGGCCTTTTGTGCAGCAGTCAGGTACTTTCTGTGCTCTCTTCTGTTTCTGTTCTTATTACTTGTATAGTTTTTACCGTGTTGTCTAATGTAAATTGTTTTGTCAATTGCTTTAGAAACCCCAAGAAGCTAGTGAGACGCTAAGATTGCTACAAGAAGGGGGCATAAAGGTGAGTTCAGTGAAAGCCTTGGATGCGGGTTTTTTTTTTAAGCGATCTGGGTGTTGGGCTATTAAAAACCAACTGATATTTTGGCATTTATGTATTCTTTTTGGTTGGTTAATGCTCGTGTTTTTTTTTATAAAAAAAATCGCTTCTTTGGTTAGTTTTGATACGCATCTGGTTCCATGTTTCAGTGTTTCTTACCCCTTGCATCATTGCTACGGCCTTGGTTCTTTGATTATTTATCAGGTGCTTTTTGTTTCACCGGAGAGGTTCTTAAATGAGGAATTCTTGTCGATTCTCTCATCTATTCCCATTTCACTTCTTGTGGTAGATGAAGCTCACTGTATTTCCGAATGGTGAGCTGGGATGTTACCTCATTTTGCTTCGGGTTTCTGTTATGTACTACGCTTACCCTATGAGTTGCATTTTGTCAACAGGTCACACAACTTCCGGCCTTCATATACGAGGCTCCGTGCATCTTTACTTTGCAGCAGGCTCAATATTGGATGCATTCTTGCAATGACTGCAACTGCCACTGCAACAACTTTGAATGCTATCATGTCTGCTCTAGAGATTCCTTCCACCAACCTCATTCATAATGCCAAGTTGAGGGATAATATGCAATTGTCAGTATCTTTGAGTGGAAATAGGCAAGTGCAAATGACCTTTTTTCCTTTCGGTTATTCTTTATATTTCTGAATTTAATTCAATTTCTTAGAGCTCACCTATCACCATTACCTTGAATTTAACAGAACGAAAGATTTGCTGAAATTAATAAAGTCTCCTCCCTTCTCAGAACTTCAAAGCATCATTATATACTGCAAATTTCAGGTAATGAGCTTTAGACATTTCAGGCTCTTTATGTTTCCATTCTAATGTTTTGTTATGATAAAAATTTTGACAGCTTAAATGCTTTGTCATACCTCTGTTGACTTGCGGATGAGATCTTCCCTTAGTTCTTTTGAAATTCCTATTTCTCTTGCGATATCACAGAATTTCCTGATCAGCTTACTATGCACCGAAGTCATTGTTGTGAAAGGAATAAAATATAGTTGAAATTGTTGTGAGCATAGAGTTGTTTCGGTACTCAGTTAATACAATTTCATTCTTTTTCTCCATTTTCGTGTGTCTACGTGTTTGTGGATTTTCCATTATATTGGGCATACAGTGTTCGAAGCTTTGAATAGAGCATCAATTTAGCGGATTACCAATCAAGTCCCAAACCTTTTTTCCCTCTTTGTGCAATTAAATTATGGGATCAAACAATCGATAATATAATACAAATAATCACACACATCAACACCAAGATTTTTATGTGGAAAACCCGATGCGGGAAAAAAACCACGGGACCGTAGGCCACTTAAAGCTTCCACTATCACAAATAATGGGTTCACAATATTCTTTCTCAGATTCAACTAAGGGCTACAACATATATTATCAAGAACAACCTATTCTTGGAATACAACAAAATTAAAGAGAGCAAAAGTTTGAGAAAAACTTACAATACTGACAACCCCGTTTTCTGTCAAAACGGACAACTTCCACAACTCCAATCTTCAATTCAACCGTTCAGAATGAAGATTAATGTGTCTAGAAGCTTCTGTCCAAATCTCAGCTCGATCCAACGGTGAACAAGCTGGAAATCAAGGAAAGAAGATGCACTGTTCAGCAACCACCATTTTTTTTTTTCCTCTTCTCAAACTCTTCTACTCTCGGCTCATCCTCTCTTTTTTTCAAAGAACCCTACTGCACATATTTAAGTGATGTGGCAGCCCTCCCATTTAAATTAAAATGGTGCGGGACCACCCAACAAATCTCTCCCTCACGCACCATGTGAGGAATTCACCATATTGGCGATCAATTTGTAAAGTTCAATTTAGGAGGCTCTACCAAGCCTACTTCCTTTCTACAAAACTCAAACTTTTCTCTCGGTAAAGGTTTGGTCATCATATCTGATGTATTGTTATCAGTATGGATTTTCTCAACAACAAATAATTTCATCTCCATAGCATCTCGAATCCATTGATATCTAACTTCAATGTGCTTTGATTGAGAGTGAAAAGTAGGATGCTTACTGAGATGAATTGCACTTTGACTGTCACAGTGCAACACAAAGTTCTCTTGAACTAGATCAAGTTCATGCAAAAACTTTTTCATCCATAACAACTCTTTGCCCCCTTCAGTAAGAGCAATATATGTGTGATTATTTGTATTATATTGTTGATTGTTTGATCCCATAATTTAATTTGCACAAAGAGAGAAAAAGGTTTGGGACTTGATTGGTAATCCGCTAAATTGATGCTCTCGTTGTTTGAGTTCTTTTCCCAACAAGTGGTATCGAAGCCTGGTTGTGTAGATTGAATTTCTTGTGCAGCTTAAAATGGAAAAGGAAGATTCGAGCATGATAACTTTATTTTCATGGTGGATGATTGTTAGCCATGATGCTAAGAAGATTCAGATTTTGAAGGAATTTTGCAATGAAAGACTTAGGACCGACAAAACAGATTCTTGACATGAAGATCACACGTGAGAGGAAGAAAGGGAAACTTTGGCTATCTCAGGAGAGATATGTTCAAAAGGTACTTGAGAGATTTAACATAAGCAACTCCAAACCGGTTTGTTCTCCACTTGCAAGCCACTTTAAACTAAGTTCTAATCAGTGTCCTTCAAGTGATGAAGAGAGAGATGAGATGAAAAAAGCTCCTTATGCATCCGCAGTTGGTAGCTTGATGTATGCCATGGTTTGCACAAGGCCGGATATAGCTCATGCAGTTGGTGTGGTTAGTCGGTTTCTCTCCAATCCCGGTAAAGAACAATTGTCAGCAGTGAAATGGATACTCAGGTATCTCAAAAGCACTTCTAGCTTTAGCTTGTGTTTTGGCAATAACAAACCTGTGTTAGAAGGATACACAGATGCAGATATGACTGGTGATGTTAATTCTAGAAAGTCCACATCAAGATAATTGATGAAATTTGCAAGGGGAGCAGTCTCATGACAATCAAGGTTGCAAAAATGTGTTGCATTATCCACTACAGAAGCTGAATATATTGTTCTTACTGAAGGGGGCAAAGAGTTGTTATGGATGATAAAGTTCTTGCATGAACTTGGTCTAGTTCAAGAGAACTTTGTGTTGCACTGTGACAGTCAAAGTGCAATCCATCTCAGTAAGCATCCTACTTTTCACTCTCGATCAAAGCACATTGAAGTTAGATATCAATGGATTCGAGATGCTATGGAAATGAAATTATTTGTTGTTGAGAAAATCCATACTGATAACAATGCATCAGACATCAGATATGATGACCAAACCTTTACCGAGAGAAAAGTTTGAGTTTTGTAGAAAGGAAGTAGGCTTGGTAGAGCCTCCTAAATTGAACTTTACAAATTGATCGCCAATATGGCGAATTCCTCATATGGTGCGTGAGGGAGAGATTTGTTGGGTGGTTCCGCACCATTTTAATTTAAATGGGAGGGCTGCCACATCACTTAAATATGTGCAGTAGGGTTCTTTGAAAAAAAAAGAGGGTGAGCCGAGAGTAGAAGAGTTTGAGAAGAGGAAAAGAAAAAAATGGTGGCTGCTGAACAATGCATCTTCTTTCCTTGATTTCCAGCTTGTTCACCGTTGGATCGAGCTGAGATTTGGACAGAAGCTTCTAGACACATTAATCTTCATTCTGAACGGTTGAATTGGAGTTGTGGAAGTTGTCCGTTTTGACAGAAAACGGGGCTGTCAGTATTGTGAGTTTTTCTCAAACTTTTGCTCTCTTTAATCTTGTTGTATTCTAAGAATAGGTTGTTTTTGATGATATATGTTGTAGCTCTTAGTTGAATCTGAGGAAGAATATTGGGAACCCATTATTTGTGATAGTGGAAGCTTTAAGTGGCCTACGGTCCCGTGGTTTTTTTCCCGCATCGGGTTTTCCACGTAAAAATCTTGGTGTTGATGTGTGTGATTATTTGCATTATATTGTTGATTGTTTGATACCATAATTTAATTTCACAAGAAGGAAAAAAGGTTTGAAACTTGATTGGTAATCCGCTAAATTGGTGTTCTATTGTTTGAGTTCTTTTCCCAACAGAAGCTTCCCGTTATAATTCACAAGATTATTATGTGGTTATTGATTTGCAGTCTGAAACTGATATAATAAGCAGTTATTTATGCGATAACAACATCTCAGCAAAGGTTAGTATTTTATTTGTCTGCTGCGCATCACATAAATTTCTTCAAGTTACTGAGCCTTTGATGATAACTAATGAAGTCTGACAAGATGGTTTTGAATGGCTACTCAGAGTTACCATAGCTCTATCTCTTCAAAAGATCGCAGCCGTATACAAGAACTGTTTTGTTCAAACAAGATTAGAGTGGTAAGAAAAATCTCTCTCTCTCTTGCTATATATGTATGTATAGATTGACAGGCAGGTTGATGGCATGTCAGTTTCATGATTACTGACCTGTATTTATTCTTGCAGGTTGTTGCAACTGTGGCTTTTGGCATGGGTCTTGACAAGAGGGACGTTGGAGCTGTAAGAAGAAAAACTTGCACTCTGATTTGAGTGTTCTCTGCATTTATGTCACGTTTTCTAGTATTGATACACTTATGAAGCAAACCATGAAACTCTTGCCAATCATAACATAGTAAATCATGATGGACATATAGGGAAGCACTTTGGTGTTTGCTCTAGACTTGTGACTTCATATAAAAATATGACTTCATAGGAAAATAAAAGATGTTTTTTTACTTCACACAAGGAACTGTTGTTTTCACTAACGGGATTATGTTGTCTAGGTTGTGACATGGTATCAGACTTTTTCCACCCTTGCACTTGCTTTGGACACAGCTAGTAGTAATTGATCGCCCATGGAAGTTTTACTGATACCATAGTAATAGATACTATGTTGACATCATTCTGTACTTAAGTTTGGGTGCTCTTGGTGGACCTACATTTTCAATCACCATACACACGCACCTCCTTTGGCATATAATAATAGACAAAGTTGTGATTTTTTATTGCATTTGTTTCAGGTAATTCATTACAGTATGCCAGAAAGCTTGGAAGAGTATGTTCAGGTGGTTCCAACACTGGTTGCTAGAACAGGTGTTCTTTATTTTACATTTTACTCATTGAAATAAATTACTTGTATAGGAGATCGGGCGCGCTGGACGAGATGGGAGATTGTCCCATTGCCATCTCTTTTTTGATGATATTACCTATTTCAAGCTTCGAAGTCTTATGCACAGGTGGTCACATATAAACTGTATATTCTTTTTGGAAAAAAGACTATAAACTGTATATTCTGTTGCTGTTATTTTACAAGTGCAAGATCTAAACTTGACCTGTGACCTTGTGTTCTCAGTGACGGAGTAGATGAATATGCAGTAAACAAGTTCCTCTGCGATATATTTTCCACTGACATGAAGCACCAGGGAAAAATTCATGCAATGATCAAAGAATCTTCATCTCGCAAATTTGATATGAAAGAAGAGGTTCTGCCTATCTACTAACGCTGCATTAATTTTCTATACTTTCTGTCTGAAGCTCCTGCCATGTTAGAATCATTGTTATGGCTGAGTTTCATCTGGTATAAGCACAACGCTAAATGATAACATTACCTTTTCTCAATGTCCCAAAACCATGAACAGGAGGAAGTCACACACTTCTGCTGAATTTCATCTGGTATATTTTATTTCCTGAAATGCTGTATTGTTGCTCTGACTTTGACAGGTTATGCTCACACTCTTGACACAGTTGGAGTTGGGTGAAGTGCAATACATTCGTCTACTTCCACAGCTAAATGTTACATGCACTTTGAATTTCTACAAGGTTGGCTGGCCGTGCAACCTAAATTCCATGCATCCCCCACACTCTATTGCCTTTCTAACTTTTAGAAAGCATATAAGCGGATGAATCCACCATGTATCAGATTGATTGAGCTTGAACCTCAAATAGTTTGTCTAGAACTTTGTTTGAAGTAGAAAAAAAAAATTGAGATGCTGTGCAAACATCTGTTTACCATCTCATAGTATTCGCGTTACATCTACTGATGCTTTAAATGTGTAAATGCAGACTTCTCCAATGTTGCTTGCCGACAAGGATATTGTGGTTTCAGCAATTCTTAAAAAGTAAGTATAGACTTTCACTTGATATCTGATGACTGTCACTTTCAATTAGTCATTCTTTGTGCTGAGTTATGATTCATGATGTTTCAGGTCTGAAACTAAGCAAGGTCAATATGTATTTGACATGCCTACCGTGGCAAATAGCATCGGGGTTACAACCACTGAGCTATCAAATCATCTATATAATTTAAAGGTGCTGAACATGAAGTCAAATCATATTTCCATTACTTCTTTATAGTGATTTCCTGGAATAGAACCTTTGTTTTATCATCCTTCAAGTTAACTGCATGCTTAAAACATCAGGAAATAAATACATAAAATAAAAATAAATATGAAAGAGAACATGCTATGCTAATATCAAGGTTTTGCCAGAGCGAAGTGGTCAGGTTCTCTATTGAAATACAAAGACCTAATATTTGGATCACATTTATTTCTGTGCTTTCACTAATTCAAGACAACCAGGACATTGGTGATACCCGTGATAGATATTTTGGTCTTGAATATAGCTTCCAATTATGATTTACAATGATTAAATTTCATAGTAGCAACCACAGCACTGCAAATTCTAACAGAGCTGTAACTAACCTGAAATTCAACCGCAAAACTACATGCTGTCTTTTGTGATTGGAAAAACATTTGGTTTCCTTGCAGCTTGCTTTGAAGGTATGCAATATCGTTCTTTCAATTTGAATGACAACATTACCATCCTACCCTGACCATTTTCTGAGTTGTTTTTTTAATTTTCCACGTGAAGAAATTGGAATGCTCATTACGTGCAGAATTGGTCTACATCTAAGATTATAGATGTTTTCCTTGGTTCAGAACTGTGGTTTGCATTGTGAAACTCTTTTTTTTTTTTTTGTCTTGACTGTTAAACTATACCAGTTGAAGGGCGAAATAACATATGAGGTCAAGGATCCTGCCTATTGTTATTCAATCGTGGAAGTCCCAGGGGATTTTTGTTCTCTCTCAAGGCAACTTACAAAATGGTTATTGGAGGTCGAATGTTTCAAGGTAAATGACTTTTTTATGTTGTCAGTCATTAATATGTCTCTCAATAGCAACTTATTTCAATGCAAGAGATGACATCACACAGGTCCTCATGCTTATTAGACGCAAACTTGCTTTCACTAAGTCGGTTAACTTTGAGATCATGCAATATAGCTGTTAAATCATTGAAGTGCTCTCTATTTTGATCAATCAGACTATTGGCGCTTACTGCATGCTCTTATAGTATTTAATATTCTTCTTCGTTATCTGCATATAACACCTGTCTATTTCTTAAATCAGGTAGATAAACTAGATGCAATGTTCAACGCAGCAATCTTTGCTGTGAATGATTGCGAGAAGATGCAAGGTTGCCATGGTACCCAACACGCACCATGTTTGCAAAGAAAGATCTTGGATTACTTCAAGGATGATAGTAGACGTGATATCCCTAGCAAGACGGGACAAAGCAGGTGGGGTCTGGATCTTTATTGCCTTCAGTAGCACCAATAGCAAGATAGTTCTTAGATATTGAAAAATAAATCACGCCGATCTCTCTGCCTGTCCATATATTAAATTTTGTTATGTTTCTTTTTTTTTTTTTTTGCAAATGTAATACTACATACCAATTGAAGTGTCCTTTATTTTTTGCAGCCCTTTTTTAAGAGCAGATATAAAGGTGAGAATGCATAGATCACAGGTGTACTGATATTCCATATCGAAGCAACTTCTGTTTACGTGCTCATTTCCTGGCTTACAGGTGTTTCTGCAGAGCAATTCACAGGCCAAATTTACCCCCCGAGCTATTGCAAGAATAATGCATG
This sequence comes from Salix exigua, assembly GCA_032356905.1. Lineage (NCBI taxonomy): Eukaryota > Viridiplantae > Streptophyta > Magnoliopsida > Malpighiales > Salicaceae > Salix > Salix exigua. The sequence goes on along the minus strand of CM063597.1, from coordinate 4,464,424 downwards.
GCATTGCTAGCCCAGCCTATCCATCCACAACTTGGTCTAGAACTCATTTCTGGTATCCTAAAACTACACATTTTTGACAAAAATACTGGAATGCATTAATTAGTTTTCTATGGCTCCAGTCCTTGATCAGTAAAATGTGGTTGGGGAAGCCAATTTCTATTTTTAACAGATAACTATGCACAGCTTTAGTTTTATTCCTTTCTTCTGTCATTCTTGTCATATGTATGTAACTCTTGGAGAATGTGAGTGATGAGCAATGATACCTGGAGACTAGCTTCTAATCTATTTTAAATCATTTGGCCCACTTCCTTGCTACTGGGTCCCTGGCTATATATGTGGGTATAGTGCATGACAGCTGCATGAATTTCTTCATCAATGGAAAATGTGCTTCTCACTAATCTCTGATTGCAGGGGAAGGTATACGCAGATAGACTTCCAAGTGGTCATGGAAGCTGCGAAAGTGGAACTCATGAATTTTGTTGGGAAGGATGCCCTCTAGACTTTAAAGATCAGTCTTCATGTGGTTTGGAACTATGTTGGAGGGGACTGGAGGGTATAAAATGTTGAGATATCTCCACTTATTCAGAGTAGTTTTGCTCTGTCAAGCTAAGTTTTTTTTCAATAACGAGATACATTTGTTTGTTTGTTTATTTCCTTGCAAATAGGTAGTGGTCTGGTTGGATCTATGGATTACGAAAAGGCATTCATCCTCAAACCAGTTTATGTGTCAATACATGACTTCAGAAATCAAATTGCGATGACTATGAAGTTAATTGTAGGTAAAGTTTTCTTCATCTCTCAAGCTGATTCTAACTAGGCTTCGGCAGGTCAATAATCTGTTTCAAATCAAGGGGTTTATATCTTTGTAACAGCTAAAGGATCGAGTGAACTTCGGATAAATCAAGTTATACAACCCACATGAGTGGTGACCTTTTTCTGTTTGTCCTGCTTGTACTGCACATCCAAATTCAGATTCTTTTCGATTACAGATTGGAGCAGGTATATTGTGCATCAATTATATGAGAGAGAGATTTAAAGGTGGCAAATCAATAATGTCATAGACATCTTAATACCGGTTTGGATAGTCTACTATCAACAACAGTGAACACTGTGCGCGGCCTAATTCTTTCTGTTTGCTCGAGTCTAGGAACTGGTCAAAGGGAAAGGATTTTGAGAAACTGACTAGAGACTAGAGTTCCATTGGGGACTGCTGAGCGTGACCACGTTATCTTTTAGTTTGGGAGCACTAAGTGCTAACTACACAAGTGATCGTGTATATTCCATCCATGAAGTGGAATGTGAAGGACCTACCTGTGATGAATCATCACTCCATGCATTTTCAAACATTCCGGCTGCATTAGTTAAAAGGAGATGAGCAATTAAGTTAAAAGGAGCAGAGCAATTCCTTTTATTATCTGCTTGTGTATTCTGTTGAAGTTTTTGTACACAATTGAATGGAAGCTATAAGATCTATATATAGATACATGTATTCCAGTCAAACTGTAATTCTATTTCTAAGAATACGTGATCCTTAGGAATCCTTTCCTAGTTAGGATCTAATATAAGTTGGAGAGAAGATGTGAAGATTACGAACTCCCAGCTTGTCTTGCAATTTAACAAATTGATCCTTTTAAAAGCCTTTGTGAGTATATTAGCTAACTGAAAAGGTGTAGGCACATGTGTAGGATGCACTACGCCAACTTGTAATTTCTCTCGAACTATATGACAATCAATCTCAATATGGTATGTTGATGAAAAATAGGATTTGCTACAATGTGTAAGGATGCTTGATTATTACAAAGCAATGAAGCAGGAGTTTTCTGTTCAACTTGTAGATCTTGCAATATGTAACGCGACTAGGTTATTTCCAGACAAGTATTTGTCATTACACGGTATTCTGCTTCAGTTAATGACCTGTAAACATAATTTTGTTTCTTGGATTTTCAAGAAATGAGGGAATTGCCAAGGAAAACATAATATCTTGTAACTCATCTTCTCGTGGTGCGACATCATCCCTAGCTAGAATCACATCCCTAGTCAGAATCATAAAAAGGCTTTCGTGTTTAAATTATTGTTGGTAGAAAATAGTAAACTTGTCCAGGTGTTTTTTTTAATGTATCTAAGGATTTGTATAGTTGTGTCCCAATGTGTTTTTCTTGGCTCTTGTATAAATTGGCTTAAGATACAAATGGGATAAACAATATTCGGTCTGGAAACAGTGAGATATATAAATGTTCCAACTAATCTTCTGTATTTTGTTGGGTCATTCAACAACGTGCCCTTTATAGGTGTAAGAGCCAGATTTTGTTTCATTGGAAAGGATTCTGGTCGGGTGCTAAGTAATTTTGAGTCTTGTAGAATGTCAAGTGTATATTTTCTTTGTGACATAAAAATTCCTTTTTCTGAGAGTGCAAACTCAATACCTAGAAAATACTTGAGTTCACCAAGGTCTTTAATGCGGAAGTGTTTGAAGACAAATGCTTTAAGTTGTTCTATTTCCTGAATTTTATTTCCTGTGACAATATATCATTCATATAAATAAGGATGACAGTGATTGAAGTATCTTGAACCTTAGTAAACAATGAGTAGTCTACTTTTGATTGACGATATCCTGCGTTTTGAACAACATCTGAGAAGGTAGTTAAACATGTTCTGAATGCCTGTTTGAGTCTGTAAAGGGATTTATTGAGCTGACATATAAGATGCTCCCATTGTCGGTGAAGTCCCGGAGGAGAAATCATATATACTTCTTTATTAAGAGTGTCATGAAGAAAGGTGTTTTGAACATCTAATTGGTGGAGGAACCAAATGCGGGCAACAACAACAGCGAGAAAACAACACAAAGTTCTAAGTTTTGCAGTGGGTGAGAAACATTTTAGATAATCAACTCCCTCAACCTGTGTGTATCCTTTTATAACAACACGGGCTTTGTAACGATCAAGAGAACCATCAAATTTGTATTTTTTTTCTTGAAAACTCATTTTGAGCTGATAAGCTTATGACCAGTAGGGAGGGGAACCAAGTCCCAAGTGTGATTATGGTGTAATGCATCTAATTTTGCCTGCATAGCTCATTGTCAGTCGAAATCAAGGACATCGTTAGTGTAGGTGGTAGGTTTAGATGGACTTGAGCAATGGGAAGGAGAGAATTTAGAGTCGGAAAGGAAAGCAGAGATGGGATATCGTGTACCTTTTATAGAACATGGTGCCAAAGAAGAGTGACTTGGTTGGACATGTGGTAGTCTTTAGTCCATATTGGTGGTTGTTTGGGAAGGATGGAGTGCCTAAGGGATGAAAGAGGTGGTGGTTTAGGGATTGAGATTTTATTGTGGTCATGAGAGCTAGTGGGATCGTCAATAGTAGGAGGGAGAGGAGCGGGTGTATGGGATGAGATGGGTTGGTGGGTGGAGTCGGCCGATGAGGGAACGAGGATGGGTTCGACAAATATATGGAGTGGTGGGGGTCATAAAAGTGATGTCGATAAACTTAGGGAGAGGTGGGGTGAGATGTGAGGGAGGGGAAGGAGATATGTGGTCATGATTGGTGGGCTGAATTATAGGAATTTGATGATTATGAGATGAGAAATTAGAAAATAGAAAGGAGGTTTCATGAAATTTGACATCGTGACTGATAAAGATTTGGTGAGTGTCTAAGTTATAAAGTTTATATCCTTTATGATTTGTGGGATAGCCAATGAAAATACAACGGTGAGCTCGAGGTTTGAACTTTTGGGTAGGATGAACCACTGTAGTGTAACTGAGACAACCAAAAACTCAAAGATGGTCAAGGGTTGGTGGATGATTGTATAATAATTTGAATGGTGATTTATTGGAGAGAAGTGGGGAAAGCAAACGATTGATCAGATAAATAGCGGTGACTATACAATCGCCCCAAAAGGGAGAGGTATGTTAGATTGAAAGCGTAAAGCACGGACTATTGTAAGAATGTGATGGTGTTTGTGTTCAACAACCCCATTCTATTGGGGTGTGTAAACACAAGTGTTTTGAAGTTCAACGTCGTTGGATTGGAAATAATTTTTCATACAGAGTAATTCAAAACCATTGTTTGTTCTAATGGTTTAATTGTAGCATGGAACTAAGTATGAGCAAAAATGATAAAAGACTGAGATTTGTGTTTCACATATCTTTGACATGAAAAATATTCAAGTACATCAGTTGAAATCATCCACAATGGTAAAGGGAAAACAAGCCCTGGAGTGAGTGGGAATTTTGTAAGGACCCAAAATGTCGCAATGCAATATAACAAATGGTATATGAGTTGATATTGAACTCAAGGGAAATGGAGGTCTAGTATGTTTGGCTAAAAGACATACTACAATTATTGTCAAAAGAAACATCTTTAGAATATAAAGAAGTTAATTTAAGACGAGAAGCGGAAGGATGTCCAAGTTGTGAGTGTTATAGGTTGGAAGGGTGAAATACTTGGTAGGTGGCATGTGTCTGATGGATAAGTGACATGTAATAAAGATAACCACGCATCTTACATGGACCAATCATCTTTCCTGAAGCCAAGTCCTGCAAAACACAAAACGAGGAAAATAAAAAGGCATAACAATTTAGAGAGCTAGTGACTTTACTAGCAAACATGAGATTATGATTAAAAGAGGGAACACACAAGATATCGATAAGGGTTATATCAGAATAAAATGGTACTGTGCCCGTGCAAGTGATTGGTATTGAAAAACTAATGGGCAATTTTACAACATGTATAGATGAAGCCTTGGTGTTTGTAAATAAAATAGGATCACAAACAATATGATTTGTTGCTCTGCTATCTAAGATCCATGGCTTAGTAAATATAGAATTAATGGGAGTAAAAGAATTTGAACCTGTAGCATTTGTATAACTGCTACCATTACCAAAAAAAAAGAGCATGGGTTAATTGTTGTATTTGAGTTGTAAAGAGTGCACTCAAAGGATTGGAGGATGTTGGCTATGACATGGATTGCTCTTGAAGATTTGGCATTGTATCTACGACATGTGCAGCAGAGGAAGAAAAAACCCTTTGAGGTCGATGTCTTCAACCCATTTTGTTCCCATGATTTCCATTGGATTGGGGCACCCATGTTCCATTTTTTTATCTTGCATCGGTCCTCTGTGTGTCCTTTTTTGTTAAAAAAAGTTGCAATGATACTTTAGAGTGCGGCAATTGTGGATTGTGTGTCCTTGGTGGTTGCAATGATCACAATGTTAGTCAGAGGTGGTTTATATAGTGGCAGCGAGAGAGAAATTATCAATTGACAACTGTTGGCGTTGCTCCGATGACAACTAGTGTTGTTGCTCATGGTTGCTGACAAATGAATAAGCTTGATGAATGTTGGGTAATGGTGTCATCATGAGAATGTTGGTAAGAATAGTGTTATGGACATTGTTAAGACTTATAAGAAATTGCATGAGTCGGCATTTGTCTCGTTGCTCATGATGCATATCGATCATGTTGCATATGATAAGGTCTTCATATGCATCGAGTTGGGTCCAGAGATGCTTGAGTTTTGTAAAATATGTTGAGATCGTCATGAAGCCTTAGGATAGAGAAGCAATCTGTTTCTGAATTTGATAAATTGTTTATGTGTTTTGTTGTGAGAATTGGTGTTTGAAATCTTCCCAAATTTTGTATGCAAATTGAGCATGTACAACTCCTTTTGAAAGATGGGATTCTACTGAATTTGAAATCCATGACAGTATCATGCTATTGCATTGTGACCATGGAGCATACTCACCTGGTTTTTCACTTTCAGAAAAAGGTTTGATGATCCATCAATGAATCCAATTTTATCTTTGGCTCGTAATGCATGAAGCATAGATTTGTTCCAATAAGAATAATTAGTGTCGTTCAAATTTTCAGAAACAAGCACATGTCTAAAGGATGAACATAGTATGGATTTGATAATTTCATACCAGGGTTGCTAGATTTGTTTGATTGTCTTTTGTTGGTGTTTGATCAATGAATTTGCTTTAATACCAAGTTAAAAAAAGTTGAGCAATTCCTTTATTATTTGCTTGTGTATCATGTTGAATTTTTTTGTACAGTTGAATGGAAGCTATCGTCTATATATAGATACGGGTATGACAATCAAACTTTAATAAAAAAAAGACACAATAAAATGATTTTTCATAACAAAATTATGAAATTATATAATATTACGAGAATATCATTATCAATATCTCAAAGTCGTTGTATTTTTTAATTGCTCTAAAATTTTAACATAATACATATAAATATTTCAAGACACTCGTAAAATTTCATTTCAATTTAACGGTCGCATTAAAATATATTATTGATATTTTAAAACTATTTATTATTTAAAAAAACTATCTGATCGGAACGAAATGGGTGGACTGAAACTGAAATGTTTCAGCCAGAATTTGGGTGAAATTTTCAAAACAAGCTGAGATTTTGAGCGAGATAAAATTTGTTCCGGTTTATTTTGTTTTTTGAATTGAAACAAAATATACCAGTCATTCCGAACATAACGAAACAGAATTGACATCCTTGGTTATGGCAAGAGGATACTATTCCTATTCGATTTACGTTGACTATTGCTCAATTGACTTTCAATGACATTTTTTTAATTTAACGGTGATTAATTTATCATCTTAGATTTCAAGTGCAAGTCTGCCTGTAAAATTCTATCTCTTGTTTTTTACTGTATCATGACGGTGCTAATTAGTTGCCGAATCTTCAATCAAACTTCCTGGCATAAAGATGATTGTAAATAAATAAAAACACCAAAGAAAATTCCAAAAGTCAAAGCAAAAAAAAAAAAAGGTATTCTTCTGAGGGTATATTCGAGATACCACTTGAAGGAGAGAGAGGCATATTCAGTCAAGTTAGGAGAGAGAGAGGAAGAGGAAGAAGAAAACGAAGACCGTTTGTTGATAGCATAAGAAAGGAAGCAGCAAAGCCAAGCTGCCCTGGTTTCTTCCAAGAGGTTATGCTCTGTCTTAACAAGAAAACAAACTCACTCTCCTCTCTCCTTCCAAGAAACCAGACTCGTATTCTAATTTCCTTTCTGAAAAGAGAGAGAGAGAGAGAGAGAGAGAGAGAGAGAGAGAGAGAGAGATTCGAGGATGATGGTTGAGATGGCGACCGGGTCCTCGACGACGACGATCCAAAATTCGGGGGCTCCTTTATCGTCGTCAATATTGACGAATTATCCACTGATCTCTGCTTTTCTTGCCTTCGCTATTGCCCAATCGATCAAGTTTTTCACCTCCTGGTACGTACTTGTTTTCGATAATCTTGTAATGAGCTTCGATTCTCTCAGCTAATTTCTTTGGCCTTGAGTGCCGATTACACTATCTTTTTTTCCCATCCATTTTTCTCTAAATATAATATATATATATATATATATTGGGTCGTCTTTGATTGCGATATTCAATCGAGGGAAAGTGATAAATTACGAAAATCGTGGAATGCTTTGTATAGAAAAATGCTTTTACGCTGATTAGTTCCCCCCTAAGAGCCTTAAGCATACCTAGATTTGCAGGTATAAGGAAAGAAGATGGGATCTCAAGCAACTAATTGGATCTGGTGGAATGCCATCCTCACATTCTGCTACAGTTGCTGCTCTTGCCATGGCCGTTGGATTCCAAGAGGGCTTTGGAGGGTCATTGTTTTCGATTGCATTGATTTTAGCATGCGTTGTATGGTTTTTTTCCCCATCCCTCTCCTTCATGGTTTTGCTCATCGTGGATGAATACTTGCTGGATATAATTTACAAGAATTTTGGTGGCAGGTGATGTACGATGCAACAGGTGTAAGACTACAGGCTGGGCGCCAAGCAGAGGTTTGATTCTTCTCAATCCATTTGAAACGCCGGCTCTTTGTTTCCTCGTTTCATGTATTCAGACAGGATTTCTTTTCTTCAGGTCCTGAATCAAATCCTGTATGAACTCCCTGCCGAGCATCCTCTTTCTGAGAGCACACCGCTGCGTGAACTTCTTGGGCACACCCCACCTCAGGTTACATTTTCTGTTTCTAAGAAACATAGATCGCAGGAAGCTGACGATGTCTGATAATGTTTTTCTTATGATAAAAATAGGTTATTGCTGGCGGTTTGCTTGGTCTTGTCACAGCAGTTATTGGCCATTTGATCACGATCCTGACAACTAGTCGAAGCTGATACCCAACGATCACCATAGCTGATTCTCAAGTTCAGATCACTCGAAAGGGCAGAAACTGTAGTTGTAGTGGTGCTTAAAAGCTCAAATGCTGAGAGCTTGAGATCTGTGTTGTGTTTCAAATGAAGCGTGGTGGCTCATCCATTATATTCATTCTAGTTGCAGAATCTGATGTAATTATCATTCATGTTGAACGCATCCCGTTGTTTTTACCGGTATATAATTCTTGCAGATTGTCAAAGCAATTTTACAGGATAATCACCTGCACTGATTATTTGATCTCATTTCGTCGTTGCTATTTTTTTTGTTTTTAAGATAAACACAAAAACAGATCTTTTTGATAGCAAATGATGAAATTTTATTTTTAAAAAATTGAGGGACAAAAAAAGCATTAAAAAACAAAATAATAGTAATAATGGCACTATGACTTAATTAAAGACTTGACTCGTAAAACATGCAATTTAAATTATGAACTCAACATAATTCTTTATTTAATTTTGTATTTAACCTGAATATAAAATAGATTAATTAAAAAACAGTCATGTAGGCCCAATATGCCCCAGCCTTTCAGAGAAAGATGGTTTTATTTATACAACACATCGTATGACATATTATTTGTCAACCCAAATTCTCTTACTATAAAATTAATCAAAGAATCTAAAATCAAACCAGTTAGATTTGTTTTTCTCAACTTAGATCTATTTTTTTAGATGACAATGAAACTCTCGACAGCTACCATCAAACTTCTTTTAGTGTTTTTTAATTAATTAATTAACTAATAATTATCGATGTTTCTTTGTAGTTGTATCAGAAAGAACCAGTGTTTTATCAAATTATTCAGTGTTTGGAAGGTATGCTTCAAGAGGTATGATCAATGATGGTTAGGATTTAGGGAGGAGAAAGAAGAGGTTTGGAGTGGGAACAGAGGAGGTTAATTATGAGGAAGATTAGTCAACAAGGTCTTGGCCTGATGATCAGAAAGAGGGTTTGTGTTCCTCCCACTCCAGGTTCAAGCCTTGCCAGACACGTCTGTCACCCCGCGGTGAAAGAATGGATGCAAAATGACTTAATCGACTATCTAGCCTGTCAGCCTTTCATTGATTTATACACAATATTACAACGGACAAGAATTGTAACGTTACAGGGCAATCAATAATTGAGCTAAGAATACTCTGCATTTATCAACGAGGGATTGTTTCCTTCTGTCTCTTGCTCTTGATCTCGCCCTTGATTGTGTTGGTCGAGGATTGTTTCCTTTTCCGTTTCTTGCTCTTGATCTGTACTTGATTGTGTTGACTGCTTAACATCCCCCCGCAAACGAATAGGGAGGTCACGAACTTGGAGTTTGTTCCTTAGAAGTTGAAAACGGGAAGATGTCAGCCCCTTCGTAAAAATATCTGCAATTTGGTTGAAGGTAGAGATGTAGTGAATTTGGACATCTTTATTCTGTATTTTCTCCCGAATAAAATGGAAATCAATTTCGATATGCTTGGTTCTAGCATGATAAACTGGATTTGCCGCAAGAGCAATTGCACTTTGATTATCGCACCAAACTGTAGGAGGGGAAAGGAGAGGTATACACAGATCTTTTAGTAGCATTCGAATCCAATATAGCTCAGCAACAGCCATAGCTAAGGCTCTATATTCGGCTTCTGTGCTGGATCGAGAGACAACCTTCTGTTTCTTAGCACACCAAGAAACCAAACATGGACCCAGAAAAACACCATAGCCTGTAGTGGACCTACGATCAAGAGGATCTCCTGCCCAATCCGAGTCGCAGTAAGCTTGAAGCTTGAGCGACCCCTTTGTGAAATATAATCCATGGTCCACTGTCCCTTTAACATAGCGAAGAATGCGTTTTGCAGCCTTCCAGTGATCTGCAGTAGGCGAGTGGAGATGTTGGCAGAGATGATTCACCGAATAAGAGATTTCTGGTCTTGTTAAAGTGCAGTATTGCAGAGCCCCAACAATTTGGCGATATGCTGTGACATCTTCAATGGGTTCCTTATTCTCTGTAGCCGATTTGCTTGAGACACAAGGTGCTGAATAAGGTTTTGCACCCACCATGCGTGCCCTATGTAGAACATCAGTTATATACTTGCTTTGTCGAAGGTGCAGACCATGAACATCCCGTGATGCTTCAATGCCCAGAAAGTACCCGAGATCACCAAGATCCTTTAAGGCAAACTCTTTCTTGAGCTGGTTGGTAAGTGCTGCAAGAAACTTAGGACAAGAACCTGTTATAAGAAGGTCATCCACGTAGATGAGAATAAAAATATGAGTTGTACCACTGTGATATGTAAACAAAGAGGTATCCACCGATGAACCCACAAAACCAAGATCAAGCAATGAATTTGACAGTAGCAAAAACCAAGCACGTGGTGCTTGTTTAAGGCCGTAAAGAGCCTTCTTCAGGCGACATACATGCTCAGGATATGCAGGGTCTATAAACCCACGTGGCTGCTCAATGAAGACTTCTTCTTCAAGTGTTCCATGCAGAAATGCATTGGAGACATCAAACTGAAGAACCTGCCAGTTGAAGAACACAGAGAGTGCCAATACAACACGAACCGTGGCAGGTTTTATAACGGGACTGAAGGTCTCAGCAAAATCCACGCCACTGACTTGTTGACACCCTAATGCCACCAATCTCGCCTTGTAGCGATCTATACTCCCATCTGCCTTTTGTTTCACTTTGTACACCCATTTGGTACGAATCACGTGTTGATTGGGGTGTCTTGCTACAAGCTCCCATGTGTTATTGACCATAAGAGCATTGAATTCCACCTGCATTGCTTCCTGCCAATTCTTGGATAAAATAGCTTGAGAGAAATTGGTTGGTTCTACACATGTAAGCATACCAGTAAATGCATGCAAAGGATATTTGGAAGCATAGAAAAGTTGAAAATCTGGAAATGCCTTTGATTTAAGGTTGCCAGTTTGTGATCTTGTCACCATGTTGTGCACAGAAGTGTTTAATGAAGGATTTGTAGTAACAGGGACGGGTATAACTGGCGAAATGTCAGGTGGATGCAAGGGACTGGAAGGTGACTGAATTTGTGAACCCTGAGGTGGTTCGCATGAGGGATTCTGAATAATTTGGCTTTGTGCATTTTGTGGTTCTTGAACTGGATCAGAGGAGGCTGGATTTTCAACGTCAGTATATGATGTAGTGGAAACATGATCTGACGTAAATTGTGAACAAAAGGAAGGTAAATCAAATTGCATACCTGATTTCGGGACTTTCGCAGTAACAGGAGGCGTGGAAATGGACCATACCTTTGCTGGAAAATTCAGCTCATCAAATGCCACATTTCGAGAGATATAGATTTTTTTAGAAACAGGATCTAGGCAACGGTATCCATGATGTTGGGATGAATACCCGAGGAAGACACATTGTTTGCTACGAAATTCTAGTTTGTGTTTTGTATAGGGTCGCAAAAGAGGATAACAAGCACAACCGAAAGATCGTAAAAAGGAATAATTTGGTGTTTGAGAAAACAATTTCAAATATGGAGACTTGTAATCCAGAGCGGAAGAAGGAGTTCGGTTTATCAAATAAATGGCAGTCATAAATGCTTCAACCCAAAACTTGTTAGACAAATAAGATTGAGCCAACAGTGAAAGACCAACCTCCATGATATGCCTATGTTTTCGCTCAGCTAATCCATTTTGCTGAGAAGTATATGGACATGAGAGGCGTTGAAGAATCCCATGTTGACATAAAAATTCTTTGAATTGATGGGAAAGATATTCCCTACCATTATCGCATTGAAATTGTTTGATAGTGGTAGAGAAACGATTTTTAGCCAAGGATTTAAAGTGTACAAAACAAGAAAAGACATCAGATTTATTTCGAATAGGATACACCCATGTATATCGAGAATAGTCATCGACGAATAGAACATAATATTTATGACCATCATTCGATACAACGGGTGAAACCCATACATCGGAATGAATAAGACCCAATGGTGATAACACAACACGCATGGAATCACCAAACGGTAGTTGTTTGGATTTTCCCATTAAACAAAATTGACAAACTGAATTTGAATTAAATGAACCAGATATAGGTAAATTAAAGGTTTTGATGATACGATTTGTGATTTGAGAAGAAGGATGACCGAGCCTTGCATGCCAAATTTCGGGAGTTGTACGAACCCCCATAAAACATACTTTCTTATGAGGATTTTTGAAGGTCTGCAGATCAATGTGAATTGGGTAAAGTCCACCTTCACTCCTGCCTGTTAACAGCGTTCGTCCCGAATGATTGTCCTTCACAAAAAAATTCGAACCAGTGAGTATAAAGTAGCAACTGTTATCTAGACAAAATCGATTAATTGATAACAAGTTTGCTGCTGCCTGTGGACAGTGAAGCACATGTTTCATTTTAAGGGCCGAATCAAATGTATGCAATGCAAGGGTACCGGTATGCTTAATTTGTAAACCATTACCATTACCCACAGCAACTTTGTCATCTCCTGTGTATGGTTCAACCAAGGTAAGATTAGCAACATCAGCAGCAATATGTTGGTTGGCACCACTGTCAGCATACCAGGTGTTATCATCATGAATTGAGTTCGATTGAGCTACCATGGCTGCCAATTGCTGTGGTGGATGACGCCCTTGGTAGTTGTAGTCATACCTGTGAAAACAGTCAAGTGCCATATGATTTCGTTTGTCACAGATTTGGCAAACATAGGGATCAAAAGTGGAATCACTCGCCCATGCAGGAATACGTCCAGTGCCATGTTCATTGTTGAAGGGTCCAGCGTTACCACCTTTATTTCCAGAATTATGCTTCTGTAAAGGTGGAGATGAAGAATAGCGTGGTTGTTGCCAATTTGCAGGTGCATGTCCAGTGTTTGCGGAAAACACATTCCCATTGTTGTTGCTTGGACTGAATTTTTGAGTTGAATTGCTAGGAGTGAAACGTTGTTGCTGCCAGTTTCTATTTTGTTTCTTCTGACTTCTTGCTCCTCCCAGTCTTTGTGCCATCATCGCGAAACTTTTATGTTCAGCTTGCATGGTTCGTTGTTGGTTTTCAAGAAGAGCTTCAAAGGCAAATAACTCAGACTGAAAATCAAACAAAGATAGTGATTTCTCACGTTGTGCAAAGTAGCAGTTGGATACAAATGGATTATAAACAGTATTAAGTCCTCCCAAGATAAGAGAAATTAAATCTGCTTCATCCACAGGTTTTCCCACTGCTGCCAATTGATCAGCCAGAGCCTTTGCATGTTCAATAAAATCTGAGCAGTTCAGTCCTCCTTGCTGCAAGCCTTGCAGTTGCCGTTTCAACTGATTAACATTAGAAATGGAGGGAGAGGCAAAACGTTGTGCTAGAGCAACCCATGCTTGCCTTGTTGTTTTCAAACCATAAATCATAGACAATACCTTTTCAGAGATAGTTGATTTCATCCAAACCAGTACAAACCGGTTCTTGCGATTCCATAAGTTGAAATCAGGATTCACTTCACGAGTTCCCCCTTCAGTAGTGGGTGAAAACTCATTTGGACAGGATTCTGTACCATCTATATAGGACAGAAGATCATGGATGCTAAGTGCATCCTCAACCTGAGAAGACCAATTCAAATAGGATGAAGGCCCTTCAAGTTTTACAGAGACAAACTGTAAAAGATTGTTTGGAGGAATATAAGTAGTAGCAGAGGAAGAAGACATGATTCTTTGGATCTAGCGTGAGCTTAAAGACGCTCTGATACCATGAAAGAATGGATGCAAAAATGGCTTGATCAGCTTACTTAGCCTGTCAGCCTTTCATTGATTTATACACAATATTACAACGGACAAGAATTGTAACGTTACAGGGCAATCAATAATTGAGCTAAGAATACTCGGATTTATCAACGAGGATTGTTTCCCTTCGTCTCTTGCTCTTGATCCGCCCTTGATTGTGTTGGTCGAGGATTGTTTCCCTTCGTCTCTTGCTCTTGATCCGCCCTTGATTGTGTTGATCGCTTAACACGCGGTGCCTTACCTGTTCATTGAGATTGCAGGATGTTCAGTGAGCCCGGGGATTAGTTGTGGCACGCGCAAGCTAGTCCGGACACCTCGGTCATAAAAAAAAAATATGAGGAAGATTAAGAAAATAAACTAATTAATCACTCATGGTGCCAGAAGATTATTGATTCGAAGATCTGAATGTTCTGCAGATTTTCCCCATCGTCGTTAACTCGGAGGCATGGCAGGCATTCTTCTGAACTCCTGTCCACTGCTATATTTGTCCCAGGCCTTCAATCTGAAAGGAAAAAATAGTATCCTCGCTTTGAACAATGTTTTATTAGAGATGAAGCCCTGAAATACTCGCACCGAACCAGGCAATATCCATGAGAGCTCTGTTTGTGGCAGCAGACAACCAATCTCTCTTCAGTTGGCCAAAATATTTCCCCGTAATGAAGAGGAGATCACAATATGGCATTCCAATTCAAAATACACTCAGCAACGGTGCAATCGTGGTACAACCAGCTGTTTCAAGCTCTTGCAAAGGAGGAAGGAAAATTAATCAGGCCAATCACGCAAGAAATAAAAAGACATTGAATTATTTTCCATTACACTTATCAAAATGACTGAACACTAGTGCTAATTGCCAAGCATGAAAAAAACTGTTCTGGGTACCTGGATTTGCAACTACTGGATCAAGACAGGTGCAGCAGGAACTGCCATGGCTGATCTGAAGTTTTGAATGCTGCGTGCTGTATTAAACTTTGTAATCCGAGAGAGAAGAACAATGAAGGTCAAGGATCCTTCCAAGTATAGAATGAGCAAGAAGTAGAAAGACAGAGGCAATATTGGCCTTAAATAAGGAAAATCAAAGATGGTGGCAATACCCTTTATTAGAGCAGCGATTTTCCAGTCAAGATTATGAACAGTATTCAATCCTGCATTGAAGAATAGATTCTCTGTAAAGAGAGAGAAAGAATAGAAGTAATTCTATGTGCCTTGACAGAGTGGAGTGGCGATACACGGATAACTGCCATGACTGATTTGTCGTTAGTTAATTACAATAGTCAAAGTTTCCAAACTGGGCAGAATCGTTTGTTATTATGTTTTAAAAATAAATAAAAAAGAGTTATTTATTTTTATTTTTGATATTTATAAATTATTTTAATCTAACTATATGAAAAATAATTTTTTAAAATAAAAAAATATTATTTTAATATAATTTTAAATAAAAAATATTTCAAAAAACAATATCACTTGTAATAAAAATAACACTAAATAAAGATTGGAAACTTCGTCCTCCGTCTACGACTTCTCTTCACATAAATCTTAAAGTTCGAATCTTTCTTTTGCAATCAGACAAAAAAATAAGAGAAGGTATAAACATACAAAATACTTTTGTAGAATACGATGGATATGTTGGATGGATACTAAAGTTTCAATTTTAAAAATATTATATAATAATATAAATCATATTATGGAATCTCATTTATAAACTTAAATTTTTAGGTGAGATAATTTTTTAACATGGTATCAGAGTTTTATTGACCTAGCGATCACGAGTTCGAATCTCACCGTCTCCATTCTATTTGATAAAAACCAAGCACAAGGTGATATGAAATTTCAAGCCCAAAGATATTTCACTTGAAGGGGTGTGTTAGAGAATAATATAAATCATATTATAAGGTCTCACTTACAAGTTTAAACTTTTAGGTGAGATGTTTCTTTAACACTGAATTTAATAAGAATATAGATTAAAATTATCTTTTAATTTATTTTTATTTATTTTAATACGTTTCAGAAATGCTTTACAAATAATTATTGCTGAGCATCCTCTAAGTTAAATTATGAATCTTTTAGTTTTATTATGAGTAATATGTCTTTAGCTAAATTAATATTAAGAATCGTAATTGTTACATTTAATTTAAGGATTGATCTTCAAAATGATCTTGGTATCACTTGAAAGAAAAAATAATGTTTTTTAATGTTTTAATATTAAATATATATATATATATATATATATATAATAAAAATACTATAACAAGAAAAACACAAATAAATCAATAATAATTTTTCTAATGTGTTAATATTAAAAATAAAAATACACAATACTATCTCTTACACTAGACAGGTAACTCCGCGCTCTGGTCAAACTGTACACAATTGCAAATAATAATAATAAAAGAACAGTCAATTCATATTTCATTAACTCAGAAACTGTACCCCACAGACCCAGCCCATTATAGTCACGTGAACAAGTCAGAAAACCCACATTCTCAATCTTAGAGCCCGACACCATCCTCCTCATCAGCTGGCAACTTTAGTCAAATCTCTGCTGTCCACGTGTCCCGGCACGCCCCCAACTCCATCCCAGTTACCGTTAGAGGACAACCGTATTTTAAAGCAGCACTCCCTCACTACTAACAAAGTGTACACAGCAATCAATGCATTGGTTATCTGCATGAGACAGTGTAGATTACGATCTTTCCCTTTGGATTACCCCTGCCAGTCCCCTAATTGCCAAAGACTCCAAAGAACACCACCAACTCTTTCTGGTTATTCATGTTAGTCCTTGCTGGTTATTCATGTTAGTCCAACAAATCTATTTCTTGTTCATGGATCATAGATGTATGGACATCTGCGTTGACATGAAACCTGTGTGTACGATATGTTGACTGACACGTTGGAATACTGCGTTAATTTCTTCAGGAATTTATATAACATGCTAGTTTTAGTAGTTGGAGGACTGGTTTGAGATGTGATTACACGACTGGAAACCTCTTTGTAGATAGCCTTTTTTTACCATTACCGCCATACATCTCGAGTTTCAACCGTGCAGGTGAGTTTGTATATTATTTTTTTAGTGTACAATGGATCTGAACTTTTCATGAATGAGACTCTGCTAGTCTCAAAAATTCATGGTTTCAACTTTCAAGGTATTATTCCCTGCAGATGTGCTTTTCTTTCCCTGCAAAATCCAGCCCAACTCTGGTTTTCCTGCTGTTTTTGCATGACCAAAATAAATTCTCTCCTCATCTTTTTGGTGGCTCTCGACAATTATCAGGCTCTGATAGTTTCTGATATCAGCTAGACACACTAAACATCGAAGTGCACCACTTCTACATTCTTTCCATTACTAGCTTCTCCATTCTCTCTCTCTATCTCTTTATCTCTCTCATGGGTTGCTGATTACAGGTAGAGGTTTATATGGGGAAGTAGTTATCCATTTGGATATGTGAATCACTTGTAAAAGGAGACCGTGTGTTTTCAGCACAGAGTGGGTGGCTAGATTCGATGTCTTTTGTGTTTTAATTACTGGAAGATCTATTTATCAATCTTTGGATTAGCTAGTGTCAAGCAAATAATACTTCTTTGGCTATTAGCTAATGTTTCCATTTATTTGTCCCAAGTCAGTTTACTGACTTGCTGTACAGAGAGATCTAATGCAGCCAACGTTCTTACATCTCCATAGAGGATCTGGACCATTTTGCTGACTAAGGATCTACTCTTCAAAGATATGAATCAGACTTCATGAATCACATAGCGAGTTAAGTGGGATTTCTGTGCTTTTTAGTGGCCACGAATCATATTTTTGCTTGTCCTTGCGAGTGACTGTAAGAGTGAGAAGATTTGTTGAGAGAATGAGATCTGTAGAGGATAAAGGGTGTTACCACCATGGACCAACTCAGGAGATTTCCAGCTTTGAGTTTCATATAGGCAATAGAGCTACTGGTCGCGGTGGTCAGCACAGAACAGCTTTAGGCAAACCAACACCGTCCAAATGGGATGATGCACAGAAATGGTTAGTGGGATTGTCAAGAGGAGGGGGAGGAGATAGAAAAGAAAGCAAGCCACGAAACTCAAATGCCGACGATAGGAGGCTTATAGCTCCAGTTCCTCAAATGGAACATGACTATTCAAGTGGAGAAGATGAAGTTGGAGGAGAAGAGACAAATGGGTGTTCTATTTCAATGACAAATCAATATGAAGTAGAGACAAAGAAGGTAGATTATGATGGGTCAGTGTGGAGAGTTAATAAGCCTGAGCAGAGCCCAACAATGAGTGCTGTTAGATCAGTCTGTGTTAGGGACATGGGGACTGAGATGACCCCCTTTGCTAGCCAAGAGCCTTCAAGAACAACAACACCGATTAGAGCCACAACACCGGCGGCGAGGAGCCCTGTATCGTCAGGATCTTCCACCCCAGTGAGGGGCCTGAATGGGTTGCAGGGCAATGAAGGATATCAAACAGGTTTGGCAATGACTGAGAGCAGAGGTGAGGCCAGTTCTGCTCCCAGAGGGGTTAGTGTAACAGGGCAGCACTATGGACAAGAATCTAATGGCTCCACGATACCCGAGAATATGGACTCAGATCAAGCAAGAAAGATAAATGCTCTAGAAACAAGAGCAATGGCTTGGGATGATGCAAAGCGAGCCAAATACATGGCAAGGTGATCCACTGTGACTTTTCCCTCTGCCCATTCTCTTAATCTGATTAATTCGATATTTCTTTATCCGAGTTTCATGTACTTGAGATTGGTCATTCGTCTGTAACATGTAGGTATAAGCGTGAAGAGGTGAAGATCCAAGCCTGGGAAAATCATGAAAAGAGGAAAGCAGAAATGGAAATGAGGAAAATGGAGGTATGGTTACCAATCCATTCAAGACAGAATTACATTATTTTTATCCGTTGAAACATTTTTAACAAAAGTAGGGTCCCAAAAAGTTGTGTTGCCCCTGTTGCCATCTTGCTTGAAGAAATGAAGAACAACAATCGGCCAATTTGTAAGCAAAAGACTTCCTACACATCCAAAATGCAAGAAATTAGGGTTTAGTTGATTACACGTCCTAGTTAACCTAAGTCCAGCTGCATCGATAGCTTATATAGTTATGTTATTCTAAATCATATTTCAGGGTTGACTCAATAACTTGAGCTTTTAGGTGAAATAGTTTCTTGATATGGTATCAGAGCCTTGTTGATTCAACAGTTACGAGTTTGAATCTCACCATCCTTATTCTATTTGATAAAAATCAAGTATAAGGTAGAGCGGATCTGTGTGCAAGTTTCAAGTTCAAAGAACCTTACATACCAAACATCAGCATATATTTCAATTATCATGGCCTGGGTTCCTGTTGCCATGAAATGATGAATATCTCCATTGCCCCTCAGCGAAATAACCTAAGTACAGCTCCAGTTTCATCTCTATAATCTGGATTGTCTGCTTACTGGTGCATTATCTTTATATATAGGTGAAGGCTGAGAGGCTGAAAGCTCGAGCACAGGAGCGATTGGCAAACAAACTGGCCTCGACTAAGAGAATAGCTGAGGAGAAGCGTTCAAATGCAGAGGCCACACTGAATGAGAAAGCCGTTAAGACTTCTGAAACAGCAGATTATATAAGGAGGACCGGGCACTTGCCCTCTTCTTTCTCCTTCAAGTTGCCTTCCCTGTGCTGGTAGCTACACGGCACTGTGTTTACATGTAACATCTTCTAGTTTTGACATACATATCTGAACCTGTGGAGTCATTTTATTTGTTAAATCCTGCAATTGCATTCATAAGGCCTAGTTCCTCTGACAAAAAAGAAAGAAAGATTGAACTGCCCTCTTGGAGTGATCCTTCTTTACAATAATTATTTGTTTAGTAATTGGAAAAGCTGAAGATAATAGTTGATTGAATAGTTCAGGTTGTTTTTCTTAAATTTGCTTCCACAGCTGGTCTGCTTAGAACTTAAAGCAAGGCTGCAGGGTCCCTTTTCTGCTCCTTTCAATTTAACAAGCTTTATGTCACCAATCCCACTTCACCTTTATAAGATCCCATTGGCTTCTAGCTGAGTATCAGGATCAGAGGAATTTTTTTGAAGATGGTGTGTTGTTAATTTCATTTCATTTCGGTCACAACAGCTGAAATGTTTCGTACTAGTTAAAAAAAAAAGATACAATGACATAGTTTTTACCTATTTTAAAATTGCAGCCAATTCTGAAAATTCCATCCAAATTTCGGTTGGAACGTTCTAATTTAGTTCCGCCCGTTTCGTTTCTCCCAAATACAGTTTTTTTAAATAATAAATAATTTTACAATATCAGTCATATCTCTGACCGTTAGATTGAGATGAAATTTTACGAGAAGTCTCTTTTACATTTTATTCTTTATATTTTTTATGGATTATTTCTTGATTTTTCCATATAAAACAACTATTCCACACTTCATAACTCTTTTTTTCATAGCTCATACTCTTATGAATTATTTTTTAATGTAATATAATTATACTACACTTCATATCTCATTTTTAACTTGTATCCCCATGCATTGTTTTAAGACTTTTCCATGTAAAATATTAAAATCTCAAATATAATTTTTATTTTATTTTCTTGAGTTGACAATTTTGTCAAATTAACCCTGAATTGTGTTTAATAACCATAATTTTATTTGAATTTATTCTAGATTTGGAATATTTGTAGTGCATGTAAAATATTTTGCAATCACAAAATATTTTACAAGTGGGAAAAATTAGATACCTTCAAAATTATAATGAACTATTTTTAAGCAAACAAACAAGAAAAAAAGAAAAAAAAAGAAAAAAAACCATTTGAGCAGTAAGTTTTGAAAATATAGGAACTTCCACTGGATAAAAGGGAACGAAAGAAAAAAGCCCGGCGATGAAGAGTGGATCGACAGGAGCAAGACTTATAAACTAGCATTGTCTAATGAGTCGAGATGCTAGCTAACAACCTATTTCATCGTTCTATATAAATAATGACCTCTTTTTCTTTTCATTTTTCCATCCTTTTCTTTTTCATTCTTTTATTTTTTGCTTTTCAGTATTTGCTTGATTTTAAATTTATATTCATTAATTATTACGATTTTATTTCCATGAGGTTGTCATAATTCCAACACAAACATCCTGGTATTGAGTTAATGTTCAACCTTACAAAGATTTATTTTTGTTATCATATAATTAAATAATAATAGTTTTGAAGGGGAAAAAAAACTCTTAAACCCAAAGGAGTCCATCACCTATATTGTGGATCTAGTGGGCTAAATCATGAAATTTAGATTAATATAATATGTTTGACATCTCAATATTATACAAAAATCATTTGATTTTTCTTTTAAAGCCAAACCATGTTGGGTCACTTTAACATATTGAATTTGATACTATATTGTTTGTTTACAGGCTTATTAAATTAATTAAGTATTGTTGGCACAACCCATATATAATTTCATTTTAAAACTTAGATAGAAATATGTCATATGGTAATATTTCAAGCTTGACTTGTCAAACTAAGTTAAATAATAATTTTAAATAGTCCCTTCTAGCCTGCACTTTTATTTTTGTTATGTTATTTTTTTTATTCAAGTGAAACGTAGTTAATTTATGTAAACTAGCATGTAGAACTATTAAATATGGAGTTTTTTTTTATGAATTTATATACTTTTTTTCTCAAAACATTATCGGTAAGAGTACACAAGAGATATCCTAACACACACGCGCGCATGAGATGCATTGCTGGCGCATTGTACACAAAATCTTTGTTGGTAACATGAGAGCTAAGGTATTGCCAATGAAACAAATTGAGACTAAAATCTTGAAAGTACATAATTGTTATGCGAGAAAACATTTATATAACCAGAGCGATTAAAATATTTCATTGATCATACTTTAAATTTAAAAGAGCAAATGGAATGGTTTACCAATTCAAGAGCTCAAAACACACACAAAATATAGATTAACTTGTGACAACAAATCAATGTCATAGCAATGCCATAAAGTAGCATTGCTCTTCAAGAGGGGAAAGTAATGTCGGAACAGTACATAAAGGCATGCAAAATAAACATAAATGATTTCATGATTTTGTTCATTGGGAAGTCCTGCCAATGAAAAATAATTGATAAACGTAAGTGATTTAACACTACTATTGTAAATAATTTAATAAACAAAGAAATTATGCTTTGATGAAAATATTATCTAATGGAAGTATCAACTTTTTTTTAGCTTCTTAGTTGAGATTATGCTAAATTAATTGAGGAAATTTTCAGGTCTGCTGCCAAATCCACCCTCAATGGACTTGTCGCCTGAGCGTTGCTGTAAGGGGATGTTTTGATTTTTTGCACCTTTCTTTCCTGCCCGAGATGTGCATTCTAGCCTAAAATTGTGGCTACCCCAAAATTGCAAGGATGCTTTAATTATTTGCTGAACTGTGGTCATCTGAAGAGATAATCAACAAAAGTATATGCGTAGGGTGGAAGCATCCAGCAGATGAGTGCTAGATGGATACAGTAAGGGTAACCCGGGATTGACGGGTGCTAGAGGAGTTATCCGGGGGCATACAGGGTCTTGGATAAGGGGTTTTGCAAGAAATATCGGTTTGTGTTCGTCTGTGACTGCGAAGCTATGAGCTATCTGCAGTGAGTTTCAACTTGTATGGGATAAAAGATTTCGAAAAGTGGTTTTGGAATCGGATTCCAGGGTTGTAGTTGGACTCATTAATGGGGAGAGTATGAGGGTATATAGAAATTATAATCTAATCATGCAAATTAAAAATATGTTGGGCAAGGATTATGAATTTGTAATAGTTCATGTTTACAGGGAAACTAATTGTGTGGCTGATTGGTTGACTAATTTTGGATTAACTAGAGATTTGTTAGACCAGGGCAGATAATATAACTGACCCCTTGGCAGGGCTTTATATTTTGTTGTACTATAACTTGATTGGGTTTACTGTTCCTTGTTTAGTTTAGAATGACATAATACCCCGATTTTTACCCAAAAAACAAAAGTATATACATTAAATAACTGTCGACAAATGACAATAAGAGGATGGATTGATTTACCACTGAAAATATGGTTGTAAGCTTGCATCAATTAACTGACGACTCGTAGCTATCCTAAGATAAAACCAACAATAAAGGATTTAAAAGACAACAATAAAAGATGACAACAAAAGAGTGCATTAATTAAATTGAAAGAATGAAGAGCGTATTAATTAAACAAAAAATATTTCACAATAGGGCTTAACTTTTTCTTTAATGTGAAGAAGATAAAAAAAACAAAACAAAAAAATCCCTATCTACCACCCTAGTATCTTTTTATTTTTAATCCTGAGAAGTATTTTTATTTTTTATAAATTTATATATATAAAAAAATTTGATCAACAACATAAAATTTGTCGTTTTTAAAAATTAAAAAAGTATTTTTATTGTTTATAAATTTATAAAAAAGAAAAAAAAGATTTTGATCAACAACATAGATTTTCCCGTTTTTAAAAATTAAAAAAAAGTATTTTCATCATGCAAAACAAACTAGAAAAAACTTAAATATCCTTAAGTAATTTTTTTATAGCTAGTAAACAACTAGACTTGATTTGGTGCGACAAGGCCCACAATAAATGCCATGCATCAACCCGTGAAAATTGGACACGTCAACTTTTCAATCTATGCCTTAAAACTCTAAACTATTAATCCCCGCGAAACTTTTCACAGCCCCACCGCCTTTCCACCCTTTCAAATTCCAACATGGTAAACCGGCAGACTTGAATTTTTTCATCGGAAACCTCGCTTACTAATTATTTCATATATAATTGTCAGACTATGCAATTGCAAACTCATCGCAGGGCTGCGCTGCGGACTGAGTACATATATTCTTACCATAACAAAAATATCCGGGCTCAAAATTCAAAATCTAATTTATCTTGTATTTGTTTTTTTATTGTATTTTAAAAATATTTTAAAAAAATATATTTTTTTATTTTAAATTATTTTTTAGTATTTTTAGACCATATTAATATGCTAATATCAAAAATATTTTTTTAAATAAAAAATATCATTTTAATGTATTTCCGAACGAAAAACACTTTAAAAAATAACCTCAACCACACTTATAAACATGTGTTTATCACTTGCGTAACTTAGTTTTAAAATTAAATGGTACGAGAGTTCATGTAATATAATCTAGTTATATTTGATAGTTCAAAGATAATTTGGTTAATAAAAAAAATAGGAATGGAATTGAAAAAAAAAATAATAGAATTGATAAAAAAAATCTCATCACAAACCAATTTTTTAGTTAGCTTGAATTTAAAATTAAAACGTGCAAGAGTTTCTATTCAAAGATAACTCGACTGATCAATATATATATATATATATATTTTTTTTTTTCTTAAGAGATAAAATTGATAAATAAACTTATCCACTCAACTTCTTACTTAGATTAGGTTTAAAATTAAATTGCACCAAAGTTGTTCTAATATAATTTAATTGACTAAAGAAACCTAGACAATATATATTATTCAGTTTAACTAGCTAATTAAATTTCGAAACTGATTTAAATTGAAATCTGAATCTTATCAAGCTATAAGTCTATAGTTGGATAGACTAGAAGGAAATAAATAATTCATCAGCGAACAGATTTCCAACTACGGGGACTTCATTATAATATTGAAGAACTACTAAGGCCTAAAATGTAATTTACAATTAAGAAAAATAAGGACTTTAAAAACACTCTTTCGCTATCTCGCCCGTGCTTTCTTTTTTTCCGATCGAGGAGGGTACTTTGCATCTTCTCACCCCTCTATCTCCATGATCCATATAACCAGAAACGGCGGCGTCCTCCATTTCTCCTTCGAGTAAACCCTAGGTTATTTCTTTCTCTCTGCTGCCAACTGATCCATCTCTACTTCGAGATCGAGATTTTATCACTTGGTTCGCTCTTCTTCTCTCTCTCTCTCTTTTAATTTCCAGGGTTTCGAATCTCTATCTTTTATATCCCTTTGATATTCGAGCAAGTTTGGAGCTTAATATATTATTTCTTGGGGATTCGAATTGAGTTTTCTTACCTCTTTAATGCTCTGCGTCTGTGCTACTTTGGGATTTCAAATTACTTGCCTTAGGGTTAGGTAATTTAGTTTTTGTTAATTTGTGATAGTTTGAAAAAAACTGGCCAGGTCAGGGTTTTTTTAGGCGAGAATAAAGGTAGTTGGATTGGAAATAGGTTTTGTATTGCAAAGCTTTGAGATCTGGATATATGGCCGCTGGGAGACACGGGGATTATCACGATAATGAATTCAAGGACCGGGACTCTGATTTTGAATTGTTAAAGGATGATTTTGCTTATTCCGAGGATAAATATGATAGAGTTGAGAATGTCAATGCTGCAAATGATAGGGGTCAAGTTCGTGACTTAAGAGATAGAGCTAGGATTAGGCAGAAGGATATTAAGGAGATGGGCATGCCTAATGGTGGGTATCGGTCCTCTTCCAGCAGGAGTGATTCAGGAAGCAGTGGCAGTGGCAGTGCCCTGAGGCCACGGAGGTGTGGCTTTTCTGTCAGGGCCACTGATAAGGAGCCAGGTGAGTTGTCTAGTGAGAGTGGGTCGGATGATGCCATTGACCCTGAGTCACATGCTCATAAAGATTGTGAGGTTTTGAAAGTAACACCAGTGAAGAAGAAGAGGAAGTTTTCTCCTGTAGTTTGGGATAGAGATGATAAAGCAGCCAGTAACTTATCAAAAAGTTGGAGTTCCCCTGCAGCGACCGCCCTCCCTCCACCGCCACCCCTGCCTAAGGCATACCGCCAATCACCTAATGTTATTCCTGATGGAGGTGTAGAGATATCTCCTGTTACAAGCAGTCAAAACCTGACTTTGCAGTCTTCTTCACTGCTGACGTGTGTGGTGGTTAAAGGGTTAGTTAACAATTCCGCATCTAACTCTCCAGCAGAGTTGGCTTTCTCACTGAAGGGTTCAGTGGTTAAAGGGCCAGTTGGCAATTCTGCTTCTAACTCTCCAGTAGAGCTGGCTTTCTCACTGAAGGGTTCAGTGGTTAAAGGGTCAACTGGCAATTCTGCATCCGAGTCTTCTATAGAGCTGGTTTCCTCACCAGTGGAGGACCAATGGGGCAATGACCAGGAAGCACGGCACATAGAAGATGAAGACTATGTTCCAATGAGGAATATATCATCTTCACGATGGGCAGATGGGAACAATTCTCCTGTTGATGAGGGTGAAATCGTGGAGGACCAAGAGGTTCCTAAAAGGAGGAAGAAGATGCCTCATTTGGAATTGTTGGATTCCAGAGTACGCAACAAGCCATCGATGTCTGATCCTGGGGATCTTAAAAGAGAAGGATCTGATGCAGCTCGAGGGAGGTCATCAGAATCTGATGAGCGAGGCACCCATGCCAGGTCTTCAAGTGGGGATGATTATCCTGGTAATGATTCTGGGAGGGATGACTACATGGAGGTTGACGAGGAAGACAATAAAAATGATTCTCATACAGATCCTGAGGATGAGGATGAAAATGATTCGTGCGAAGTTCCAGAACCTGCTGGTCCACCTCAAAGATGTATAAACATGCTTCAGGGCTGTAGAAGTGTTGATGAGTTTGAGAGATTGAATAAAATAGATGAAGGCACTTACGGTGTTGTATATAGAGCTAAGGACAAGAAAACTGGGGAAATTGTAGCACTGAAGAAGGTAAAGATGGAGAAAGAACGAGAAGGTTTTCCACTGACTTCTCTTAGGGAAATAAACATTCTTCTTTCTTTTCATCACCCGTCAATTGTTGATGTTAAAGAAGTTGTGGTAGGAAGTAACCTCGATAGCATTTTTATGGTGATGGAGTACATGGAACATGACCTTAAAGGACTCATGGAGTCTATGAGACAACCATTTAGTCAGAGTGAGGTCAAATGCTTAATGCTCCAGTTGTTGGAGGGTACAAAGTATCTTCATGATAATTGGGTTCTTCATCGAGATCTAAAGACGTCAAATCTGCTTTTGAATAATCGTGGTGAGCTGAAGATCTGTGACTTTGGGCTGGCTCGTCAATATGGGAGCCCATTGAAACCATATACTCATTTGGTAGTTACTCTGTGGTACAGGTAAGCTGAACTCACATATAGTACTCCCACTTGCATAGTAAATATCTTTGCCTTGCCGTTTTATTTGTGTTAGAAATCCTGTTTGTGTTTTCTTGTTTCTATAGACCTGGATTATTTTCAAATTGATCTCTTACTGTTTTTGCAATAGGCTTGTGTCGTCTCTATTTTCAAAGTATTTCTGTGCATTTAGTGTTGAACTTTTTTGTGGTGTCTGATATTGATGATTGTAAATTGGCACTCTTTGCAACTTTTTATCAGTTTGAATCGTGTTTTTCTATTAACACTGGTCATATATAGTCACATGAGTAAAGTGCTATTTGCTAGTAGTACTGGTAATTCCTCAGCTATGCATAAATGTATAATAGAAGGATGGTTTGTTTGTTTGTGGATGTTACCTTTATTGATTATATGACATTGAACATGTAGATTGTCTTGTCTCTGCAGCCAGTTATCATAGGATCCTTTTTGGCTGCTGCTGCTTCTATGTCTTTTAATGTCGACACATAATATAGACATGCATCGTCACCTTGGTGTCAAGTGTTTGATGTTCTCTCCCATTTATCCAGGGCACCGGAACTACTTTTGGGAGCCAAACAATATTCAACAGCAATTGACATGTGGTCACTTGGCTGCATTATGGCTGAGTTGTTATCGAAGGAACCTTTGTTTAATGGCAAAACAGAAGTGGATCAACTTGACAAGGTAAGTTAAATTTTCAGAAAGATAATACAAGGTAGACTTGTTCTGTTGGTTTCTACTTACCTGTGATCACTAAAACCTCCATTGCATTGCTTAGTGAGCAAGCATTCTAATTACTCCTCTACGACCCTTTATAATTGCAGATTTTCCGAATCCTTGGTACACCAAATGAGACAATCTGGCCTGGGTTTTCCAAGTTACCTGGAGTGAAGGTCAATTTTGTCAAGCATCAGTAAGTCTAATCTTGCATAAACTTATTTTTCATGTTAATGATAATATGCAGTTGTTCTTATGTTGCTGCTGTTTTCCCAGGCTTCCAGCTGGGTGATTCTGGTCTGGTTATCTGGCCTCTATTGGTGATACTTTTCTGTTACATGTCATTATTTCTTTTTTTCATTAACCACCTGA
Organism: Salix exigua; assembly: GCA_032356905.1. Classification (NCBI taxonomy): domain Eukaryota; kingdom Viridiplantae; phylum Streptophyta; class Magnoliopsida; order Malpighiales; family Salicaceae; genus Salix; species Salix exigua. The sequence goes on along the minus strand of CM063597.1, from coordinate 4,436,331 downwards.
TACGTTCCTTTCAGGTATAACCTACTCCGCAAGAAGTTTCCAGCAACATCCTTCACTGGATCACCGGTGCTTTCTGATTCTGGATTTGATTTGTTGAACAAGCTTCTAACCTATGACCCTGAGAAGGTAGATTTGCATTACCGTTAGTGTATTGCTTTTATTTTTTTGGCATAAATAGTTTAGTTTATTGCTATAATGACTTAATAAGGCTTGTTGTATTTTTTTTTTGGTAGCGGATTACTGCTGAAGCTGCTCTTAACCATGACTGGTTTCGTGAAGTTCCTCTTCCGAAGTCTAAAGATTTTATGCCTACTTTTCCTGCCCAGCATGCTCAAGACAGGTATCTAAAATGTGAAACAGTTGAGTATTTATTTATCAATCCAGTCTTTGTATTTCTTTATTCATTTAGGTTGTTTCTTGTTATAATAATTAGGCGTCTCCGAAGAATAATGAAGAGTCCAGATCCTTTAGAAGAGCAACGGAGAAAGGAGTTGCAACAAGGGGGGGAGTTAGGGACTGGTGGTTTGTTTGGCTGAGAGATTAGTTGGTCAACCTTGGCTCTGAGCTTAATTCTTCCATTTTGCGTGCTACTGTCACAAGACGAGGTTGAGGTGAGAGATATCCATTGAAAGGAAGTTGCGAACATTGTTTCTGAGACGATCATTTGTACTTTTTTTAGCAGGCCTCTGTGATGATTTGGGTGAAGAAAATATTTGCCTCCTGCCATCAACCAGTCACGTTTCAGGTTAACTCTGCTCACCAGCCTTGTTAAGATATATATGTGCCTGGGGCACTGCTTTTCTCGCAAGGTGTGGCACAATGGCTTTTCATTTTAAAATATCAGTTCCAGCTGAAACCATGTATGTAACATATTGTCATAGGTACATTGTAAACATTATATTTAAATTTGGTTCAGGTGATTAGAACAATATTGATTTATTGCCCCCTACCAGCTCTATTTTCTTCTCCATCTTTCTCTATTTTTTTTTTTAATATTGACATTGTGTTTGCAAGAAACAGTTGGTGTGAAGTCCAGGAGATGTTCTTAGCTTTTCATTGACGAAGAAATAGGCAATAACATAGAATGTCAAAGGTAATTTGTTGATTTGATTATCTACAGAATGTTATCCAGAATCTGGATTGTGCTTCCCATCCATAATGTGAAAACTCATAAACAATTGATTCTTAGTCTGTCTATTGCTTTTTTTTTTTGCTGTAACCCTTCAATATTGCTGCCTGTGGATGATCTCCATGTTATCTTGAGATAAATATGCTATTGCATATTAGGTTTTCAGTCACAAGTTTGGCCCTGTGAACTGCAGAATTTCAAGAACTCTTCTACTTTTTGAAGAAAAAGGAGAAACTACAAAATAAACAAAGCAACTGTCATTAGTCTAAGGAAAGAGTTCTGTAGTGCAAGCTTCTGTCTTATCTTGTTGATAGTTGCAGTTACAGAGGGTTGCTTTTAACCTTCCCCTACTGTTGCTAGTCCTGTTTCCCTAGCAAAAAGATGCAACTTATTTTTCTATGTTATTAGTTGAAAATTTGTTGATTAATGACGGCGACTCATTGATGATTCTCAAACAATTTAAAAAATGTTGTTTTTAATTTGATAGTCTTTTAATCGCTAAAAGATTTGTTGTTTTCCTAAGCAATAGGTACTAATTTCAAACTTCAGAGGAAGGGTGAAGCCATCACATTAAACAATGATTTAGTTCTTCCCTCTACCTTCTTGATTTTCATTGATAGTTGATAGGTCCTGCAGAGTTCACTTTGTTAATAGATATCAACTGTTTGATTTGTTTTTATATGCTTCTCCCTAATTGATGAATATATCTTATGGTGTATTCAAACAGTCATTTTGTCTTAGTTGCTCATTGTTTTTCATGCTGCTATTACTTGTTCCCCCATCAAGTTTCTTAATTTAAATTCTTGAGTATCAAAATTTGAGCAAATATGTAGCCTTTCATCTTGTTTTACAATTGACGATGTGAAAGATGAGGATTTGACCCATCAGAATGTTTTTATGACATTGTCTGTGGATGTCACTGCAGTATCAAAGCTAGCAGGTCGGGGAGGTTACTAGCTGTGGATTTTATAGATCTTTCAATTAGTTGTCTTCAGGCTCAATAGAGGTACAACGCAAACCTCAGATTTATTTGATTGATCTTAATATTTGATTCCCTTAGATGTCGATGTACCTCGGGCGATCTCATTCTCGCGACTCTCTGTTAGTTTTTTTTCCTATGATGGTAATCTTCTGTAGGATTTGGCACTTCTAATCCTTAGGGCCTATTTCTCAATTGGGTTGGATTTTATTTTAATGTTTTGGCTCGGGGTAGTCTTCTTTTAATTCTATCTATATGGCATTTAGGCAAGGACTTGGGCACAACGTTGGCAGGGTTGCATTTCTGATCAATTAGCAATGCACTTCATCAATGTTTGGAAATTCTTTCATTTAAATGGCATCCTATTTATGCTGACTTATTTATAGCAAGATAAGATGAAAGCTTCTATTAGGACATTTTATGATTTTCACCACATGATGATTTATTCAACGAGGAAGAATTAAGCCAGTCTGAGATTATGGTACCTCATGAAATTATGTAGAATAATATGGTGGTTGTTGGATGTTAACTATCATGAAGAAATTTAACGTCATTTTAAATCAAGTGCGATCCTTTTGTTGGGTATCAGTATTCGCAGTTGACCAAAATCCTAAACCCTTTAGCAACCGTCAATGTTTGTGCAATACAATTTCTACTACCTTCAAGATTGTGCAATACACATTTACCTTAAATTAAAAAAATGGTAATTAGAATTGGCAAGCTTGTTCAGAAGGTAAGGAGTCCCAGCTCAGGTGGGATTGTGTAATTTTTTCTTCTTAAGTAAACACATAAGCCTCTTTTAGATGATTTTTTAAAATAACTAAATTTATGCAGAATAAGGATCTTTTGGGATATCACATAAACATAAGTTACATTAGCTTCTAAGTAGCTGGTGAACTGTTTGCATTCGTGCGTGTTGGTTATGGAGTATCTGTTGCTTACGAATAGCGACTGTAAAACCAAGTGATTTGTCATCTTGGTTCACTAGCTGAGTAGCTGATGTGGTACTTTTCATATGCATGGTTTGTTCAAAGGGTCCCTGATTTTCATCTGTCCTTGCGTTGTGTTCTTCTTAATTGTTAGTCCTGCTCAAGTTTATGAGACTGACCGGTGGTTTAGCTAATATTCCATGTGAAGATTGTGATCAAACAGGTAGAGTGTATACTGAACCAGTGTTTCTGTTTCATAAAGTATTTGTTTGGTTTTTTTATTGTTGCCAAACTTTCGAAACTTTTGGTGTGACCTTTAGAAGCAAAGTGCTAGAAAAAACTTTCATATTACAGTGCATCTTCATGCTCAATGATTTTGCATAATGTCAACTACAAAAGTATGTTCCTGTTGATTTGGTTTTTATCAGTTGTTGCGACTGAACTCTGGATCCATCTACCAATCCATGCACACACACACAAAAAAAGATTCTTCCTAGGAGAGTGTTTTGTGGTCTTCTTTGCTCACTGGTGCAGTTTTGTGGTGGGAGTAGCTAGTTATATTGTCATCCATGCCTAGATGAAAACATGTAATAGATGAAGCTTGCAGAATGAATGGTTTCAAAGCATCCACAGCTAGTTATGGGAACTACTACCCTAAGAAGCCATGCTGCCCTGCCTCTTTAAATTCTACTAGCTTTAGTCTTCAACTTTTTATTTGTGGACGTGGCGAACATTTTACTATTGTTTGAGGTGTCACAGGCAACAAAGATGTGATGGTCATCATAAGGATTTTCTAACCAACCATACAATTCTCCAAGGGGTGTGATTTGTTACGGTGCGTTTAGCATCTGAGGATGCAGTTCAGTCCTTCAGTGGTATGTTTTTTTTTTCATTGCCTTTTGAAGTAAAATAAGTCTAATTGCATGTTTTCTTTTGCATATATCTTTATGTATGTGGCTACAATTTAAATGATCAGAAGAACTTGCATGATCTCTCCAAACTAAACCTAAACTGAGCCTCCATTTAATCTATATGTAGACGGAGGCAATTGGATGTGTATATGGTAAGAAATAAATGTCGAGGGACAACTTAAACGGTCAAATAAGCATTCCATTGTTTTCCTTTAGCTCTACATTTGAGTCTCTTCAAGATTCTGTTCTTGTGGTGTAAACAACGTTTTGACTGTTTATTTTGATGTATTTTCAAGCAAGAAACATTTTGAAAAATAATTTCAACTTTATTTTCGTAGAAGCACTGAAGCCAATACTTTCAGTGATCAGCCTGTTTCCACTATAGTTCATATTTAAAAGAAGATTAATGTAAAAAAAAAGAACATGTTAAGGAAAAAAATTGTTGTATTTGATGTGTGGATATAATAAAATAAAAATCTTATTAAATGCACCACTAAATCTTAAAATAAAAATATGCCAAGAGGATCTCTTAAATTGTTAATTAATTTTATTATATGAGAATGGTTTTTTTATTTATAAGAGTAACAAGTTAAATTATATTAAAACAAAATATTTTTTTAGTATAATTTCTCCTTTTCTTGTTAGTACTCTATAATTTTAAATTATTCATTTAATAAAAATAAAAAACAATAATAACAAATATCAAAGAAGATTCCTGACTTGGGATGGTGGGTCCAAATTATGGGTTTATTTTAACTTTGCTTTTCCTTAATATCCAAGGCAGGTTTATATTCTCAATAATAAAAAAGAAAAAAGATTGGTGTGTCTAGGTGAGGGCTAAATTAAGCAAATTTAGGCCCGCGTTTCAAAAGTTTTGAAAGAATTTGATTTTTTTTTAAATTAATTTTTTTATGCTTTTTTTTAATTATTTTGATGTGGTATATCACAAATTATTATTAAAAAAATAAAAGATTATTTTAATATATTTTCGAATAAAAAATACTTGAAAAATCAACTCTAATTACACTCCCAAATAATATATTAAAATTAAAATTTTGATCGTTGGTTCTCGTGTTCCTATAAAAAAAAATCAAATGAGAGTCGTAGAGATATGTGTACCCTAGCTAATTGAAAATTTGTGGTACATATCGTACAATGCAGATACCCAAATACAAGGGAAAATAGAAAATAAAACAAAAAATGTTTACACCTTTCGCTGGAAGTATTCATATTAATTACGTTGCTGCATAGATGGCGTGTTCGAATGCCTTTACTTTTTCGTAAAGAGGTGGAGAATTTGAATCTTTCGTTATCTGACAACAACGTTGTTTGTTGCAAATGAAAAGACTAAAGATAACACAGTGTCTAGGTACCTGATGTTTTTTCAAATAACAACCACGGAACCAAAGACACCATAGAATGACTTTATGGCAGTGAAGATGCTCTTTAATTGGCAATGTCGTCGTTTGTCTTTGGCAGAGTCAATTAAGAATATTGTTTTTTATATTGGAATATGAAACACCCAAAAAAGCAATTTAAAATAAATAAAAAATAATTTCTAATTTTTTCAAAGCAATTTATAAACCTTTTATCCCCGATGGCTTAATGCAGAATGAGCCATGAAGCAACTCATAAAATGTCAAATCCAATGACTCCTCCTCACTCTGTTTGAGTTTGACCACTAGCTGCTCCTCGTTTTTCACGTACCCTGTCATTAATTGGTTCATATGTTTAAGGCCACCATCACCTTCAATGCACCTGACCCTCCTTCAGTCCACGGCTCAAACCAAACCAAGCACTCACTTCCACTGAACATGGAGAATCAACCAGCAACTTTAATCGATCCAAAAAGCGGTTTCTGCTCGGAGACCAAAACCTACCACTCCCTCAGACCTCACCTCCAACTCCCTCCACTCACCTCTCCTCTTTCCACCACCGAATACGCCTTCTCCTTCCTCCAGCATTCCCCTCCGCCCCCACAAACCACCGCTCTTCTCGACGTTGTCACTGGACACCGTATTTCCTTCCCTGAACTCATTCACTTTACCGAAGTCCTAGCCTCCTCTCTTCACAGCCGTTTTCGCCTAAGAAAAGGCGACGCCGCTTTTATTATCTCTCCCAACTCTATCCACATTCCGATCCTCTACCTCTCTCTCTTCTCTCTCGGCGTTGTTATCTCCCCTTCAAATCCAGTTGCCTCTGAACCGGAGATTCTCCACCAAACCAACCTCTCTAAACCTGTCATCGCTTTTGTCACGTCACAGACTGCTCACAAAATCCCTGACACGGTCAAGAAAACGATCCTCCTCGACTCGCCTGAGTTTGAATCTCTTATAACGAGTCAGACTCGAGGCAAAGTTGATGGGTTGGAACGGGTTAGAGTCTATCAATCGGACCCGGCAGCGATTCTCTACTCCTCGGGGACAACAGGGAGGGTCAAAGGAGTGTTGCTGACACACCGGAACTTCATATCCATGCTGGCCTCTAGTATTGCGACCCGTGGCGTGAAGAAGAATAAGATCACTTCTGTCACCTTGTGTACAGTGCCGTACTTCCACGTGTACGGTTTTGTATACTGCTTAAGGCTGGCAGCGATGGGGGACACGCTGGCGTCCATGGGGAGGTTTGGCTTAAGGACGATGCTGGGTGCGATTCAAGAGTATAGGGTGAGCGACGTGGCAATGGCACCACCGGTGGTAGTGGCGATGGTTAGAAATGTTGGAGTAATGGACGGCTATGATTTGAGCTCCCTTGAAACGGTGGCTTGTGGGGGAGCTCCTCTCAGTAAAAGAGTTCTTGAGCTGTTTAAGGAAAGGTTTCCCAATGTACCTATTGCCCAGGTTATTATTATTATTATTATTATTTTGTATATTTTATTTGGATTTTGAATAGTATATATGCTTGAATGAAGAATTGGGATTGGATAATTAATGAGAATAAATCTTCAATGTTGCTTTTGATTTTGTTTTTGTTAAGAGCTCACTGGAGCAGTAGTTTAAGCATGATGTTAACTGTTAATTAACGGTAATGACATGAAGGGATATGGGCTGACAGAAACAACGGCCCGAATATTTTCAACAGTAAGGCCCAAAGAAAGTGAAGTTACGGGAGCAACAGGAAAGCTTATATCAAATTGCCAGGCAAAGATTGTTGATCCAGAAACTGGTGAATCTCTTCCTCCTTCCAGACCTGGGGAGCTTTGGGTTCGAGGAGACACTATTATGAAAGGTAATCGCTCGTCTTCCATTCGTTTTAGTGCGCATTAGATATACAGAGCACCAATGTCAATTTGATTTTGTCGTGATGGATCATCGAATTATGAGAGATCAGGCAGGGCTCGTCGACTAGGATGTAGTTTTCACTGGTTTGCATGAATTTGCATCATTCTAGCGCAGGTTACATTGGCGATGACAGAGCAACTGCTGCAACTTTGGATTCTGGAGGATGGTTGAGAACTGGAGACCTCTGTTATATTGACAAGGAAGGTTTCTTGTTTTTCGTGGATCGTATCAAGGAACTGATCAAATGCAAAGGCTACCAGGTTGATACCTCTATCTTTGCTGTTACTTCTGCACAAGAGATTCAGACGCCAAATGATAAATCTCAGTGGGATTTTTTTTTGTTTCTATAACTCGCATAACTTTTTGATAAATCTGTGATTGCATCAGGTTGCCCCAGCAGAACTCGAGCATCTGCTCCAATCGAATCCAGATATCATTGAGGCAGCTGTAATCCCGTAAGCCATTCATTTTCATCAGGGATTTATAGTTTAGCTTTCTGAAATTCATTGCTGTGCTAGGACTGTTTAAGTATCATCCTGTACATTGCAGGTATCCTGATGAGGAAGCGGGTCAAGTGCCTGTGGCCTTTGTGGTGAGACAGAATGGAAGATTTATTGACGAATCAAAAATCAAGGATTCTATTGCCAGACAGGTAATTGCTAAATTCTCATACACGATGATGAGATACCAGAAGAATTGAAAACATTGTTTCATATTTTTATCTTTCTTCCGATCTTCCAAATTATTTTGTTGCAGGTTGCACCATACAAGAGATTGCAACGAGTGATGTTCATTGAATCATTACCTCGGAATGCCACCGGTAAGGTGCTGAGAAAGGAACTAATCAATCTTGCATTATCGAATGCTACCTCTAAGTTGTAGTTTTCATTATGTAATTTATTGCCCTTGCAATTGTATCAAGAATCATTGTGCTGGTTTTGAAAAGTTATAAATTCTAAAAAGCTCCAATTATCTGAAAATAGCTAGCCTATTTTGCACATAATCGCCTACTAATTTACATGCAAACAACTCTACAACTCTGATGAATGGCAAAAACATATCATGGTGATCAGGTATAAATAACTTATTTTCTTTGTAAAGGAAACATCTAACCTAAATTTTTTTTAAGAAACCATCTCACTTAAAAGCAAAATTTGAAATGCACTCTAGATTCCCACAGCGCATGCATACTTGCATTTCCAAAATATCCAATCTTTTAACTTTTTAGGGCACAAATAACATTATAACAAACAAAAATCACAAAAAAGAGTTTAGTAATAGAACATGTACTGCTAATTACCAAGATCAATCTCCTCACTGACGAGTTGAATCGAGATCCCTCTACCAATCCCATTAATGAACTATTCCCATTGATCTTCTTCTTTGTAGCGATCATTGCCCTCACATCTATCCCTCAAAATATTCAAACTCTTGTTACTTGACATGATATCAGAGTCTTGTTGACCCAACGGTCATAAGTTCGAATCTTACCACCCTCATTTTATTTGATAAAAATCAAGTACAAGGTGGTGTGAGCATATATGCAAGTTTCAAGCCCGAAGAGCTTTCACTTAAAAGAGTATGTTAGAGAATAATATAAATTATATCTTGGGACCTCACCTAAGAGCTTAAACTTTTAGGTGAATGGTTCCTTGACACTCTTGAATTGCCTGTATCATCAAGTATCAGAAACCAGAATTAGAGGAATCCAGTTTGTGAGCGCAAATTTGTTTCAATTGTCTCTCTTCAATTTTGTGGAAATTAAACCAGAAAAAAGAAGATGAAAATTGAAGGCATGAATCACCACATGTATATTCTTTCTCTTGATTCAGAACAATGGAAACAGGTTTCCGAGAACGTAGCGAATAATGCACGATACAGGTACCTTGTGGATGCAACTTTTCAACCCTAGTTTCACAATTTGGATCCAAATCAATTCATTCAAGGTAATGCATAACCAATCAGAATAGTATTGAAAAAAATGTCAGGAATTGTTCAAATGAAATTCTCAGGAGAACACTATACCTTTCTTGGTTGGAGATCTACCAATTCTACAACGCCTAGGATAAGGCCACTTCTAGCAAGTTCTTCATCCTTGTCAGGACCACCCAAATCATTATAAAGAGCATAATCATAAATTCCATCATGAGGCTTTCTCTTGCCCTTTCCATTACCACGAAGGCTTAACAAGTCCTCACGCCGTAGATCTGATGACAGATCTGCCTGTACACAATAACGCGCACATCACGTAAGCAGATGAAACAAACAAATTTAGTAAGGAAAAAAAACCCTGATAAAAAACACTCAATTGATTTCTAAAGATAATTCTATCATTAGGGTTATCTTTGCACGAATGAATCCATGTATTTGCAAGGAAGAAAATGGGACTGCATCAAAACCATGTACTACAATCTCCATCAAAAACACCTCCTTGCCATGAAGATCGGTAACAAGAATAGCTCCAGGATTCCCAAAATCGAAGGGAACAGTGAAATCAACTGCATATTCAAAGATATGCTCATTATTTGATGGCTTTCACAACCACCCCCTTACCAAAGCTCTTACACTCTTCCCTGAATTGGTTTCTACAAGAACAACAAAGCCATAGACACTTAGAAAGTTAAAATCATAACATATTATAACATTTTCATAAATCCTTGTACACCTAGATTAAATAAAACATAAAAAAAAACAGATCATGATTTGTCCTTTAGTTACACAGACAAGCTTTTCTGCTTTGTCTAGCTATATGAATAAAAAAAAGCTTTGATCACTATTCACTAAAAATAAGTAACAACCACTCAACATTAAGAAAATCCCAAAAACAACACTTCAAATCAAAAACTGTAACAATGTAATGAAACTGGAAAGCAAGGTTTGAAATGCACTCTAGAATCCCACAGCACATGCGTACTTGCATTTCAAAATAACCAAGCTTTTAACTTTTTAGGGAACAAATAACATTATAACAAAAAAAAATCACAAAAAAGAGTTATTTCAAGTAATAGAGTATGTACTGCTAATTACCAGGATCACTCTCCTCACTGACAAGTTGAATCGAGATCCCACTATCAATCCCATTAATGCACTATTCCCATTAATCCTCAATCTTTCCATTGATCTTCTCTTTCATCTTCTTCTTTATAGTGATCACTGCCCTCACATCTACCCCTCCTCTCCCTAATTTATCACCAGTACTCGATAATTCAGTCCTATTGACTTCTTTATTATCACCTTCCTTGTTAGATTTTTCTAAAGCCTTGTCATCATTGCTTATCACTGTCCGGATGGAACCTGTTGTCCAAATGACCTTTGATCCATTAAACTCGCACATCTAGGCTTGGTTTAGTTTCTTAGAAGGATGTTTTCTGCATCTATTTTTTGAAGAAAAAAATGCATAGATAACATGACATTTGCAAGCCAGATTTTGATCACTTATGTGATATCTAAAAAAATAGAGTAATGTTTATTTCATCTTTTTAAGTCATTTCAACCCAAAAACACCTTCACAAATACTCTTGGAACACCCACAAATAATCAATCCATCAAACCAAAAAGCCTAAAAATGCCAAAAAGATTGAAATCAAGCCAGTTTAGATTTATTTTCCTCTACTTAGATATATTTTTCAGGCAATACTGAGGCTCCAAAACACCACCATCAAACCTATCTCGTCACATTGAACATGTTGACACACAAAAAAAAAACCATTTTGATGGTTGAAAATTGACTTGAACAATGATTTAATCTCTCATCGTTGGAATTTAACGCTTTCTCTTTCTCCAATCTCTTTTAGAATTAAAAAAAATAATACAAATGAGTTTTTGTACCAAACTCTTGAAATTAAAAGGGACCTAAATTGTGTATTTTCAAAGATGAAGGATCTAAGTTTATTTTTCATGAAATTTCTAACATGTCACTCATGCTTGATGTCTTTTTTCTATTTCCACCATTTCCTAAGAAATACAATATATTTGACCTTCTATTAGGATTAAATCGCCCAAAATAAAACCTTAGAAGCAAAATAAATTACTAAAAATAAACATTAAATAAAACCTTAGAAGCAAAATAAATTACTAAAAATAAACATTAAGTCCATGATAATTGGTGAGTGTGTGAACAATATTTATCTATATAGATAATACCACACCCTTTGGTGTTTTTTTTATAACAAGTATATCTCTTAGAAAATGTTTGGTAATATAGTGACTTATGTTTTTTGTCCAACAATAAAAAAAATGTATATGAATGGTAGTGATTTCTCTAATGTATATCATACACGTGGGGATTCAACTTTTGGTAAATCACATAGATTTGATGAATATTTGTTTAAAGAGAATAGATTGTATATGCTTATGAGTTCTATGCATGAATTATTTGTTCATGAAGAACATAAAAGTAGTTTAATAGGATATTTTGGTGTAGCTAATGTTGGTGTGGTTTGTAAGTGAATAAAGAAGAAAAAATAGCACTTGGACAACTAGAACTTGAAACTAGATTTGTCAGATTAATTTTAATTAATATATTTTTTATTTACTATATTTTTGTAATTAAATTTAATAGATATGACTATTGGAATAAAACCGAATATAGAACAATCATATTGCATTCATTGAACAATCATATTGTTTCATTAAAATAACTCTTCATTAAACAATCATATTGTTTCATTAAAGTGACCACTCATTGAGCAATCATATTGTTTCATTAAAATAATTGTTCATTGAACTATCATATTATTATTAAAGTGTTACAAGTTTGCTAAACCTATTTATATATACAGTCTTAATATACAAAACAGACATGCATGAAAAACATATTTTTCTTCCTTTTGTCTTCTTTTCTTATTCTTCCAAGAGGCTTAGAGGACTTAGTTGTATCGTTAAGGTATTTTCTTTGTGTAGAAAAATAAACACCTTAAAGATTCTGTTCTTTTCACGCCTCTAAGTCATTGCTCATATTCTGTAATTTATTTATATAACAAAAGTCTCTAACATCTAAAACTTTAGATGTGTTGCTTGATTATTTTATTAGCATAAAATGAAAAAATATATGTATTGCATATGTAATAAATACATTACATGTATAAAAGCCAAGTATAAGGTCCAACCACATGGTTTATATACTCTTTTGCATATACCTAAAGAACACCGGGCAGATGTTTCAATGAATTTTATTTTGGTTTTACCTATGCCAAAAAAGATAGAGACTCCACATTTATAGTTGTCGATAGATTTTCAAAAATAATACATTTTATAACATGTCATAAAATCGATGACCTAGCTAATATAATAGACTTTTTCTTTAAAGAGATAATATATTTTCCTACAGCTCCTAAGAGCATAGTTTTAGATAGTGACATTAAGTTTCTTGACTACTTTTGAAAGGTTTTGTTGGAAAAATTGAGAACTAAATTTTTGTTTTCAATTGTTTTATATGTTATTAAAATTTCATGTCAATCGAATATTAAAACGATCATGGAATAAGGTTCATACGATACTCTACAAAACTTAATTTGACTTATTAAATAACAATTATTTATTTAATATCTTCCTTATACTTCTTGTTCGTGATTTGTTGGGTATTTTGGTTTACATAATTGATGTATTGTGTTTTTATTGAGCATAATATCAATCTTAATTATAGATTACTAAATTTATATATCTATGGATTTCACATTAAAAGTACCAAGCACACTCTAGAGTAGATGAAGAACTCCCTCCCTCTCCATTTTATTATTATTATTAGGACCCCTACAGTCTACAGAAGATGTTGTTGTCCATAATCCAATCAAATACAGGTAAAATCTAGATATTAAAGAAAAGGAAAGGAAATTTATGAGATTTTTTATAACACATGATTGTGTTATCTTGCTGAAACGAGTCACATGCTCCACTTTTTTTTTTCTTTTATATGCTATGAAGTGCTTGTAATTTCTGTTACTTGTGGCCATTAATTATTATGGTTATAAAAAAATATTCGGTAATATATATTTTTATTTTTTTATGTTATATAAGATTTAAGAGTCTCAAAAGGTTTGTTTTGTCGGGGTTTTTTTTGCTTTAAGATAGTTTTTAAAGCAGTTTTAAAATATTACCAAACACATTTTTCATTAATTGTTCTTAAGAATATCGAAAAATAAAATAAAATAAATCATGAGCCCTTGTCTGCAAGGTTTCCTTTTATCTTGCCGGTTTGAGAAATTATAGATGTTTTTTTTTACTTATTTTCAAAATTTCATAAAAATGAAGTTTAATTCTAGTTTATAAAATACACTCACATTATATATATAAAAACTTGAATTTTTTCTTACTTTTCAACATGAGATAACTATATTACACTTTATATTTTATAAATTATTTATTTAATTAATCAACATCAACATTAACATGTATCATTTAAATACATTTGTAGTATTTTATGCGTTCTTGATATATTCAAATTAACAAAGCTCTTCATCTGGAGTTCAAATCCTAAGACGAGAAGTCGTATGAATGCGTGGAGTAGTTGCCTGCTTAAGACCCGACTGGAGAGAGATTGAGTAACATTGTACAGAGTTGGCCGAGTTATAGCTTGGAAAATGATTAAAAATAAATAATAAAAAATTGTGATTTTCAAAATAATGTCTAAAAGCCAATCAACCAACATGAGTTTGAATCTCTAAAATCTCAGAATTTATATCTACTTCTAGAGAACCACTAGAAACTTCCTCGGTGGTAATAATGTGAACGGGTGAGGAACACAACAACATGGAATAATACCATGGGTGAGAAAATATGCTACTTGAAGACCAAAATATGCTACTGACCTTGAGCGTCTCCATATGGCAGTCCCCACACAACCGTTCCATCGCCGGGGAGAGCCCCGGAGCCGTATTTTATGCCAATCCTGCTCTCTGTGAATTGCTTAGCTCATTTCTTTCCTTTACGAGCAAGAAAGCGATCCCTAGCTGCCTGAATTCTACTTTCACGGTCATCTGGAACTCCAGCAACAGCCTCCTCTTTCTTTGGCAAGGAGGAGACCTTTTTCTCACCTTCCTCTCTAATACTACGACCAGATCCCCCACTGCAAAGATAATAATATATATATATATAAAAATTAACTCAAGATTGTCAGCGCTGTTGTCTTTTGTCCTTTGCTTGCTGGCTTGAGGGATTGGTAAGAGAAAACTAGCAATCATACTAAGAAAGGGGGGGCTTAAAGGAAGGAGACCAGATAAGAAGTATCTTTTCTTGGCTAATGGTGAAAGGCCATGAGGAGATAGTCTGTGATCCATGGATCTCAGATTGGAGAAAGGAAAACGAAAAATGAAAAGATATAGGGATATTTTACTAGGAAAATGAGATTGGAACTAGAACTAAGCCCACCCTCTTATTATAAAAATTGCATATTTATCAAAGTTACCTTAGCTTGTCAATATCCAACTTCTCAAGCTTCTTCAAAATGGGGCTGACCCATGCCATCTCTACGGCACATACATTGCGCATAAATGGTCGGGAGGTGGCAATGAGTTCATGATACACAATGTAGTTTGGAAACATTCCATCTTCATCTGTTTTCAGAGTAGATGATGGATGCACCTGAAATCACAATTTTCAGTTGAAATGGCAGCTGACTTCAAATATCACAAATAGTAGATGTAATATAGATAAATTTACAAATCAACTTTACTAATATCAATGAAATGTTTTTTTCCTTGGTCAGAATACATAAGCAATTGTTGCAAAAAAACATGTATCTATGTCTCGAAAGAGAAGAATTAGGAGCTTCAGTTCTTTTTATTTATCATGAGGACCTTTAGTTTGTACCAAAAGCCTCAACCAACAATTTACTCTTCTTCTCCTTTTAACATAAACCAGATATAAAGCTTTTATAATCTCTTTTCATGAATTAAATACAAGGTTATAAACATGATTGCACTAAACTCTGTAGTTCAGTCATGCAAAATGTGGAATCAAATTGACCATATTCATTATCATGCCCATATGAGCAACAGCTGAGATTCAGAATAAAATAACTACCATTTATGAGCTTCAATACCTGAACTAGTTGGGGTTTGAAACCTATAGTTCTGTAGCCATTGTGCTGTACCATTCTCTCAGCAAGCTTATTTGCATAGCCAACACACAAAGCCTTCCTCAAATTCTTGTAACCCCGTTGTCTTTCTTTATATCTTTCATTAGTTCGTACATTTAATGAACCTGCTTCCAAATAAACATAATTTCAGGTCAAAATACACAGTATAAAGATAATCCATTAGGATGGCGAAGCAGAAAAATGCACAGGGAAGAATACCTCCCAACTAACTAGACAGAAAATTCAAAGTGTAAAATGCAGATGCTCTTCCACACATTCTCTTGTTCCACAAAGATGGAGAATGATAAAGTTCATTTGTGTTTAGCTTATGCTAAAAATACATAAGATGATTAAGAAAATCTAGGCAACTACGGTGTGATTAAAAGTGCAAGGCACTTTAGGTTGCAAGGTGCTTCATCACAAAATGTGCCAGCCTGGACTCTCACTGGGATGAAGCTGGGAGCTAGTTTGCTGATATGTATATATAGACAAATAGATGTTCACACGTGCACTTGAAAGAAATTAAGCAACTACAGACACTAATATCATCATCATCAAATAAAAGCATTTGTTCAACATACAAGTTTAACACTGTCATCCTTGCAAACCCATTATGAAGTGAACAAATTCATTTTAATATCACACCACAAGCACTATTCAAATATCACCATATCAATATCATATGAAGTGCAGGATAGGGTAGAGAGTTGTGGTTAATCCTGAATGTGGCTGCTAATCAGTGGTTTTCAAGGGAAGGCACAACCCCAATGAGTTATTTTCGTCAGCATCCACTACATCATAATCATCAACATCCATTCTCCCCTCGCCTCCATCACTAGATTCATAACCTTCAATCTCTTCCTTTGTTTTCTCTGGGATCAGCCTCTTCCTTTTCAACATTTGCTCACTTCATGTCAAATTCTCCCTGCTAAAAACCAAACATCTTCTGTGACTGTATTTGAGGTGCTAACACCAGTGATGTCAGAAGGTGCTTGCTGAGGTGCCAGGTCAAGGCATACTGTCAGCACCTCAATGCCTATAGGCAAGGCAGATTGCTAAGGTATTGCAGGCCTGCACTTCTCCCAGAGCATTGGGCATGGGAGGTGCTTGCCTAGCTAATTTGTCTCTTACAAAATTCCTTGTATTTATTTGCACTGTTCTCTCATCTGATCTTCTTTCTACTTTACACTGAGGGACTTATTTTACAGGAGGTCATTCATCTTCTATTTGTAATTTCATTTCAATATCGAGCTAAAAAATTGAGTTGCCACAAACATGATGGAAAATATAAAATAGTTCCTCTAAAAAGAAAAACCAGCAACCAGCAGAACATCTATAACTATGCCCAACAATTTCAATGATACTGCAAAACAAAAATAAATATGAAAATGACATCTTGCCAACGAAAGAGATTTAGACATGTGAAATAAAGGATCTCTTTTGAAAAATTGTCTGTATGATACCATAAGTCAATGTTCCTAAAAATAGTACTAACCCTTTGCTATTTTTTGCATTAACTGGGACAACTGTCTTCTCACATCTTTGACAAACATCATCCCTCGCACCTACAGATGGTAAACCACATACATTATTACAGCTAAATACCAGGCTGAGTTTGCTAGTATCCATAAATAGGAGCCTTGGCTTCTTTTTACTGCCAAAGGCCCAGGCATATGCGAGAAAATGAGAGCACATATGGATAATATGTAGCACAGACAGTGCATATTCCTCTGCCTTTCAGCCCAATAAAAGAAATAAATACTTGAAAAAACACACGTGATTTAGAACTTTTTATCAAATAGGAAAACATGTGATTGGTTGACTTAACCTCAGTCTAGCAAAGATGATTTGGAAGTTGGTCAAAATATACTAAGCTTTTACGTGCAGAAGAAAACATTACCTGCAAACCATTGTCTTTGCACCAGCCAATATCAAAGTCGTTTTGATCCCATTGCTCAAAAATCTGTAGCAACTGAACATGATCACCCCAACCAGAACCATCAGGAAGGTCAGGGGGAGGGTGTTTCCTCTTCTTTTCATTACTCTTGCCACTGCAGAGTCAAAACCTTAATTAAGCTTTGAGGCATGTGTACATTTTATTACTGTGAGTCAAAGGTACATATACACATCATAACTGTGAGTCAAAGGACACACAAATCATTAATGCGAGTCAAAGGTGAAACTCAAGTTCATTCTGCAGTTAATCAAAGAGGATCAATGAATCATCAATGCAGGTTTTCCGCCTTCAATAATTCAGGTATTTAAGAAGGTAGCTTTAGAATACAGAAACTAGTCTTTTTTTTAGCAAGAGAATGCAGATAAGTGCTGCACCAAACATTATTTGAGTAGCTGTTTAGCATGTAGAAAAATTATTAACATCTTGACTTTTCTAGACACCAACAGAAGCCTATGACTATCCACAAGTGGTGTTCCTTTAGTTAAACAAATTAGCATCGGCATATGGTTCTCAAACAAATTTTAGATGAATATCACTGATATTAGGATCCAGCATTTTTAGTGATGCAAGATAACATCTCAAAGTTGGAATAAGAAAGGCAGACATAATTTAGGATATTAGTAGCCTAAAAAATGCAAAAGACAATGGGGTCACAAAACATGCAGCTCAACAAAAGATCAGGAGAAAAGAAAATGATCAAATAAGGAAAGTAAACAGCGGCTATATTATTTTACTCATTTAGCTTTTCGTTTTACTTTTTCTCTATTTTTTTGGTTTTGCAGAGTTGAGATGTTACCTATATTGACATTAGTCAATTCCAAAATAAAAGACATGCTTTGAAATAATAACAGCTTGGAAAAGGCCAAAAAGGACCATCTAGTGAATAGTACAAACTAGCCTTTGTGCAGCTAGTAAAGTGGTTTCTGCTGACAACATGGCAGCAACAGTCAAAGCCTGGGATAAGCAACCATTCTCATTTGCCTCCATCAAGGTTCTTGAAAGTGAAGGTTCTAGTGGAAGTTCTGAATCAAAAGCAGATATTATTGTCAGCAAACTTGTGACAAAAAAATTTATTTTATAGATATCAAAAGCATGCAAACTCTTAAAACTGCTTAGATTAACACATAATTTTAGCTGATGACTGAGCACTAGAGGTTAAAAAAAGAAGGGATTAGCTAGCATTAGAAGTTTATGAAACTCATGGCAGTAGATATTCCAACATTTATGTTGTGAATGATCATGGTAACTGGGCATCAAGATGCTGGTTGAGTGGAAATTTGTGTTGGTAGTTCTGAATGTCTTTCCTTTTCTGCTCTTACAGAACTGTAACTAGTGAAAGAAAATAAAATATACAATTGCATTTTTCCCACCAGAACTTCAATAAGACCGAGAATTAACTTCAAAGTTATTCAGTTAGTAGTTGATGGGAGGAAATTCAATCCTTTCCAAATAACTGCAAGTGGTGAAAGTAAATACTATCACTAATAAGTGCACACTAACCACCATCACAAGATGGTAAGTGATATGACAAATATAGTTCACTCAAACAAGAAAAGGTCCAATAAGATGATGAGCAGGCAGCTGTTGATAGCACGAAGATTAATGCAATACTTAATGAATGGAAAAAATGTATTTAATAGAAAAGATGGAAGGCTGTGATGCATTAGAGCAACTGATATTGGTTCAATTTTTCAAAGCAAATTTGACAGATCCCCAATAAAGCACTCCAAATTAGGGCACACACATGAATTTAGTGAATAGGAGCAAACAATGATGGATTAAAATCCATTACCAGCCATCGTTTGTCCAACTCTTGTGATCAGCCCAGTATCGTCTATGGCATCAATGAGATGTAGTTGCTTTAAAGCATCTTCTAATGACTCAACTGAAATAAAGACAATCAGATTTAGGTTCCATATACTATATAGAAGAAAACACAAATGGTTCTCTTATGCTCTCTAGTGTCTTTTTCTTAGCAGAAGGGAGTGAGGAGATGGATGTTCGTTTAGAACTTGGATTTTAGACCAGGAACATGTTAATTGCTTACATGAAGGGGGATCAAGAAAATCAAACTTGAGAATGTCAATATCTGGCAGATCTAATGATTTCAAGTAAAGAACACTCCCAGCAAGAGAAGACCGTTGTATTTCAGGAACTGTTACGTCAAGGAATTCTTCTTCGTAAGCCTCGGAGGAATATAGCCGATAGCACTTTCCAGGTCGTGTTCTTCCAGCTCGTCCTGCGCGCTGATTTGCCTGCACTCTGCAATCAAATAAACCAGAAAAGTTACCTTATAGCCAAGGATAAATATTTGCAGAATTAGTATGTTAGGTGATGCATCTCCAGTACATTTGCAAAAGTCTTTTGGGTGGAAAAAGCATCATGCATTTGACATCTTCGTATCAAAACCATCCAAAAGCACCCAAAAAACATCAATATTTTGTTTTTTCAACCTAGAAGCGCTTGAAACACATTACCAAACAACCCTTAGTATTTACAAAAAGATAACTGTGAGTGTAAAGTGAAGCATAGGCGCTACAACATCTCAATGAATTTGTTCCTTTTCTTTTTGGAAGTAAATAAAATAATATGGGGGGGAAAAGTCCAACAGAATGGGTGGAGAAACCTTCCGGTACTTTTCTCGCTGTATTGCTGGCCATGATGAAATGTAGGCTTAAATTCACTGCATGGAAGCACTAATGTAGTAGAACAACGGTAATATTGCTGCTTTTAAGCAGCATATACAGCCACAAAAAGAAAGACAATTTTCAACTTACTAACCACACCTAACACTAAAAATAAGCATTCCCTGCAAAATATGGGAATCAAGTGCCCTGAATACTCTGAATCCAATTTCTCATGGCCCAAGCATGCCTATAAAAAAATTTGAGAATCTACCAAGTAATAACCAGAACACTTATATAAACACTTTGTGTCAGCTAGGTCATGCAATGTATGTCTCAAAATATATAATGAAGAACGATGACAAAATCATGCAATGCATGTCTCAAATATATAATGAAGAACATAGCTTTGCTGATAATGAAGAGCATGGTCTTGTAACAAAAAAGGTTTCTAGATACATTTTTCCAATTCATCCCCAACTTCTATGGATATAGTTAAAAGCAAACAAAGACAAATAAAGAGAGAGAAGCAGTAAGAATGCAAAAACATAGTTGCCAATTTGAGTAAGCAAATTAATTGCAAAATGCATTTGCTCGGATATATGGCATTGAGTGAGGCTGGCAGGACAGATTACTTCTTTACCTTCTCATCAATCTCAATGACCACCATTTAATACAAATAAAATCGTATTGCACAATGGGAGAAAGAGGGCCTTAGAACAAGATTTTTTTGTGGTTAGAAACAAGACTGACTCATGCATGGAAAACAAAAGAGTACAAAATTTTCAAACATAAGGGGAAAAAATAAAGAAATTCCAATTAGACTGCTTACTTGCTAATTTGAACAATATCAAGAGAATACATGCCAGTTGATGGGTTGTATTGCCGTTGCTTTACATATCCAGAATCAATAACGTATCTGTCATTGAAAGATAATTTGCAACCAAAATAACAGATTAGAGATTTAGAAGGCAAATGAATCAGTGAAAGAACAACAATCTTGAAATGACAATTGCATTAAACAAAATAAACATGCACAAATTGCATAGAGAATACAACCAAAACAAAAGGCACTTGTACATGATAAGTGTCTGATTTTCCTTACACAACGCCATCAACAGTCAAAGAAGTTTCAGCAATATTTGTTGCAACAATAAATCGCCTACAGTTTGGAGGTGGAGGACTAAACACACGCACCTGAAGGGTCATAGGAAACACATGGTTGTTAGCCACAAAAGTATGTGGAATTGCTAGGTAAGATTCCTGATAGGGTTGCTAATTCATCAGTTTCTTTTTCACTTAATTAAATGGTGTGAAAGACTCAAAATTTTAGTTCAAAGAAAGACAGGAATCTGAAAGGTATCAATATGAAATGGAATGATCCCAAAAGGGATCCCTACAATTGCAGGCATAGAGTTCAATAAACAAGCTTACTTGGTTTCATTTGTGGACAAAAAGCTAAAAAGAAAGACCTGCCTGCAGTTCAGGTGGTAAGGAGCCATGAAGTGGAAGGATAATTGCATCCATGCAGGAGCCTTCCTCTAGGCTTTGAACTCTATCCTCCAACTTTGAAACCAACTTTTCTATATCATCCTGCACGACACCAAACGTGACTTTTTACAACCAATAGCACAAAACTAATAATCATCAAAGTAGAAGGGTGGAGCTGAATTCAACATCACCTGTCCGGTCATGAAAATTAAGACATCACCTTCTGGTTCCCGAACATGTATATCTGAGAGGAAAAATTGGCAGAAAAAACTCATCAATGAGCTAACTTATCAAACAAAAAATATAGTTGACAAAACATTGCAGTTCACTGCCCTTTTCAATATATTAAAACCAAAGAGGAGCATATGGTTGCTAGGAATGTGAGGTGTTTCAGATGTATTTAGCAAAAAGCTCTCATAAAATACATCACTATCATTTCCTATATAGTATATGTAAATATTGGCAACATTAGCTGCCAGCAGAAAACAAAGCAGACAGCTAAATACACATTCTACCCACCTACTTATCTACCCAAACAACTTTACTGCAGATTTACTCCACTCAATTAGATCCCCATCCCAAATATTTAGGGTCAGCTATTCATTTCCTTCATTGTTTGGTCCATGTCATATAAGATTTAACTAACTAAATGCTGCTGTCAACCAATGACAACACTCCTGTATCTGAGCTTCAGAACAGAAGTGCTATATGCAGCATAATGTCCACAGCTAATTGAATAAGAAAATAACAAAATATGCACTGAAAATGAAAATACCCTCAATTCACCCTCATTAAGATGGCAACTGAAACTTTTCATAGAACGTAGCTTACACTTCCTTTAGTACTCTGAACAGAAGATTGTAACCCACTTTGTAATTTAAATTTGTATTATGGACATCCAATGTCAAGGCGCAAGAGATGTTAAAAGTTAATTTATACTGTAGCAAAACAGAGCATAATAAAAATTGAAACCTGATTGGTGGTGGTGAATGATAGGCATCTGGAAATGAGTGGAAGAATAGCTACGAATTCTTGAAATATGCTCATTTTTACTATTTGAACAAAATTTCAATCAATATCAGTGCCAATTTCAATCAATAGGTTACTCCGTATATGTCAATCCTGTACCTATATCTGTTGCAGTTACCTAATTATTACCCCGTTTGTTTGTAGAATTGGCAAAAGGAGGGATATTTATTAACTGATGGAAATTTATAGTAGGAATCTCTAGGGGAATGAAACATGACATTAATTGATGCCAAACACAAAGGAATACTGTCTTTTCATACCCATAGCTGTTCTTAAAGAAGACTCGATATAGCTTTTAGGACTCTCCTCACTGTACATTATTTCCACCGGGTATAACTTTCCAGGAACATTCAATACAGGGCAATCCGAAAAGAATTCTGATACTTTTTCACCATCTAGAGTAGCTGAAGTGATGAGAACCTTCAATTTGGAGGCCCGCACTTTAACCAAACGTTTCACCAGTCCCAGCAAAATATCCCTGAGGCAGGATCAATTGATAACAATAGTGAACATGTGGGGGAAAAAACAATATTACCAAATAAATCATATTCCAAAGGCCTTCCTTACGTGTTTAAACTCCTCTCATGAGCTTCATCCAATATGATCACTGAATACTGATTAAGCTCCGGGTTAGACAGGCTTTCGCGAAGGAGCACCCCATCAGTAAGGTACCTGAGCAACTCACCATGCTATAATTAATAAGACATGACAAAAGAAGAAATTAAATATATATATATATAGTAGGATTGAGCGCCATTACTTGATCCGGGTCAAATCTGAAGTTCTGTCTTCAAATCGAATGGCATAACCCACTTCCTCCCCAAGACTAACGCCAAGCTCCTGCGCAACGCGTCTGTTAAAGAACCATACGTGCAAGTTTAGTGAACAGCAACAAATTTAGCAAACACGCGAAGAAGTTAGTTGGAAGCTGTTAATGAAACCTAGCAACAGATACGGCGGCGACTCGACGGGGCTGAGTGACGGCAACTATTCCGGATTTGGTGTAACCTCTGCGGTGAAGCATCTGAGAGAGTTGAGTACTCTTTCCTGAACCAGTCTCTCCAATTATCACTACCACAGCATTATCTTCCACGGTTTTCATTATTTTGTCTTCGAATTGCACTATAGGCAGATGACTCGCCATTTGATAGAAAACAAGAAGAAATTGACCTACAGCTTGACAGGAAGAGGCTACACGCTCTTCTTGAACCTCAACTCTGTCTCTGCTGCTTGCTAATTTTCAAAACATGCCCCTTCTTGTGTTTGGAATGTCGTTTAAGAAGTTTGGGACCGACTCGTCGTCTTCTTATTAGCGGTCTAACTGCCTTCTTGACAACGTGTCACTTTTTCCCTTCTGGTTTAATCCCCGATTTATGAGTATATTGTATATTAGTCCTTATAGTTTTGAGAAACTCAAAATATTTTTTTTCAGCACTCTTTGCTACTTTTCATGGCTTCTCTGTTAAAGGGAAATACAATCACATGACCTGATTGTGTGTAATTGGGTTCTCTATAATAGGAAATGATCTTGTGATAGAAAGATTGTAGGACGTGATTGTACTAGGATCTGCTTACCTTAAGTAGATTATATTGTCTGTATATAATCCCACCTTGTATACCAGTAAATCAATCAATACAATATACACAAGTTTCTCAATTTATTATGGTATCAGAGCACCGATTCTGGTGACTCCACCACACTTCCGCCATAACCACCAAAATTCTTCCATAAACACCACATACACCAAAATCCTTCCACAACCATGAAAACAAATGAAAAATCTACAGAAAACCCAGACCCATATGTCATACATAACTCAGACCACACTGGTCTCATGTTTGCTACCAAGCCACTTGATGGAAACAATTACGGGCAATGGAGTCGTGCCATGTGCATGGGTCTCAGCGCAAGGAACAAAATTGGGTTTATTGATGGAACCATTAAAGCTCCATCAACCGAAGATACAAAACATGCAGCTTGGAAAAGATGCAATGACATGGTGACACTGTGGATCGTGAACTCAGTTCACCCAGACATTCCCAGCAGCATCATGTACACCGAATCAGCTAATGCAGTCCGGAGCGATCTCAAAGATAGGTTTTCCCACAACAGTGACTCAAGGATATATCAAATTCGACAAGAAATTGTCGAAAATCGTCAAGGGCAGCTCTCGGTTTCTTTTTACTATACCAAGATGAAAGCTTTATGGGATGAGTTGGCATCCTACCATGACCCACTCGGCTGCACTTGTGGGGGTTTGAAAGGGCTTGCTGAACGGGATGAAAAAGAAAGTCATGCAATTCTTGATGGGGTTGAATGACTCCTATTCCACTATAAGGGGCTCGATTCTAATGATGAGTCCACTCCCTGACACACGACGAGTTCATGGACTTATTCTTCAACATGAACGGCAAATGGATGTGGCTAGCCGCCGAGATGTGGGAATGAATTCCCATGCGATGCAGGTACAACGAAACCTAATGCCACCGACATCCTACAAGCAACCATATAAGACAACTTCAAGGAAGACACTTAAATGCACCGACTGTGATGGAGAGGGACACCTGGTAGACCGCTGTTACTATATTATTGGATTCCCAGAAGGACACAAATGGCACGGCAAGAATGTGAAACCCAGGAACAAGAGATCAACAGCCCACAATGTCGAGACTAGCAATTCTGCTACAGATGCCAAATCGAATGCTTGTGAGGGACCCATGTTCACCACTGAAGAATACAACCAGATCATGACCATGCTCCGTAATGGTAATGGACAACCACTTGCAAATGCAACAGGTATTTTCTCACCTAAATGTAATGTGGCACAAACCAGCACACATTCTACAGTCTGCTGGATTGTTGACAGTGGAGCAACTGACCATATATCCCACTCACCACCAACAGACAACATTGTGGATGCCCAATGTGACACCGTGGGATTACCAGATGGGGGACAAGCAAAAATAACAAATATTGGCTCCATGAAACTGTCTCATGACTTATCCCTTGATAAAGTCCTTTATGTGCCAAAGTTTCATGTCAATTTGTTGTCTGTTAGTAAATTGACTAGAGCTTTACACTGTATAGTGATATTCTATCCGGATTTTTGTGTTGTGCAGGACATGGATACGAGGAGGATGATTGGCCTGGGCAAGCATTTTAATGGGCTTTACTACCTTACACCAAGACAAAATCCCAACCTCGCCAACCACATCCATCGTACCTCTAATATTTGGCATCGACGCCTTGGACACCCATCATCTGCACCTTTACTTTCTTTAGCCAAAAATAATGTTGAAATAATGTTTGATTCCAAACACGTTTGCGAAGTATGTCCTTTAGCAAAGCAAACTCGTTTACCCTTTTCTCATAGTGAAATTAAATCTACTGCCTTTTTTGACTTAATTTATTGTGACATTTGGGGACCCCACAGAAACCCAACTCACTCTGGGGCACGGTATTTTCTCACAATCGTAGATGATTTCACTCGCTTCACTTGGGTGCATCTCATGAGTTTTAAATCTGATGCACAAACCATTTTAAAATCATTTTTTTCTTGGGTCAAAACACAATTTCAACGTGACATCAAAACTTTACGTGCTGATAATGGTAGTGAATTTCTTTCCCTAGAACCTTTCCTAAAATCTCGTGGCACCTTTTTTCAACATTCTTGCCCATACACACCACAGCAAAACGGGGTGGTTGAGCGCAAACATCGACATCTCCTAAATGTTGGTCTTGCCCTTAGGTTTCAGGCCAACTTACCTTTGGAATTTTGGGGGGAGAGTATCCAAAATGCTTGCTATCTCATCAACCGTTTACCCACACCCCTGCTATCTCATAAATCTCCATATGAACTTTTGCACAATACACCGCCAACTTATACGCACTTACGTGTTTTTGGATGTCTTAGCTACGCCACCAATCTCACCCCTACCAATAAGTTTGACGCTCGTGCCCGTTGATGTGTCTTCCTCGGATATCCTCTTGGTCAAAAAGGTTACAAAGTCTATGATCTAGTCTCTCACAAATTTTTTACCTCACGAAATGTCATTTTTCATGAGCACATTTTTCCATATGCCACCTCCTCACCTATAGACCACGTCACCATGCCTAATCACCCTACCATCCAGTCACCAGCCGACTCCCTTGACCACACCATGCCTGATTTTGACCTCCATCACACTGATTCCCAACACACTACCACACCCATTAACCAAAATCCCCTTACAAACCCATTCCTTGAACCGTCTTCACCTACCTCCACACCACCTCCAGAACAAGACCGATCTGCCTCACCCATCGTCCCAGAACACCTACCAACCCGTCAATCTACCCGATCCACCCAACCTCCTGCTCACTTCAAAGACTATGTCGCCCATCACTCCACCTTGCTCACAGCCACGACGACCTCCTCGCCATCCATGTCTAGCACCCGCTATCCTCTGCATCGGTATGTATCCTATTCCCAATTATCTCCTGGTTATCAACATTTTGTCTCTCACATCTCCCACTTGGTGGAGCCTACTACCTATGAGCAGGCTTGTCAACATCCCGAATGGGTTGCAGCAATGAAGGCTGAACTTGCAACTTTAGAGGACAACCACACTTGGAGTTTTGTTCCCCTGCCACCTGGCCAACGACCCATCGACTGTAAATGGGTTTTCAAACTCAAGTATCACTCCGATGGTACCCTCGACCGCTACAAAGCTCGTCTCGTTGCAAAAGGCTTCACCCAACGTGACAGCATCGAGTATAAGGAGACTTTTGCACCGGTGGCCAAACTCCTTACCGTGCGTTGTCTATTGGCCGTGGCTGCTGTTCGTAATTGGCCCCTACATCAAATGGACGTCCAAAATGCCTTTCTCCATGGCAATCTTCGAGAAGAAGTCTATATGTTGCCCCCACCAGGTTGTCGACGACAGGGGGAAAGTATTGTGTGTCACCTCCATAAATCTCTATACGGTCTCAAACAGGCCTCCAGGAGTTGGTTCCAAGAATTTTCTTCGGCAATACATACTATCGGTTTCCGCCAATCCAAGGCAGACTACTCCCTATTCACTCAAGTTAAGGGTACTTCACTTACCATTATATTATTGTATGTTGATGACATGGTGATAACAGGGAACAATGAAGCAGAAATCAAGAACTTGAAGGCTTTCCTCAATAGCCAGTTTCGAATTAAAGACCTCGGACCTCTGAGGTACTTTCTTGGAGTTGAGGTTGCACGATCACAAGCTGGAATCACAATTTGCCAACGTAAATACACGTTGGACATATTAGAAGAGGCTGGATTACTTGGTGCTAAACCTATGAAGGTTCCAATGGAGGCAGATTTGATACTAACACCTGCAGGCAGCACCTCACTTCATGACCCTACAAAGTATAGACGTCTGGTTGGGAAATTGATTTATTTGACCATCACGAGGCCTGAAATATCGTATATTGTCAACACTTTAAGCCAATTCATGCAAGATCCACAACGCCACCACCTTGATGCAGCACATCGACTTCTTCGGTACCTCAAGGGAGCTCCTGGACAGGGTTTATTGTTTTCTTCCCAAAGTGAATTACGTTTAATTGGTTACTGTGATGCAGATTGGGCTCGTTGTCCTATTACGCGACGATCTGTAACTGGTTATTGTATCTTCCTTGGAAACTCATTGGTGTCCTGGAAAAGCAAGAAACAAGTAGCAGTGGCCCGTTCATCCGCAGAAGCAGAATATCGATCTATGGCAGCAGCTACTTGTGAGTTGAGTTGGTTACGATATTTAATGGAGGATTTGCATGTTAAACACTCTCAATCGGCAAGATTATTTTGTGACAACCAAGCAGCATTACACATAGCTGCCAACCCTGTTTATCATGAACGAACAAAGCACATTGAAATCGATTGCCACACTGTGCGCGAGAAGGTTCAAAAAGGAGAAATTGAAACCTCATATGTCAAAACAGGGGAGCAAGTCGCAAACCTATTTACCAAGCCACTGCGTGCACCAATCTTTCATACGTTACTACGCAAGTTGGGTGTTATTGATATTCACACTCCAACTTGAGGGGGAATGTTAAAAAGGGAAATACAATCACATGACCTGATTGTGTGTAATTGGGTTCTCTGTAATAGGAAATGATCTTGTGATAGAAAGATTGTAGGACGTGATTGTACTAGGATCTGCTTACCTTAAGTAGATTATATTGTCTGTATATAATCCCACCTTGTATACCAGTAAATCAATCAATACAATATACACAAGTTTCTCAATTTATTATTCTCATCCTGTGATAATTTATGAGCTGCTTAAATAAATTGATTCTTTACAACAATAATACCATTTGCATTTTAATTCCCCACAACAGCGTCTCCCGTCCCTCACTCATTCTCCCCTTCACAGCGTCTCCCGTCTCTCACTCACACCAACTCTAAAACAAAGAAATGCAGATAATAAAAATTGAAACAGAAAGAGACCATCAGCGGCCATAGCAAAGACGGAGAGGTTTGTCCTCCTCTCTCGCTGTTGGCGTGAAGTTGAAAACTTAGAAGAGTGTAAGCCAGAGAGCGTAGAGCTTCCCAAGAAATGAGAAAGAGAAGAAGAAACTAAAATTGAAGCACGAGGAGAAGGGAGACCAAGAAATTGAATTGGTCTTCTTTGAGACCCATTGAAATTACAGGGTGTGCTTGAACCTGAACCTGTTAGTCTCACTGTCTCCGCTGCCATTTTTATTGGCCTTTTGTTCTGTGTTAAGAGACCTACCTTGAGTCCCTCTCTTTACTGGTTTTGTGTTGTGGTTGGGCTTGTTTCGTTGGGGATAACGAAGCTCGTCTGCTTCGGCTCAGGCTTCTGTTTTGTACTTGATTTTTTCCTCTTTTGAGTTAATTTCTTAAAATTGAGCTTGTTTATTGTTTGCCCCCTTATTTGAAGAAATTAACAATATTGCCTAAAATCCCACTCAATTTCTAGGCTAATAATCCCATTTATTAACATGAAAAGTGAATATCTTGTGTTTGGTATTATGGTTCAAAATATTTTTAAAATAATTTGATTTTTTATTTTAAATTAAAAAATTAATATTTTCATATTATTTTCATGTGCTCATATTAAAAATATTTTTAAAAAATAAAAAATATTAATTTAATGTATTTCTAACTGAAAAACACTTTAAAAAACAATCAAATTTACTTTAATTATTACTTACATTATAAAATTATGATTACTAATACAATTTTTAAATATACATACAAGTTGTATATATATACACACACACATAAATAAATATGTGTGTGTATCTATGCCCTTTAAAGTAATTTCACAAGTTGAAAGCAATATGAAAAATTTGGTAATCAAACACATGAAACTGTTTTTCATTAATTTCAAACTCAACCACAATTTTAATCAAACACTTCAATAATTATTATGAATCGCAGTTAAAAGTGTTTTTCATGAAATTATTTTTTAAAACCTCAACCACAAAATCAAAAACAATATCAAAAACCTTAATCCGCAGCCCCTCTGAACATCTTGCAAGTCCAATAAGCAGTTAAGACACCACATGGGTGAAAACATGAATGGTAAGGCTTGAACAGTGTAGAGGAATGGAACAATTCCTTTCCTCCACTAGACCAAGACCCCACTTACAAATTATATACATTCATAATTATTTATCCCAGTTACACATTTTTACACCCACATCCCCAAATCATTCCTCATTTAATGCAATCCTCAAATATGTGTAAGAGTTTGATGGTTTTGATTTTTCTTAAATTTTACCGTTACTTGTTTAAGGATTTTGTTGATGCAATTTCCCTATTGCTAGCTGGAATCACAGTAATCAAAGTTCAAATTTAAAAAACAAAATTATCATAATCAAACTATTTAGCAATTAACATGTAAAAAAGCACTGATGATTATTGCCCCATATCAAGATGATTTATTTCATGGGAAAAAATAAAAATAAAAATAGCAGTAATAATATCTAAATTCTAAAACATGTTAAACATGTTAAAAAATGAATCAAACTAATGTGGACCAGCCCAGAAACAGATCAGTCACTTTCAGATTCCATATCACCATCATCTCTAATCATCACGATTCTCTTGTTTGGACACTCCGAAGCATAATGTCCATGCCATTGACACATGAAACATTTAACATCACGAGTACGTTTAAGCTGAGTTACAGATTTACCTTTGTCACCAGTAGGGACATCAACTTTAACCGTTGTTCGTTCAGTTTTAGAAGGAACAAAGGATCTTGGCTGGACAGTACCCTCTCTTTTCAAATTTATCTTCCAAGATGATGAAGAACCCGAATTAAATCCTGACCTAACATGTCCTTTCCTGAGTTGTCTCTCCACCTTCGTAGCCATGTGAACCATGTCCTCTAGCTCCACATAGTGTTGTAGCTCAACCACATTGACAATGTCACGATTCAACCCATTAAGAAATCTAGTTGTGGTGGTTTCTCTATCCTCAACAATATTGGCCTGAATCATTGCTATCTCCATCTCTATGTGATATTCATCTATCGTTAGGGCAAGTCCAACGAGACTAGCCATCAAAGGAGGCAAAGCCATTTTTTTAAAAAAATGATTCCTTTTGTTAAATTTGTCACTCCAACGGGGAGAGCCAAATGAAAAGGCAAAATGCCTCTTCCATTTTTAGGAGGCATCCCCACAGGTTTTGGCTATGGAGCCAAAACCTAAAATGTGACCGTTGCTATTTTACCAATAAAAATGAACATGAACACAGAAAACCAACACAGCCAAGCAAAATCAACACAGCGAACCAATTAATTGAAAAATTGCAAAAACATATATTTTACAGCAAACTCAAACAAGGAAAATCACAACAAAATATCACACATCCAACGAGTTGCATCTTTACTTTGTGTCAAATCTTCTACCCACTGCTTGAAATTAAGAGCAAAAGCTTAATTGATATTTGAAACCATGCTTGAAACTTGAACAAGAAAGAGCCTTGGGAAAGAGGGGAGAGCAGGGAGGGAGAAGGGAGCTGAATGAGGGAAAGAGAAGAGAAGAAACAGTGTGGGGGCAAGTGAAGAAGAAGAAGAGAAAAAGAGAAGAAAAGGTGTGAGGCGATTGAAAGAAGAATAGAAAGATGGGTAGGGTTGTGATTGAAATGAAAGGGATTTGCACGGGGGTGGGTTTTATAATAATAATTATTATATTTTGATAATTCTTATATATAATAATAATATTTTATTATTATTATTATTAATAATTATTATAATAATATTTAGCATAAAAATAGGAGTATTAATTTGTAATTATAACTTACTCATATTAATTGTATAATGAATTGTATAATTACACTATATACAAAATAATTGAATTTTATTTAAAAAATAAAAAATAAAAGTGGCTCTTACCATTGGAGACTACATTACCTCAAGAGTCATTTATACACTATTCAAAGAGCCATTTTTATCATTTGCCTCTTAAAAATGCCTCGTACCATTAGACTTGCTCTTATAGCCTTAATTCAGACCTTGGAGCTTTAGGTATAAGTATTTATAATAGTGGTTTGACATAAATCGTCTCCTCATTAACACTTTCATCTCCCCCAACTCTTAACAGGTCGCTCTCTATTCCTCCTCCTACTGATTACAATCTGATCCCAAAGATTTGCATACGCTGTAAACTCAATCATCACCAATTTCAACTTTTTTTGTTCAGAATAGTTATGACAATCAAAAATCTAATCTATTTTTTCTCTCACTCCAAATAAATCTCAGAATCATTTTTACCTTCGTTAGGAATTTTCAAGCGAAGGTCTAACACCAGGAGAAAAAGAGAGAGAGAGATATGAGGGGATGGTCAGTGAGTTATTACCAGTAGCTTTCTGACAAGTGTTAAATTCCCGACACGAGCAACGCGGAAGAGAGCAGTAACGTCGGTCTTGAACTCCTCATATTCAACACGAACTTCATGTGTCGACTCGTCGTGCAACAAAACTTTTGTCTTCTTTGACTTCAAGCTGACAGTTCCGATAAGTTGACGTCCACTAAAGGATCCTCAAGACATTGAAGTGCCAGTTTTAAATCATTATCATGCGAAGCATTGACGAGTTTCTGTGAAACCTCTGCCTGGTAATCAACTGGAAACACATGTTTTCTGGCTGGAAATACGGCGTCAGAGTTCCCAATTACTGTCATTTCTCTCACTTTTCTGTGTGGAAGACTCCACGTCTCGATCTCGCCTGCGTGCAGGAGAAGGGAGGGTATAGGAGAGGATGGTCAAGGAGGGAAAGGAAGCGTTTTATTTATTTTTGGGAGTGGCTTGACCGTGGTTAAATGGTTCGTTTGACCACGTCATAACCTGATTGCGGGACCTTCTTGAGATGGAGTCCGGTAATTAATTCTAGTATTGATGACCGGGATGTATGAGCTAGTTTACGCGTACCTCAACTATTTTTTAGACTTACTGAACATCCTGCAAGCCCAGTGAGCATGGAAGGCACCGCGGAGATGACAGGCGTACCGCGCAGGGATAGACCCAGGAGAAGATGAAGGGAAGAATCCTCCGGCCCCACTCCCACTGGGACTCGAACCATGTTCGCATGAAGGAGGGTGCCCCCAACAACCACTGAGTCACGACCCCTGCTAGTAGCATCCATGTTCTTGTCTTTATTTAACGAGGTCCACCAGGGCAAAATAATTTGTTTGAGAAAAAGTTTTTATAGCATTGTTTTGTGCCATTTGGGTGGGTGAGGGGTTTCTCCTTTTCCAATTACGAGGGTTTTATAAGAAAAAATAATTATGAGATATGCTTGTTGATCATTAATTATGTATTTGAGGATTGTCAAATAAAATAAAACATGAATGTAGAGAGGTATGAATATCAAAGGATAACTTATTACCTGTATATATAGTTGTGATCCCAGATTACACGTCCAACTTCATTCTTATTCTGATATCTCATCATCGGAGAGAAAATAATGTTATAGTAGAGAGAATCACAAAGAGCTCTCGAAGAAAAACGTGTTAATCTGGAAGGTTATCTGCACGACTTCAGAGAACGATTTTCGAATATGGATTTAAATACATTTCCACTTAATTGTGTATGCATTCTTGATAATTCAATATAAATAATTTCTTTATGTTATGAAATACAGTCCTAACAATGCTTAATATAAGATTTCTTGAGTAATTGAATTGAAAGGGTTATTTAGGATCATTCTGATCACGTAAAAACAAAAGAGATTATTATTATTAACAATATTATATTTGTAAATATGATAACAGTTTTTTTTGTTTAAAAATATATTAAAATAAGTATTTTTTAAAAATATTTTTTGTATTATGTTTGTGATTATGACATCGGTTGTTTTTTAAAGTATTTTTTGTTTAAAAATACATAAAAATAAAAAAAAATATTTTTCAAAATTTATTTATTATATTAACAAATCAAAATAATCTAAAAAATATTTTAAAAACAATAATTTCTTACAGGAACGCTTGCTAACCTTAAAAATGGATAAATATCTTAAGTTGGACACCTTCCATGGAGTTCAAAAACAAAGGAATAAAAATAACGAAGAAATAGAGCAGTAAACAAAAATTAAAAAAGACAAAACGACGTCACCTTCCTCCCCTATAATCGATCACGAGAGATACATGCATTGCAATCATTTAAAAAACCAGGATTTAAATTGCTGAATGTATGCATGCCAGGAGTTCATTTTGAGATTAAAACTTCCTGGGATAGTTATATATATTCATGGATGAAAATAATATTTTGCTGATCTGCCCGTAAAATTCTTACCAATGGCTTTTATTAATCGATAGAAGAAACTAACTACAGCTTAATCATTTATTTCTCTTCTGATTCAAGAGGTTTTGACGTGAGTGGCAAGGGCACTCTCGTTTCTTAAGAGAGGTCAGGGGTTTAATCCCTCCTTTTGTATGGAGCCGGCTATTTGGAGAGCACTTTCACCCCTTCAGGGCCCACCCGGTGCGAACATGGATTAGTCTAGGCCAGCATCTGGGACACCACATGGTTTATACAAAAAAAAAATTATTTCTCTTCTAAGATGAAGGTCTTCATATTTTATTTTAAAAATATTTCTGAAAAAATAAATAAATAAATTTTTTATTTTTAATTAATTCTTTATTATTTTTATATAGTAATATAAAAATTATAATTTAATTTAAAAAAGATTAAAATGATATTTTCTAATTGACCTGACTTAATCTGAATAACATGTTAAATCTATATTTTAAATCATAATAACCCGATATATATATAAAAAATATGAATATCAATTTCCAATAAATGTTGAATGATAGAATTTTAAAATAAGTTAATTAAAAAAAATATATATATATCAAGTTAAACTACCAAACTCATTTAAAGATAAATAATGCACATGCATTCAATGAGCAGCGTGTGACCCAAGATCGCTTGGATTATTGAATTGTCAAGTCAATTGGATTATGTTTGTTTATAATTATATTTTTTTAAAAAAAATATATGGTTCTAAGCTAATCAAAGATCCGCTATTAGATTGGTCAATTAGCTCAAAGTCAATATTCTTGGTTTGTTAAATTAATTTCTTATTTCCATGAATTTTAATAACTATTATTACTCAATAAATTACAAATTGGGAGAACTAAATCAAGAATTAACATTCCACCTGCTCCGAGTTGTACCCACTCCATTTGCTCATTATTGTGATCTAGACCAAAAAATTATTGTATCTTTTTCAAGCATAAATACTTGAAGATAAAGATCAATACCTAGAAAAATATAATGATTCTTTTTAAATAAATAAAATATAAAAAAGGAGAGGAATGAAGAATCCAACGTCTATACGATTGAGGTAGGTGCTGTTTAACATTGCATTTTAAAATATTTTTGAAAAAATGATTTTTTTAATTTAAAATTAATTTTTTAATGTTTTTATATTATTTTCATGTGTTAATATCAAAAATAATTTTAAAAAAATAAAAACTATCATTTTTATGTATTTTTAAACGAAAAAACATTTTAAAAAAACTTTAGCCACACTTTCAAACAAATATGAAATAATTAAGGTCGGTGGTAAAGAAAATATGGGAGACATATTATTTATAATTGAATTTTTTAGTATTTTTACCAAACATCATTTACCAATATCAAACTTGAAACATTTCTCTCTGTTTAAAAATGTCTGATTATATTGAGGATTAAATAAAATGAGGCACTAATTAAATGGGCTTGGATCCAAACTATATTGTGATATTAGGAAACTGGGCCTGGGCTTAAGTTTCAGACAAAACTTGAGCCTTGCAGACAGTGATCCGGACCCAGGTCGAATCCCTAGAGCTAGGCAGATTAAAATCGATCCAAGAATCAGAACCGCTGGTTTTTGGCGAAGTCACAGTAGGCGGGTGTCTATGATACGTGTTACCCGTGCTCATCACAAGCACCCCCGTTAAGATCGAAAATCATCGCCGTCCATCTTGCATACTTAGCGACAGTCGGATTTCGATATATATTCTCTCAATAGTCCATTCCTCATCTGGATTTGTTGCAGCTGAATCGATTTGAATCGTCAAAGCTTACCTGCTACATTTCTTGCCATGGTATTATGTTCTCTCTTTCCGTTTTTTTTTCTTAATTTCTCAGTCTTAGGGTTTCACTTAATCTTGCTGATTTTTTCGTAATTACAGTAGATAATCATGTTTTGGTAGACTGTATGAACGATTATCGAACGCGTGTTTGTGTAGATCCAGTTTTTTTTGTTAGAAGCGTTAATCAAAGGTTATTAAGGATATTGTGTGATAATTTGTTTTTGAGTGCGTGCTTGGTGTTGAGGTAATTCTATTGTTTGCACGTCTTAGTAAAAAAAATCAAGAATTTTGTACGGCGAAATTACTGAATTCATGATCGTTGCCATTGGAAGTTAAGTTTTGGCTGTGTTTGTAGTAGAACTTATATTTCTTGGTTGTTGCCGGCCTTTTTTTGAATGAAATGTTACTGGCCTTGTTGTGGTTATGGAATGGGCATCGGCCTGGTTTAGACTGGTATGTTTGAGTTATATTACTGGACTGCCGTTTTTAAATCTTTCATATTTCATTGATGATGGTTTTGCAGCTGTCCTTATTAGTACGCATAGGTTTTGTGTTTGTTTTTGTTTTTCTGTTAGAAGCTTTAGAGCTTGTTTATATTGTGAGAGTGATTGGTTTTTGGAAATGAATTAGAATAATATTTTTTTATTTTTTAAAATTTATTTTTGACATCAGTATGTATATCAAAATAATCTAAAAACAAAAAAATATTCTGAAGCAAAGAAAAAAAAATCCATTTTTTTTCAAAAGCGCTTCTGAAATGCAAAAACAAACGGGCTCTTAATTAAAGCTTGTTAAAGCTATTGTGTGATAAATTGTTTTTGGGTGTGTTCTTAGTGCTCAGATAATTCTTTGTTAATCTAAATTTCAAGATTTGTAAAATGAGATTACTGAATTCATGATCTTGAAAGAAATTTATGCTACTTTTGAAAGTTGAATTTTGCTTGTGTTTGTGGTAGAATTTGTTAAATTTGGATGAGATGCTTCCGGCTTTCCTTGTTTTCGTTCTGGAATGGGCATCAGCCCGGGTTTGACTGGTATTTTCTTGGACTGGCGTATTTAGATTTATCATATTTCACTGATGATGGTCTTGCAGCTGTACTTGTCAGTGTGCATAATTTCTATGTTTGTTTTGTTGTTAATCTCGAGTTCTTAAGAAAATGTTTACTGGACATGGGAGTTAAATTAGGTATTTGAATGAACCTGTGAAATTCATATGGCATATCCTAATATTTGTTTACTTTTGCATAGGCACCCATTAGGGGTATTTTTTCTTTGCAAAGAGCAGCTTTGGGGCAGCGTCAAAGGGAGAGGTTGGGAGTTGGCTTCAGGTCATTGAGTACCCAAGCTCCATCAAGTGCTGGTGCTCCTCAGCCTCCCCCACCTCCCCCACCTCTGGAGAAAACCCATTTTGGAGGGCTTAAAGATGAGGACCGAATTTTTACCAACCTGTATGGAATGCAGGACCCTTTCCTCAAAGGTGCCATGAAACGGGGTGACTGGCATAGAACTAAGGACTTGGTGCTCAAAGGTACTGACTGGATTGTTAATGAAGTCAAGAAATCTGGCCTCCGAGGACGCGGTGGTGCTGGTTTCCCATCTGGTCTCAAATGGTCATTTATGCCAAAAACATCTGATGGTCGCCCTTCCTATCTTGTTGTCAATGCTGATGAAAGTGAACCTGGAACCTGCAAAGACAGAGAAATCATGCGGCATGATCCACACAAGCTCTTAGAGGGATGCTTGATTGCCGGGGTAGGAATGAGAGCTTCTGCTGCATATATCTACATTAGGGGTGAATATGTGAATGAACGAATAAATTTGGAAAGAGCCAGAAAAGAAGCTTATGAAGCTGGGCTGTTGGGCAAGAACGCATGTGGATCTGGTTATGATTTTGATGTCCATATCCACTATGGTGCTGGTGCTTATATTTGTGGTGAAGAGACAGCGCTTTTGGAAAGCCTTGAAGGAAAACAGGGGAAACCAAGATTGAAGCCTCCTTTCCCAGCTAATGCTGGGCTGTATGGCTGCCCCACCACTGTTACAAATGTGGAAACAGTGGCTGTCTCTCCCACCATTTTAAGGCGTGGTCCAGAGTGGTTTGCAAGTTTTGGCCGAAAGAACAATTCTGGGACAAAATTATTTTGTGTGTCAGGTCATGTGAACAAGCCTTGCACAGTTGAGGAGGAGATGAGCATACCACTGAAGGAGTTAATAGAGAGGCACTGTGGAGGTGTTCGAGGTGGATGGGACAATTTACTTGCTGTAATACCAGGGGGTTCTTCTGTTCCACTGCTTCCCAAGCACATATGTGATGATGTGCTTATGGATTATGATGCACTTAAAGCTGTCACATCAGGATTGGGGACTGCAGCAGTGATTGTGATGGATAAATCTACTGATGTCGTGGATGCAATTGCAAGGCTGTCTTACTTCTACAAGCATGAGAGCTGTGGACAGTGCACGCCATGCAGGGAGGGAACAGGATGGCTTTGGATGATCATGGAAAGGTTGAAGGTTGGGAATGCGAAGTTGGAAGAAATAGATATGCTTCAAGAGGTGACCAAACAGATTGAAGGCCACACCATCTGTGCATTGGGTGATGCTGCAGCTTGGCCTGTACAGGGTCTCATAAGGCATTTTAGGCCAGAGCTTGAGAGAAGGATTAAGGAGCGTGCAGAAAAGGAGTTGCTAGAGGCTGCTGCTTAAGAACTTTATACAGGTTTCCACTTGCATCTTATTCTTCTCCAGTAGACTTTAAAAGGAAAATATAATATGATGTTCTGTATGGTTAATTAATATACATGGGATTATTTGCACATAGCTAGGAGTGTCCTGGATAAAAGGTTATAAAGTTTGGGCAGATTGATGGTCAAGGTTTTGCTTGTTTATTCAAATTAGGCTGCGATTTTCCACCAGAAAATAAAAAGAAAAGAAAAGAAGCTTGATTTATGCTAGGCATGTTGGAAGGTGATCACTACAATGTTGTCTCGTTGCCGTGTTTGGAGGATGGTATATCTGTTTTTATTCTTGAAGAAGAACAGCAGAAATAGGGAAGCCATGCCAGATATGAAAGGAAGATTTTTCTTAACAGCCTCTTGTTCTACGTATAGGATTATTTTTTCTTGGAAGGAGGTTGGGGGGGAAGAGGGGAATAAACCTTTGAGGGTTTTTCACTGTGATAAACTTCCTCCAACTAGTACAAAATCTTGACAACCATTTATATGGTGATAAGGAAGTATAAGGGTTACTATCCCCTCCACCCTCTGTAACAATAATGGATGATGCATTTTGTATTATAAGGGGACAGCACAGGATAACAATGCAGAAATAGTGTTTGAGGATTATCAAAAAGGAATCCGAGGTGGATTAGTCAGTATGTAGTGAAGATGCTCTGTATAATTTTGCCTAAAATAGTACCCGCATGCATATGCATCAACACATGTCATGTTTCAAGTGATTTTTGTTGCAGCAATAAATTTCAAAAGCATTAGAATACGTTGTATCTAATTGCTGGATGAACTTTCCAAGACATCTGATTACAACTCTGTTTAAATATAGGATCTTGATACAAATTTTAATTTCTTTTCTCAATTTTGTCCTCTCTAGCACCTGAAAGATAAAATCATCGAGAGGCTGAATAATTGGGTAGCGTAGTCTGACAGTGAAAACATCCAACACTAGATTGAGTAGACCCAGGCATTGCAAGCATGTTCTTTGGGAGGTGGAGAATGCTTTAGATACTGAATTGTTTTCTAGGTTTCTCCTTAGCTATTTCTAATTCCAAGTGCTATAAATTTCCAAGGTCTTTTACCGAGCTGTAATGAGTTTCCTTTCTTCTATGTAGGGAATGCTTAATTGGTGAACATCTTGAAATAAATGAAGAAGCTACCGAATAGTGCGGGTGGTTAGTGACCTAGAGGCACCAGCAGTCCTGTTAGTGTTTATTATTATTATTATTTTCAAAGCGAGATTCACTGTCCCATTATGATTCTTCTGGGAAGGATGATTCGTTGTTTGTTCATGTGCTTTTAACATGTCTTTGGACACTTTTGGAAAATGTTGTCAATAATCTGCGTTTCATTTTATGACAATTCCCAACAGATTTCAAATGGAGCTTTATGACAAAAGCTTAATTTCCGATGTGAAATTATGAATAATGGACTGCTGTTTGAGAATGTTCAAAAGTTGTTGTGGTCCAAAATTATTACGCAGTGGTCTCTCGTAAGCTTGGGTCTGAATAAGAATAGGCCAGAAATGAGCCCAGCCTCGACCAATTTCCTGCAGACATTCATCTGGGTGGGTGCTCAAATCATGTGTTGTTTTTTTTAATGGCCTAACAAGGAGCTCTGCGCTGTCATGATCTAAATGAGCTTAGAGGTAGAAGTGATGGTCTTTGAAGATAAAGCAAAAACAATTCTACTATTGATTTACGAAGTTGTTTCAGTAGTCCATCCCAGAATTCAATTCTGTACAAATCCCCCCTGGAATCCCTCCACCCAAGCACCCAATAAAACTAAAGCATGCGTGAGAAGACCTGTATGTGATGTGAGTGGAAAATACTCGATCCATGCTCGGTATATGTGTGCAACATTTTACATGGTAAACATATCTAATAGGTTTTCATTGAATTCTTGCCGCACCAAATTATAATTCATACTTTTATTACTAACATATAACTTATGTACTCTGCCGGTTTGATATTATTTTTTAAAAAATTATTTTTGATATCAGCAATACATGAAAATGTTAAAAAAATATTTTTGATATCAGCAATACATGAAAATGATCTATGAATATCAAAAAAATTAATTTAAAATAATAAATAAATAGATAAGAATTCAAACTTTTTCAAAAATACTTTTAAAAACATCATCAAACACCCCTTAAAATATTTACAATTAAAGTTCAAAAGCTAAATATTCAAGAAGTAGTACTAGGTGATATCACTAACGAAGCTGAACGATACAATTATGATAAACAAATCCTAGATAAAGATATTCTTATCACTTAGTTTTATATTCTATCTTTCTTTCTTCAGAAAAAAAAAAAATCTTCTCCTCTCTTCATTTCATAAAAAATTAAAAATTGCCGTATTTGAACACAAAATTCTTTTGCCTTTTGCCTTTTTCTTTTCTTTTCGTTTTTCTTAGAAAAACGGAATTCTTTAAAAAATAGCCCCAAAGGGGAAAATGTAATGATATGAGCTATCTCTAATTAATGATCCCACAATCAGAATCCGATATCAAGGCAAAACCGGCTGAATTTCTGTAATCTTTACACATCGGAAGATTATTCGGCCTTCTTCTAACCACCACGATCATCATATTTATTGGTTAGCTTTAATATTGTGTTAAGGATTATATTGATTAGCATTTTAGCATTCAGCACGTGGAAACTCCAAGTCAATACATACCAATTAACAAGCTGGAGACAAAAAATTTATCAATTAACAAGCTGGAGAAAATCGATACATTATGATGAGATAAATGAAGAGCTCCATAAGACGGGAGAAGGAGGTAAAATGATGCAAGTACTTGTTGTTTCAAGAAATACAGGTTGTGGGTTACGGGAAAAAAAAACAAATAAATACAAGCAATGACCAAAACCCTAATGCTGGTGGCATATACTAGGGTCTGGCTTTGAATGAAGTTCTACATTGACAAAGGTACTAACATTTGCAAAAGAATGGAGTAAAAAAGAAATTCATGTTCTGTGAACCAAAAGATACTGCAATCAATACTTCATTGCAGAACTTGGACTTCAGAGTAGTATTGCTGTGACTATTCAGATAACTGGAGGTAATCTAACAAGAATGTAACATTCCACCCAATTTGTTTTTCCAGGTCAGATCCTGCTGAAAGGGTGCATAAAGAAGTCATTTCGGTGAAGCTCAATATCCAGCTAGAAACATTTTGTTCAAGCACAAACTGTCAAGATGCTAAGATGAGAATTTGCCATCCCAGCAATTTACTAACCAGAAAAACTTCACCTGGATATCTAACCAGAAGTCGCTACACCAAAAATCTACCTCATTTCCCCTGATTTGACTGAGTAACTTCATCCTCATTATTGTTGCTTTGCATTTCTAGTAGCTCCTGTTGTTCTTCATCAGTTTGCTCTGCTTTTACTTCAGGCACAGCCTTAGGCTTGCTTGTGGACTGTTGATACAAGATGCCACCTAGCATGCAAATAAGAAGTCCCACTGTCCCAATGAATGTTGAATGCTTGTCCCAAATAACCAGATTGATTATAACTGTCAACAACTTGTTCACCACACCAAGAACTGTAAATCCTGTAGCAGAGATTGCTCTCCGGCAAGAAAACCCAAAGAAAGAGATGGACAAACCAAACAAACAAGACAAACCAACTGGCAAAACCACCGCAAATGAGTGCCAATCCGACTCATCTGAAATGTCATGCTTTATCTTCTTAAGCTCCCCCATTATAAGCAATTCCAACGGAAAGAGTAGGAGGGCCTCAAGATTATTGTACAGCACAAGACCCCATGTATTTAAGCCTATGGTCATAACAACATGCTTGATATAGACAAAATCTATAGCCATGCTTATCAAGTAAGCTAGAGCCCAGCTGTAAGCCATAACTGTGAAATGATAATCTGTTAGCACATATAGCACGCTTCCACCAAAAATGGTGGAAAGAGACAACCATGTATTCAACGAAGGCCATGGCTGGTGTAGGAACAAGGTCTCTCCTATTGCAACAAAGATGGGGACTAGTGAGCGAAAGACAATGAAGGTATCAACATTAGCATGCAGTAAGAGTTCACTGTTGGTAAAAAGTGACAGGTAAAAGATAACTGCTGCAGGTAGGAACCGCCACATGGTCAAAAGGTCTAGTGAGTCATGCTCTAAAACCTTGCACCACCCACAAACAAGTACACCTGCAGTGCTAGTGAGATACTGTAATGCAGTTAGTGCCCCAGGATAGGGGAATTTCATGACAGCCCACTTGTTGATGATGGAGAGCAGGGATGCTGAGATGCAATATCCAGCAGCAACGCCATAGATGGATGTTTGCTTGAGTAAGCCACTATACCAGGTTGCCAGGGTTTCATTAGCAGGAGAGGAGGATCGTGTACCTTTCTGCCCCTCTTCAGCTTTAGGATTCTCCATGTCAGCAGACATCTGGGAGAAGAATGATCAAGCAAATTATAAATTTAGTATAGAATTTTTTTATCCCAACACTTCAAATTCAAAATCTTTATCCCAAAGGTGGCCACATTTTAAAAAAAATAAAAGAATACCTAAATTATTTTATGGTTCATGGCACAATGAAAAGGTGACAGTAGATTTTGATTTGGTATGCTTACCAGTTTCTGATTCAATGTAACCTGGGTTTTATTCACGTTAGCAAATTGAAGCTTTTGGAGTTGGATTTTCGTGTTTTATGGCTCGGTATTGAAGTAAGTTGGATTCTCGGCACTTAGCCCTTTCTTTTACAAATTACTTCAAATCGAGCCATAAAACACGAAAATCCAAGCCCAAAAGCTTCAATTTGTTAACGTGAATACAACCCAGGTTACAGAATCAAAATCTACTGTCACCTTAATTAATAACATTTTCTCCAAAACACCAATAGCCAGTGAACCAAGAATTCCAATTTGATGAACTACTTTTACTTAATGTACTGAATTGTCAGGCATATAACCAGCCTTCAACAAGCTACAGACAGGGAATTGAAGCAGATTTGTAAACCCACATTTTCCCGGCAACAAAACAGAAGAGAAAAGGGCGTGCATGGTCAGATCAAAGAAGGAAAGGAAGAAGAGATACCTGTGTTGTGGATCTTGCAATCTGTTAGCAGAGAGAGAGAGAGACTGTGTGCTCCTGGTTAGCGTTTAGATGAGTTGTAGGCAAGAGGCCAGGCACTGGGCAGTGAGAATAAAACAGAATCGGCAAAGTTTAACATGAGATTTTATAGAGTTGAAGTCTCCACTGGCTCAGGATGGAGGGTCGGTGGCTCGGTGCAGTGCAGCTCCAGCTGAGTTGACCTGACCACGAACCACTCTTAGAATTTAACACTCCGTTTTATAAATATTTTTTAAAAAATAAATAAATTTAAATTATATAATAAAATAAAAAATAATTTTTAAAAAATAAAAAACAATTTTTCTAATACATTTAATTAACCA
The DNA here is from genome assembly GCA_032356905.1 of Salix exigua. NCBI lineage: Eukaryota > Viridiplantae > Streptophyta > Magnoliopsida > Malpighiales > Salicaceae > Salix > Salix exigua. Next base: position 4,392,203 of record CM063597.1, on the reverse strand, counting down.
TATTCATTAAAGTAACATGTCGCTTGTAACTATTTTGTGCAGTTGCTTTCGGGTTACAATATCATTTTATTTATTTGTTTGTTCATTAAAGTAACATGTTAACCTGTAACTATTTTGTGCAGTTGCTTTCGGGTTACAATACCATTTTATTTATTTATTTATTTCTCTGTCCTTTTCTTATGACTTATTTATGTCTTTCTTTTTTTATGATTTATTTATTTATTTATTTATAGACTAATGGATGGGTCATGGATGAATATGACGGGCCATGATCATCCTTACCGACTAATTTACGACGAGGATTTATTGTTTTATAGATTTTTTTTATAAATTATTCTTAAACAAAAGTTGATTTTTAAGTTAAAAAGGTATTTTTTATTCAGAATTTAAAATTAATATGAAAAAAATATTATGTTTTTTTTCAAATGTAGTAGCTGATTTTGAAATTTATTTTCTAAAATCGCTTGAAAATGAATTTAATTTTGATAAGTATGCATGTTGGCTTGAATATATATATATATACATGCATACTTATCAAAATTAAATTCATTTTCAAGCGATTTTAGAAAATAAATTTCAAAATCAGCTACTACATTTGAAAAAAAACATAATATTCTATGTAAAAGTATTTTCAAGCCAACATGCATACTTATCAAAATTAAATTCATTTTCAAGCGATCGGCTAATAATGTTCATTTATTGAGAAACTTGCAAATCAATTCGTTGATGTTATAAAAAAGAAACCATTACCATAAAAAAAAAAGCATAAATATTCAAATATAATTAAAATAGACAAGAGAGAAATATGTTTTTTTATTATAAATTCTTCTCTATTTCCATGTTTTTAGAATACAAGACAAGTGGATCTATTTATAGGGGAAAGAAATGAATTCGGGTGTCATGAAAATCCAAAAAAATAAACTTAAGAGTCATAGACATTCAATATATATAATTATGAATTTATAACAGTTCCCCTTTAATGACCATGTACTTTGAAATTCAATAGAAGATTTTATATAAATACTTCAAGATCCATATTTGAATACTTCATGATTCATTAAAACAATATCAAATTGTTTCATTAAAACCTCACAAGGAGAAACCCGATGGGAAAAAACTTAAGCAAAGGAAAAAGGGTACAAATTGCACTAACTTCCTTTTAAAAGTACATGTTTTATGATAAATTTTTAAGATGATACATTCCAATATTATGAACAAGTTTCTTGAATGTTGAGGCTGATAAAAACTTTGTAAACAACTATGCTAAATTATTACCTGACCTAATTTGTTTGATATCAATTTCTCCATTTTGTTGGAGCTTGTGAGCATAAAAGAATTTGGTGTGATATGCTTTGTTTTGTCACTTTTAATATAATCTCCTTTAAGTTTAGTGATGCAGACAACATTATCATCAAATAATATTGTGAGACTATTTTCAATGGTTGACAATCTATATTTTTTCTTTATGTGCTAGATAATTGAATTTAGTCATACCTTCTCAACTTACTTCATGTATCGCAATAATTTCTGAATGATTTGATGAGGTAGACATCAACGTTTATTTAATAGATCTCAAAGAAATTGCAGTACCGTCATAGGTAAATAGATACCTTGTTTATAATCTTCATTTATGAGGATCAAAGAGATAACTTGCAAGTGTATATTCAATCAATTGTGAATTTGATCCACAATAAAATAACCTCTTTTTGGTTGTTCTGCGGAGATAGCAAAATTTATGTTTGACTTTATTCCAATGTCTTTTTGTGGAAGTTAAACTATATCAATTGATGAGCATTGTCCAAATAAAAACGTTTTAGGATTTTTTTGTTCTGTATACATCAATTGATGTACAAATATTCCATTTGAAAGATGCTCGATCTGTAAACCAAGATAAAATTTTGTCTTTCCGAGATCTTTCATCTCAAATTCATTTTTCAAATACATTGCAGTTTTTGTGAGTTCTTCTTGAGTACCAATAATATTTAAATCCTCAACATATACTGCAATAATAACAAATCCGGATATTGTTTTTTTAATAAAATTACACAGACAAATCTCAAACCCCCTTTTTTAAGAGGTATTCATTAATATGATTATACCACATTCGACCATATTGCTTTAACCCATATAAAGTTTTTTTTGTAGTTTAATGGAATAAATACTTCCAAATTCATTACAAAAAGCTTTAGACAATGTATCCATGTTGTAAGTTTAACAAGTAAACTCGGATTGACCTAGATCTTTTTTCATGTATAATTTTTATTTCAACATTGACTTTGTTGAAAAATAATTTTCATGATTTTTCATATGCTTTTTATAAGATTATTTTAAATTTATAACCTCCCAGTTAATTCCAATAATTTTTTAAAAATTTAATATAGTTTTTCAATTCTATTATTCAATTTAATAAGTGAATCTCAGACAATCAGACTGGATTTACCAATAATTAAAAAAAAATACTTCGTCCATTAAAATCCCCATGCTAGTCAAGCTCTCCATGCTCGGATCTTCACCCAATGCCGCAAGGGCGGTGTCGTGAATAGAGCTTCCACGTGCCGAGAGACATTTTGGGTTAATAGAAAATAGATAACAACGCATTTTTCAACTCTTAGGAAACAGAGCACTTTTTAATTGATTAATTAATTAATTAATTAATTTCATGCACCCAGAAGTCGCTGCTACAGTAAGGGTCATCCTTCGTGGCTTCCGGTTTCCAAACCCCAAGATGTATTGGACTAATTAAGCTGTATTTAAATTATTTATTTTTTCTGTGCCCACCTCAATATCACCACGAAATTATTATTATTTTCTAAAAAAAAAGTTCTCTCTCTCACAGGATAACTGGGATTTAAAGAAATGGAATTCTTTCAAGAGTCTAAATTAAGCATGGTAATTTGAGTCAAAATAAATATATATTATTTTTTTATTTGATTCGGGTTTAAGCATGCATTGTGTTCACATAGGATTAAGAAATTTATTGTGGCTAACCCAACATAAGCATGCATTGTTTTCAAAGCATTTTCCATAATAAAATGAATATATAAAAACCTAACATACAATAATTATTATTATTATTGTAAATATTTTTGCTATAGTAAGCAAAGTTATTAAATCCATTCCATTCAGTCGAACACCCGATCTGTTCATAAAACCGAACAAAGCGATGTTATTTTCAGCCGGTTTTAATTCCGATCCATTCCGGAAATTCCAACCCAATTTCATCCGGAACACCTCGGTTTTATTCCAGGCGTTCCGTTCCGGGCTGAAAAGGGGAGACTGAACTGAAGTGTGGAGACTGGAAATTATTTAATGGAGAAGAGTTGAGATTGGAGTGGAGTTTTTCCGATGTGGGACAAGGAGAATACAGATTGGAGTGGAGAGTATTTATAAAGGAGAAAAGTGGAGACTTGAGTGTATTTGTCCGATGTGGGACACATTATGTTGTCCCACATCGGATTCAATTTGTCTGAATGCATGCTGGAGTCCAGCTGGACAAATTATATATATATATATATATATATATATATATTAAAAAAATTATAAAAAATATATATTATAAAAAAATAAAATTGTTGTGTTGATTTTATAAAAAAAATAACAATTATATATCATGGAATTACTCTTGAAAATCAGTAATATTAACTTTAAAATTTATACTTAATTTTTTTTATTTTTTACTTTAAATTAAAAAATTTTGATGTTTTTAAATCATTTTCATATCCTAATGTCGAAATAATTTGTTGGAGTTGGAGCTAGTACTATTAATATCGATGTTGAGTGCTGACACCAGTATTAGTACTCATAATCCTTTCAATAATAATACTTTTGATAAATGTATTAAAAATAACGAGGAAAATGACGGGCATGAAACTGATTTTAATTTATATAGCATATCATTAAAATATTTATTTTAAATTTGTTAGTTTTTGCCTAATGAAATTCTATGGACATAATTATTTTTTAATGTATTTTTAAATTATTTTGAATTATATATGAACCTTAACTAATGAAGTTTTATAGCCATAATTATGTTGTATTGTATTTAGAAATATTTTACTTACGATTTTTTATTTATATCATATTGTGTTCCGAATTTTACTTATTTTTTTTTTCAAAATCTGTTTTTTTCTTCTTTTTTTTGAACATATGATTTTCAGTACTATTCTCTTTGTAATTATCTTACTATGGTATTTACTATTTTTTTGGGATTCATAATAAGAAATTCTAATATTTTTATATTAATGATGTAGAAGATGTTTGATGTATTTTTCTTTTATTTTAGAACATTTTACTTTCATAATATTTTGGAATTTTAAAGATATTTATAATTTTGAGATTGTTTTTAATGTATAATTTAAAGTTCATTTATCTTGAATTTAAATTATATTTGTTAAATTAATATTTAATTTTTTCATATATATAATTAAATAAATATGAACAGTACAAAACTAGAACGGAAAGCCGGAATGCACCGAAACCGGAACGTTCCGTTCCAAACAAAAAAACAGAACGGGGCCCGGAACAGATTTTACAACTTTAATAGTAAGAACCAAAAATTTTATAAACTGATTATTTTACTAAGATATATAACATTATAAAAAAAATATAAGACCATTAACAATTTTTTATATTTTAAAAAACATTGCTTATGGTTATGGCGATGTGAAGAGCAATTGACTCTCATGTATTTTTTTTTATCTTAGATAATTTCCTCCAATTTTTTCACTTGTTTTGTCTGCGTATGACTTCATATATTTTTTGTTTATATAATATTAGATATGAAATATATTGTACATAAAAAAGCAGTAAAAGTCAACCTTGAAGAAAAATAACATCAACTGATGAAATATTTTGATTGTTATTGTCCTTGTTATAATCATGATTGTTAAATTGTCATAATTATTGTAGTTGTCTTTATAAATAATTTATATTCTAATTATTATTGTTCATACTATCGATAAAAACCATAATTATTGTTAGAAAAAAATTAAATTATTTTTTATTTTATAAGATTTATTCCTCATATTATTATATTAAAATAATTTCAGAACACTGATATTATTATTTTTTCAAAAAAAAACCTAGGTCATTATATATATATATATATTAAGACACTAATATTAAATAAATATCAAAATATATAATCAATCTCACATATTTATAAGAAAACAAAACTTACAAATAATCATTATTATTATTTTGAATGTCTTATCTATAATAATTTGAAATTTCAACACCTAACAATACCAACAAAGAAGCAATTAAAAAACAAAACAAATGACAAAAAAAAATATTATTAAATTTTTTAAAATTATTTGACTTGAAGAATAATTAAAAAGAGAAAAAAGAGAAAAAAATGATAAATATCAATTTTTAAATGATCACCAACACAAATTAAAATTTGAAAATTAAATAAAAAAACTCAATAATATTGGAAATAATAAAAAATGGAAACAAAAACTAAGAGCATGAACATATAAACATATAACAAAATAAAAACTATTTACAAAATATATAGAAAAATAAAGGAAATAAAATAAAATCCAAGATTAAAAGTATAAGGGCCGAAATGAAAAACAAATATATAATAAATTTCAATTGAAGGAAAAAATTGAAACAAATTAGAACTTTGATACCAAATATATTAAGGATTTTCACCTAATACGAAAACTAAAATAATGATGACCGAAATGAAACTACAATATATAATCAATTTTCATCTAAGGACAAAATTGAAACAAATCAAAACTTTTAAACATATATCAGGACCATACAACACAATCAAAAGATAATGGACTAAACTGAAAACATCGGCAACATAGGGGATTGCCGAGCACTTTCAACTGCAAGATAAAGAAAAGGGGGAAACAAATTTCAATCGTTAACTGACGTGTTTTAGCCACTTGAAAAAGCAATGTGCACCACCATAAGGTATAGGACATGGAGGCGCCCCGGTGACATGCCGAATGATAATTTTTCAACGTCGGTTCAGGTCGAACTTACCTAACCACTAGTATAACCATTTGTTTGGTCTTTTATGGGCGCATAAACGTATTTACTCACTAATGTCACTATTCATTCCGAAGTAAATTAATATTTAAAACATGGTCAATTATTTAGACACTCGTAAAGCCAATTTGTGTATTTTATCTTTTATGGGTGTATATCAGTAGTTGTACATCTATGTTACCGTTCATGGAAGGTGTGAAAATACCGCGGTACCCCTGTAGGCAAAATGTTTTTTTATCTTATTAGGGGATATAATGGTTATTTTACCGTCCATAAAAATACAGAGAAACAAAAATAATCTCAAAACAATGCTAAAGTTACTATGCACAGAGAGGTGACAAAGTAATTTAACTATTACAATCCTTAGTGAATCTCTCTTTAATGCTACAATACAACCGTGAGCCGATTTAGCTTTATATTAAAAGATTTATTTAGAAAAGACTCATTTAAATAAATAAAAATCATATATTCATTAAAGTTTTCTAATACTAAAAATATAAATTCAATTGTTAACTTTTGATTGATTTCAACTTTTATAGTTGTTTTTAATTACATATATTCATTACATATTATTAATAAAAATAACACTTAAAAATATATATTATTTATTATTTGTACCCTAATATTTATATTCAATCTATATTTTAATTTAAAATATCATTTTAAGGTTAATTACGCATAATATTTAATATTGTTCAGTCCATAATTTTGACATTTTACAGAGTATATGGAAACTCCAAAAACATTATTTATAGGTTTTCTTAATAAATATTATGATTAAATTAGAATATGTTAGTTTTTTAATTGAGATATATGTTTAATTATAAATATAAATTAGCATAATTGTTAATTGGCTCCCCAACAATCAAATCTCGCATCTCGATTTTTAATATTAGAAAAAACCCGAAATTCCTCCATATATATATATATATATATACCAGTCACTTTCCCGCTCTTCGCTGTGGTCAACATTATATTTTTTTAATGTAAAAAATATTAATTATATGAGATTTTTGTATTATAATATAAATTTGAGCAAAATAATAAATATGTGCAGAATTTATATGGACTGTGAGTTTCCTATCAAATCAAGAAGATTCAGATACCTTGATTATAATTTTCAATATATTAGAATTAATCCATTTTATAATCCAATTTAAATTAAACATAACAAACAAAATATAAATTATAAAAACACCTACAATAATCAAATAGATAAATAAATAAATAGTTAATTTTCTATCTACAAAAATAAAAAATCACCATTGAAAATCCCTATCTGCATTGTCATCATTGTCATGACTATAATATTTAAAATTATTATTGACATTACTGCACAAATAATTTAAATCATAATATTGCCCAAAAAAATAAAAAGGGATAAACATTTTTTTAAAAGAAAATAAAAATAATCACTAAAATTACTATTATTATTATTATTATTACACAAACAATAAAATCCAATGATCCATAAAAAAAGATAAAAATAAAAGGAAACACAAAAAAAGAACAAAGAGAAAAAGGAGAAATATTAATTTTAAAATGATCATCAACATAAATTAAAATTTCAGGATTGAACCGAATAAAAATAAAACCCCAAAAAAATAAAATGAAAAAAAAAACAAAAACAAATACTAAAAATATAGATGCATAAATATGAATAAAAATTAAACATTATCCAAGAAGTACCGAAAAAATCAAAGGAATTCATATCATATAAAAAATTCTAAGAATAAGGGATGAAATGAAAAATAAAATATATAATTAATTCTAATCGAAGGAAAAAATTTGAAAAAATAAAAACCTTAGGACCGAAACAAATAAAAATATTTTAAAAACAAATTATTGTGTAATTGTTTTAAAAAAAATAAAAGAATAAAGGACAAAATAAAAGGTAGAATATATGATAAATTTCAATTAGAGGACACAGTTAAAACACATTAAAATTTGCATACCAAAAAAATTAAAGGACCAAGAGCAAACCAAAAATCAAAAGAATAAGGACTACATTGAAAACCAACGTATATAATCATTTTCAATTGAATGGTACAATTGCATCAAATAAAAATTTCCATTAAAAAAATTAGAACACTAAGATTTTTTTAAAAAAAACTTAACTTCTTTTTTTTACATAAATATTTACAAGAATTAATATTAAACAAACAATAATAATAATAATTAGTCTGACATATTTCTAAGAAAAATTAACTTTAAAATATTTTTTATCATTATTTTAAATGTCTTATTTATGATAAAATGAATATATAAAAATACTAAATAATCTAAAATTTTGTACGTTGATTATTCGCTCAGATGCATAGCATAAAAAAATATATGAATATTGATATTTTTTTTACATGTTAAAAAATTTGGTTATGGTTCCGGCGAAGCGCAGGGCAAGTTGCTCATAGATTTTTTTCATTGTAAATAATTTGGCGTAAATTTTCCACTTGTTTTGTCTACTTGTAGCTTCATATTTTTTTTATTTATGTGATATTAAATCTGAAATACCATACATAAAAAAGTCACAAACGTTATTTTTTAAACAAAAATAACACTGACTGATGATTTTTAATGATTGTTAAATTATCTTATTTATTATAGCTATCATTATAATTATTATTGTAAATATAGAGCACATAGTAAATTTACTATTATAATCCACATTAATTTGAATATAGAGCTACAGTAAAATTTGCTATAAAGTAAAACCACCACCTAATTTAGCTGTATAGATAATAACCAGTTGATCTCGCAGCTCACTGAGCTTTTTATCAATGTAGAAATTGAATAATTTTATAATTATTATATTTAATATTTAATTAGTATAATTATAATTGTTAAAATCTGTTAAAAAATAGTTTTTTTCAACCAAAATATGATTGAATATTGCTATTGCTAATTTTTTTTGATAAAATTTGTTAGAAAATTTGCTAAGAAGGTGAAATGATTTATTAGAAATTTGTTGTCACAGGTACTTTGGTAGAAAAAACAAAAAAGAAACCCGGTAAAAAAGAACAACTGGCTTGGACACTCAAAAATAAAAATACATGTAAAAAAAAATCACAGTTTCAAAAGGAAAAAAAGAGTCTAAAATATAAATTTAACTTCAAAGACAATTTTTTTATTAGATTTATTCATTATCTTATTATATTAAATATATTTAAGAATATCGATATTAATTTTTTTTTCCAAGAAATTGTAGGTCATTTATTTTCTCTGTCTATATATTTTTAGGCGAGACTATTAAATAAATATTAAACACATATACTTAGTCTGACATATTATACAGTGTGGTCGAAATGAGAAGTGATTTTTATATTTTTTAATTGTAGAAAACCTAAGTAAATTTGTAAAAAAAAAAAATAGTTGCCTTTTTCCCCTAATCATATTAGATCTTACACATTATAAATAAAAATATTGAATTATTTTTTCAAAAAATCAATATAATTGTTTTGCGTGCTATAATTACTTATTTACAGTAAAAACAAAACAGTGTAGTTGAAACGGAAAGTGCCTCATATATTTTTTAATTGTAGATAATCTAGGCAAATTTGTTTACCTTTTGTTTTTTTGAGCTGTATTTTTTCCCGGGAAATATTAGATCTTAAATATTAAAAATATAATTATTTTTTTTTAAGAAATAAACTTGAACAAAAGACTATAAAATTAAAATTCAAAGCCAATTTTTATTTTATTTTATAAGATTTGTTCATCATATTATTATATTAAATTTATTTAAGAATGCTGGTATTAAATTTTTTCATGCAAAAAATCCGAGGTCATTTTTTTTTATCTCTTTATATACTTTTAGGCGATAATATGCAATAAATATAAAAACATATAATAATGACTTGTTTGTTGTTTAAAAGGAATAATGTAATTGAGACAAAAGTGACTTGTATCGTTTTTTAATTGTAGATAACCTAGGTAAATTTGTTTATTTTTTGTTCTTGAGTTGTCTTTTATCCCCAATAATATTAGATATAAAATGATTATTGCTATTATTGCAAAAACAATTAAAATTATCAAATTATCCCGAAAGAAAAAACACTTATAAACATTAACAAAAGAGTAAGCAAGAAAAAGAATATATTATTATTATTATTATTATTATTATTATTATTATTATTATTATTATTATTATTATTATTATTATTATTATTATGTTAATAATGGAAAATAAAACACATATTATTATTATTATTATTATTATGTTAATCATGGAAAATAAAACACAAATATCAATTTATCAAGGGATGAAAATCAAAAATTAAAACTATAAGGGCCAAAATGAAAATTCAATATATTATCAATTTCAATCAAAGGATCCAATTGAAAAAATCGAAACTTATGTACTGTATTTATTGCATAATTTCAACCGAATCCGAAAATGAAAAGAAGGAGGACCGAACTGAAACATTGACATCCAATCAATTGCAATCGGAGGACCCAATCGCACTAAATTAAAACTTATGCAACCAAAATCAGGACAAAAACAAAAATCAAAAGTCAAGGGACTAAAGTAAAAATGTGCACAAATTAGGGGACTCTCCTGCACTTTTACGTGCAGGAGAGAGAGAGAGAAACGTGGCCGACGACTTTAACCGGTCCCCGACGCATCCACGAGCCTTTTTAGGGTAAACGCGCCACCGCGGGAGGAAGAAGACGCCCAGGCGAACCGCTCTGTCCGTCAGTAGCTCGTCTCCGTCAACCTTATGACGCCGCATGCGCCGCCAGAACAGGGCGTGGGGCGTGAAAGAGGTAGGCGCGTGATTAACACGCACTGACAATATCCGGGATTTTTTTTTTAAAATGTGGTCAATTACCGGACAGCCCCTGGACCGAAAACAAGGTTTTTGTCTTATTCGGGCCCATAACCGTAATTAGCCATTTTAAATATATTAAAAAAAATAAAACTGCGGCGGACCGGACCGGTCCGTACGAGTGCAATTACTTGAATGACCCTTGTCCTCAGTCCTTTTTACACGAAGCCCGAGCGGTTTTTTTGTTATTACCGGGGCTAAAACCGTCTGTACATTGTTCATAGAAAAAAAAAGACAAACGAACAGTCGCGACGCACGGGCGAAAAATGGCCAGTCCACCGTGCATTTCTCTCTAGTGCTACAGTAGACACCCCGAGCTGTTTTAGCTCTTTTGTTAATAAACAGCACATTATTCACAAAGAGAACTGACAAATTAGTTTGTTTGCTTTAAATAACTGTCGCAGATGACTCATCAACCATTATTTAATGGGCCAAGTGTTAGGACTTACCAGTTACCACACTCGATAAAATTTGACCTGATTATTATTTTTAATTAATATCTTGTATAATATGTATTTCTTGAAATAATGTTTTCTCCTGTGGTTTAATTAGTACCCATTCTTTTTTTTTTTGTTTATTTATTTTTAGATTGTGATTATTTTTAATAATATTGAGTGCGTCTGTTTTTTTTTTTAATCCGATATGATTTATATGTTAATTTATTTTCTATATATATATATATATAGATAGATAGATTAAAATTATTTTTTTTTCAAAAATATATTGATTTCCTAAAAAAACTTAATACGTGCAATTATGCATAGTATTTATTTATTGTATATTATTCAATAAATTTTACATATGTTGGTTTCTATTAAAAAATACTTTTATAGACAATTCATTAAACACAACAAAGTAAATTACTTGTGTGTTGTGATGTTAAATATTTTGATATGTGTCTTTTTTTTTTAGTTTCATTTTGTTGATGACTTTTTTTTTCTATTTACACAACAATTATTGATTTATCTAGTTAGATGCATGCATAAGTTTTTTAATTTCCACCTAAGAATGTTTTTTTCTAAAACAAAAGACGTTCAAAAATCATGCATGTGTATTTTGTTTTATTAAGTTTTGATGTCTTGGATTTGATCTTTATTCTTGTTATTTTTTTATTATTGTATTATAATTTTATAAAAGTTTTATAGTTTTTATTTTCACCTTTAGATCCAAGTTTACGGTGTATTTTTTATTTTATTTTAGTCCTTTTTCTTTTTATGTTTGATTCCTGTTCATGTTTTTTTTATTATTTCACCTGAACTTTTGAATTGAAATTTTGTTGTTGTCCTTTTTTTAGATTTAACCCTTATTGTTTTTATTATTTTTTTGTATAGATTTTTTTAGTGTAAATTTAACCTTTATATATTTTCTTATTTAATAACCCTAGTCATGGTTGTAAAGTCAACAAGGATTGAAAATTGTCTTGACTTATCTTTTTTCAATATTGTCTTTCAACTTTGTTTGTTTTTGTTATCTTATATTTTTATTATATCATCAAATCAGTCAAGATTTGCCTTGTAATAACACTCATATTATTTATTTAAAAGCATGAGCATCTCCATAACTCTTTTTTTTTTCAAAAGATAATTTATATACAAAATATTACAAATCAATTATCATATATTTTTATCAGTAGTGAAAAGGTAGTCAAATCTCACATTCTTGCTGCAAATGCTCCATCTAAAATTAAAATCCCTGAAAGAAAAGGTCAATATAGTAGCAAATGAATTCATATCACGCCTGAAACGTGAAAGACATATTGGCGCTAAAGACAAAAATCCTAGAAAATAAAAACTTCAATGAATAGATTATGGTACTTTGGGAGAGTCCTCACCCACAAAACAAAATCAAATATTGTATCCAAATCATCTTATTATATTAATCCCCCTGAAGATAGACCTCCTAAAAAGAACAGGTATCTGAAAATAATAAAGTCTTTATAAACTATGTGCATACATGAGAGATTTTGGAACGAGATAAAATTATCATAAATGATGTGTTCGTATTTAAGGTTGCTATTGGCATCACTAGAAGTAATGATGAATTTGAACCACAAATAGTTGAAGAATGTCAACATAGAAATAATTGATCAATATAGAAAGAGGGAATCCAAATTGAGTTAAACTCATTTGCAAAACGTGAAGTATTTGAACTTGTAGTCCATACACCTAAAAATATTATACTTGTTGGATATAAATGGATTTATGTTAGAAAATGAAATGAGAACAATAAAAATTGTGTGATACAATACACAACTTGTTGCACAAGGTTTTTCACAGAGACCCGACATTGATTATGATAAAACTTATTCTTGAGTTATGGATACAATCACTTTCTGATTTTTACATGGTTTAACAGTCTCAAAAACTCTATATATGTGTTTAATTAATGTAGTTGTAGCATATCTATATGGATCATTACATAAAGACATCCATATGAAAATCCCTAAAGGATTTATTGAAAGCAAATAAAAAAAAACTACAAAGCTCTATTTCCAATGTTGAAAGTTAACATTCAAAATAAATAAATAAATTCATCGGATCAAAATAACTCAATAGAAAACAAATAAAAAACACTACAAAGTCTGATTCCTGAACAACCTCTTATTAAAAAAAAGATGGGGTTGATGGAGGGTGAACACACACACACACACACACACATATATATATATATATATATTCAATTAAAAAATGAACTAAGTCAATCTGGGTTTACCTTCCAAACTTACGACTCGAGTCATAAGATTGAGATAACTTCATATAAAGCAAATTAAAAAAATATTACAAAGTGTAGTTCAAAGATGACCTAAAAATGGATAGAGTTGATCTATTAAAACTATAAGTTAAGTAATGAGATCATAATAACCCCAAAGAATTTTTTTAAAAAATAATTATGAAACTCAATTTTCATTCAATTTGATGTTCAATGGTGATAAAAAAAAATAGTAAAAATAACAATTTTAGTCAATTCGAGTTAACATATTAAACCCAAGTCATTATATCATGATAAATTTATATGAAATAAATTGAAAACAATTATAAAGCCCCATTTCTAACAAATATATTATTGAAAGTTTAAATCAAGAAAAAAGTTAAATCCACTAAACCAATATATAACCCATAAAATAAATAAATATATAATACAATTCTCAGAATAACATAATACAACAAGAAAAAAACTAGAAAACAATTTAAGTTATTGAGCGGTGAGTTTTTTATATATAAAAAATCCAAGTAAAAAAATTATTCCATTAAGAAAAAAGCTAAATGGTGTCAATTGTTCACTGTATCTATAGACAAAGTTTATTGTGGATTGAAAATAGTGTAATTATTGTTATGCCCTTCAATTCATAAAATTTAATTATTGGGTTTACGGGTGTTTATATCTTTTCATTTTATTTTGAATAATATTTTTGCCCATGGATTTAGTAAAAAAAAATTAACTAGGGAAGGATGTTATAGATATTTCATTTTTCAATGAACAATGAGATAACTCTTTTGCCCTTGATCAAGCCAAAAAAATAAGGGTTGCCGTTAAGAGTATTGTTGGGTTTTCATTATATAGATGGTGATAACATTGATTTGTCATTAGAAAACACAAAAACAAAGGGTTGGCCGAGAGGTATTTTAATATTTTCATTTGAATTTTTTCACTATTAAAACAGGCTCCAGGGGATGTTTTGGTGATTGTATATTTTTTTATACTTTAAAAAAATGTTATAGGCGTGTTTATCTGATGCACTAACTGTTTTTCGTCCATGCCATATAGCGGCGCGTGGAGCATAATGTGGGATAAAATATTAAACTTCATCTTATTGAATCATTGTTATCAAAATCACGAGTTAACTTGTAAAATCAAGATTTTACAGGTCAACATGTATTTACATGCAAAATCAGATGAAAAAATCGAAACCAGTAAAATCAAACTTAACTCGTGAAAAATCAATAAAATTGTTAAAATTAGTAAAATCAATCCAATTTTACGAGTCTACTAAATTTTTTATATGCAAAATTGGATTTGATCTTAAGATATTTGTTGACTAGTTTTGTGAGAATGGTCATATCTTTCAAACTATTTATTGGATCTAGCTTAAATTTTATAGAGAAATACTAAACACATGAAAATATATTGTGGTAAATTTTTAAGTTAAGTGGAGGTAATAAATATATTATTTCAGAGAGTCAAAGTAGACCTTGATGTATTGTTTTGGACACATTCAAAGTTACATGTGGAACTTTGTTACGATTCTAGTCGGAAGAAAAATTAGACATCTCAATATTTACAAAAATATATGGTAAGTTCAGTGATTCATCCAGACAAGAGAGAACTATATGTTTGAAATCACGACTAAAATCTACAAGAAATTTATGAAAATTGGAGATTTGGACTACATGGAGAAATCTTAGCAGATTTTATTAATTGATTATAATATTGTTGATTCTCTTTAACAAGTTTAATGTAATTTCATTTATTGTCTGAAATTATTAATATATAATTAGTTAAAAAATATTTACTTGCAATTTTACGATCTGAGTTTTCATTCCATGTCAAAACAGAATTTTTGACAACCTTGTATCAGATACACCGCCATGACCTCTTCGCCATAGTGGGGGCGCATGTGAGCTCGTGGTGGTAGGAGACATACTGATGGTTGATTTTTTTTTTCATTTTCTCTCTTGAAACTGAAAATGTATTCAAGTCCTCTTTATTTATGATTTATGCATTTCACTCTTTGATCTTTTGATTTCTCTTTTTATCCTGATTTCTTCTATAAAATTATTTTTTTTATTCTTCGAAATAATTTTATGATATTAATTATTTATGCAATAATAATAATAATAATAATTTTAGTGATTTTTATTATTATTTTCTTAATTACTCTTTTGTTATTTTTTTGGGTTTTTATTTTTATTTTTTTGTATAATTGAATATTTTCCATTGTTTGAGGATAAATAGTAATAATAATATTAATTGATATAATCATGATAATAATAGTGACATTACTAATGATGATGATGATAACAATAATATTTTATTATAATGGTTGCGGTGCTTATGATATTAATAATTATGGTTGTTGTGATGATAACAACAACAACAACAACTCATAAGATAATATTAAGACCAACAACAATAACAAAAAATTATAATAATGATAATAATACGAATGATAATTTTAATGATTTTAATAAAAATAGTAGTGTTAGTAATTTTAACAGTGGTTATAATTGTGACGACAATAGTAGTGGTGACGGTGCTATCAATAATAATAATGATTAAATAATTACGGTAACAATGATGATGATGGTGATGGTAAAAATAAAAATAATTATGGTATTAATTATAGTTGTGATAATGGTTATTGTAATGATGTTTAACTGATAGTGATTATTGTGGTAATGACGACGACGATAATAACAATAATAATGATGACAATTATAATAATACCAATAATAATTAGAACATTAATTATTTATAGTGATAATAATAGTGATAGTTATAGTGATTATAACAATTTAACAATCATTATAATAACAATGAGAATAATAATTGAGATAATTCATAATTCGATATTGTATTTGTTAAGAATTGAGTTTTACAACTTCTTTATATATATTATTTCAGATCTCACATTCCAGATTAATGGTTTAGAAAAAACATTGTTGCTCAATGATATCTTTTTTTTTGTTAAATTGCACTGCTTAATATTATTTTTTTTAAAAATCACTCAATTTTTTTATCATAAAAACCAAACCTGATCGAGTTTACAAGGTTAGGTTTGGTTCGGTTCGGTTTATTTTTCTAAGAAAATATAAATTTAATTTAGTTATTTTTATAGATAAAAACTAAACTAATTAATCGGATGTACGCGGTTCGCTACTGGCTGGGCAGAGAGTTGTGTAGAAAAGCTCCTTTCCTGATCTTGCGTCCTTTGCTCTTTGTTTTTTTCTCTTACGGTTTCAGTATTTTCACACAGGAGAATTTTCACATTTGACTCCTGGCTTTACTTTAAACTCATAAAGAGACCTAAAAAACTCATAAATATCTGACAAAAACAATATTCCTAGCTTTCATCAGCGACTACTACACTGTTTGTGTTTCGTGATTCCTCTGCACCCGACAACCTCTTTGTCCAGCTTCATGTACTGGAAGGAAGATGCTCTAGCACTTCCAGCCTAACCTCGTGCACTAAATAAGGTTCATCTTGTTGCATAACTCTGGTCCTTACTACTTCGGTTCTTGTTCACTGATTGCATTGTCTTGATCGTGTTTTGGGTATCTTTCATCTGGATCTGATGATGATTTAAACATGACTTACTTTAATGGTACGACGGAGTGTGTGGTTTGTCTTTTTATGCTCTTCTTGTCTTGGATTCTCTCTCTGTTCTGATGCTTGCCTACCTGTGAACAGTTTCTGGTAATATTTATTTGTTTTCATCTTGATTTTTCTTTTCATTTTTCTCTTACTTCTGTTGAATTCTTTGCATTTTCTTAAATCAACTCTCTTCTCCAGGTTTGGAGTGCTGTTCTGGTTTTCCTACCCTCTGACTCTCTCTCTGGGAGATTTTTCCTCATTAATTGGTTTTTATCATTGTTATTATTTGTGGAGGCCCTCTTCGGGGATATAGAGTATATAATATTATTTTGAGTGCATGAATATGGTGGGTCACATATTCTCAAATTAACTTGTAATGTTGAGACCTGCCCACGTTCTCTATGCCGTTCTTTCTTCCTTTCCCATATAAGCTCAACACACTATTTTTTTTTTAATTTCAAAATCACCCGCATGAATTACATGATTATTTGAAATTGGATTTTGATTTTCTCTTTTTGTGTGTGCTTATTTTGAGTATGTTTGCTGAATTTTGAATGTTTTTGTGTTGACTTGTAATTGCATAAGGTTTGATCAAAGTACAGGTATGTGATTGATTAGACCCGTCAAGAGAAAAACACGTATTCTTCGTAAAAAAAAATGGTTCTTGGGCTTAGATCAAAGAACAGAAAAGGCACTTCAGTGCAGCTTGATTACCTTATTTTTGTACAAGAAATCAAGCCTTGGCCCCCTTCGCAGTCTCTCAAATCTGCTCAATCTTTATTGCTTCAATGGGAAAATGGTGATCAGAGTTCTGGTTCCTGCACCTCTAATGTTGGAGATGGGAAAGTTGAATTCAGCGAGTCTTTTAGGCTTTCAGTAACTTTATGCAAGGAGGTATCCAGAAAAGGCACTGCCCGAGACAGTTACCTGAAGAACTACCTGGAGTTTAACTTGTATGAATCTCGAAATGACAAGGCAATGAAAGGTCAACTCCTGGGATCTGCAGTCATAAACCTTGCAGATTATGGAATCATCATGGATGCTGTAACCATAAATGCCCCAATTCATTTCAAGAAGTCTTCTAGGAGCATGGTGCCGGCAGTTCTTTATGTAAATATTCAACAATTTGATAGAGACAGGTCCAGCTTGTCAAAACAAGTGTCACTGGACAAGGATGGAAGTGAAACTGTTTCGGAAGTGACAAATGAAGGGAATGATGATGAAGTTGAGATTGCCTCATTTACTGACGATGATGATGATGGTTCCTCACATTCATCACTACCTGTTTCCTCTTCTGCATTGGAGTCTAGAAGAGGTTCACCAGGTCAATCTGACAAGGTACTCTTTTATACCATTTTATTCTTTGATTCCATCTCTATTTAATTTCTTTACAATACTTAAAGTAATGGATATATGACTGGAAATTAAGATCTTTCGTTTTGTGGGATAAAACTAGAATGGATTTGGAACTAAGTTATCGATTGTCATTGAATACCACTTTCTGAATTCATAATATATTATATGATATGGTGGCACAGCAGGATCCATTTGCTAACTAGTTTGGTGTATTATACCACCAAACTATGACCAAGCTCCATGTGCATTCCCATTCCAATGGCATATCCTCATTTTCTACTTGTTGAAGATAGCTTTATCGTTGAAAGGATTCAATTTCAATTAATCATCTTTATTTGCAGCTTTTGGTGATATTAATAAATTTATAGTTCATTCTATACATGTATTTTCACACTATCCATATTTGTGAAGCGTATTTCCTGTTCTCATGTTTATCACATATTGCTGGCATTGATATTATCCAGCATGAAGCTTTGCTATTTCCTTGTAAACTTAATTACCAACTGCCTTAAATTGCAGAAGGGATCGGGGACAGCAAACATTGGCACAAAAAGGATTGATGGGGAGCCTGCATTTCCCTCAGGTGTAGCGCCTTCAAACCTAGAAGCGAAATCAGCAGCTCAAGAATTAAAACATATAAACAGAGCTTCTCCTCCATTGCGAACAGACAAGTCCTCTAATCTGCTGAATCCTGTAAATAATCCTGCAGAAAATGTTATGTTGTTGGATGACTGTAGTCAGTTGGATAAGAAGTCAAATCGTGCAGGCTTGGGAGAGTTTCGAACTAAACAAGATGCTGATAGAAAACCCTGGAGATATGAAATGAATGGACTAGAGAATGCTACAACTGATAATTTATACGATGATCTTATGGATGAGAAAGAGAAAAGGGAGCTGGATGACAAGGGACAGAGTACAGTTATTTTGGAGGTAAGGAAACCTGCTTTAGAGAAAAAATTACACGGTCAATTACTTGAAGATGCATCAAAAAAGCAAGCCAAATTAAGGAGCAATACTCTTGCTCTCAACAGAACAGCAATTGGAGTGCAGGGTAACACCCGCAGAGATAAACTGAAGCATCTGAAGTCTGTTCAATTACAGTTTAACTCAGCTGAGGGTGAGGATCCCTTCATCAATAGCCAATTCATGGAGAAGACAAAGAAGATTAATATTTCTGAAAATGTTAATAAAGGTGCCAAGGATTATCCTCGCAGTGAAAGAGAAAAATCAACAAAAGGGACTTATGATAACCAAGGTGAATCAAAATCTAAAGTTGAAATACTCAAGGAAGAGTTAAGTGGAGCTGCTGCTAAGGATGGCCTTGCCGAGCAAGGAAATTCTAAACAAAAGTTCCAGCTAATGGAGAAGGAAAAGGAAATTGATCATCCTGAAAATGTAAATAAAGTTGACATGAGTTATGAACGAAGTAAAAGGGAAGAAGAAACAAAAGGCAAGTTTTCAGGAAACAAGGTTGAACTGGAGTCTAAAGTTGAAATGCTCGAGGAAGAATTGATGGAAGCTGCAGCCGTTGAGGTTGGCCTTTACTCAGTTGTTGCTGAGCATGGGAGTTCTATAAATAAGGTCCTAGCCCCAGCAAGGCGCCTTTCTAGGTTCTATCTTTATGTTTGCAAGGCCGGGTCCTGGGCCAAGAGGGCAAATGCAGCTAGAGCTATCATCTCAGGATTAATTTTGGTTTCTAAAGCTTGTGGGAATGATGTTCCAAGGTAACATATCCTTCCACAAACCTAGCAAATTAATTTCAACTGATTTTAGTTAACAATAATCATTATGGATGGAAATATTGATTATGGTTTACAAAATCGATAGTACATGCACCAATAACTAGTGACACTAAAACCAGTGATATGTATCTTTACAGTGATGGAATTTTTTCACGTAATGTCATGGAAGGGTTCCATTTAGGAAACTTTCTTCTTTCCACTTGATAAATTATTCAGCATTTCCTTAAATATTCCTGGATTTATCAAAAGCTCTATGTTCATTTCAACATCATGTTAATCAGGTTAACTTTCTGGTTGTCAAATACGATTGTGCTAAGAGCAATTGTAAGCCAAGCTGTTGAGAAGTTGCAACTTGCTTCAGTACCATCCAGAATTAATGGTCCAAAGGGCAGGCATGAGTCAACTCTAACTGAAGGAGAGAAAACTAATAAAACAGAAAGTCTCGATGAATGGGCAGAACCTCAACCATATATAGCAGCATTAGAGAAGGTTGAAGCTTGGATTTTCTCCCGAATTGTTGAGTCAGTTTGGTGGCAGGTCTCTACTTCTTCATTGCTGAGCAATTGAGGTCTTTGATCGTGAAGATTTTAGTGTAGCTGAATGTGCTTATATTGGTTTTATTTTTTATGCATTCCAGACTTTGACGCCACATATGCAATCAACAGCTGTAAAGAGCTCAAACTCCAGGAAGACCCATGCTAGGAGGCATGGATTGGGTGATCCAGAACAGGGAAATCTCGCTATTGATTTATGGAAGAAGGCTTTCAGGGATGCATGTGAAAGGCTTTGTCCTGTTCGAGCTGGGGGGCATGAATGTGGTTGCTTGCCTGTGCTGTCAAGATTGGTATGTTAGACTTATATGGTGATCTCCTTAGTCATAGTAGAGTAAAACTTCTTAAATAACTCATTGTTTTCCTTTTAGAATTTAATTTTCTATCTTCATGCATTTCAAGGGATATAATCTATGTAAAATTGTGCTGACGAGCATAAATCCATCATATTATTTGCATGTTGCTTGATTAAGTCCCATCGACAACATATAATGTGACAGTTTCAGTTCCGCTTTCTAGGTGATGGAACAGTTGGTGAGTAGATTAGACGTGGCCATGTTCAATGCAATACTTCGGGAATCAGCTGAAGAGATGCCGACAGATCCTGTTTCTGACCCGATCAGTGATCCTAAGGTTCTTCCAATCCCAGCTGGAAATTCAAGCTTCGGGGCTGGTGCACAATTGAAAAATGCTGTGAGTAATAGGCACTTGTTGCCTCAGGCCGCATGCTTTCAAAGGAATTGATATGTGCAATATTATTACGTGGTCAGTGCATGCAACACTAGTAACCTATTTCCAACAAAAAGCTTTATTCACGGAGTTCACCACTGAGAAAATATTCAAAAGAATCGAACTCTGGATAACTGATCTTACCGGGTATCCCTTGGACTGTTCATTGGGTAGTACCGTGTTTGTGTGCTTCTTCGAGGAGAATTGGTCAAAATGGTCATTAAGATGATGTTCAAATTACACAGTTAGGAAAAGTATTTGGCACATATTCGTAGCTACTGAAAGCATGTAAGAAATCTGCTATGTTTATGATAAATATATGCTTCTTTCCTATTCAGGATCAGTTCTTTAAGTTTGCGCTGTATACTTGCAGAATAGTTTTTTGGATACCTATTAGCTAACACTATGAATTGCATCATCTGTATTAGTTTCTATTTCTCTGTCATGATGAAAGGATCTCGCTTTCTCGTCTTCATGTCACCAGGTTGGAAATTGGTCCAGATGGCTCACGGATTTATTTGGTATTGATGATAGTGACTCTTCAGAAGAGAAGGATGAACTTAATAGCACCAGGCGTGTAAGTGAGACATCCTTCAAGGCTTTCCATCTTCTGAATGCTTTGAGTGATCTCATGATGCTTCCATTTGAAATGCTTGCAGATAGGTCCACAAGAAAAGAGGTAGGTCCTAAATATTTTCACTGATAAGTTGTCCCTGCTGGATCCCTCCCCTCCTGTTAGAATTTTTCTTCACTATAAATGACATTCTCCAATTTCGTTGTTTAAATTTAATTTTCTGAAGGTATGCCCTTCATTTGATGCTCCGATGATCAAGAGGGTTCTTAACAATTTTGTCCCAGATGAATTCAACCCTGACCCAATCCCAGAGACCATTTTTGAGGCCCTGGATTCTGAGGTTATTCCATCCCCAATAAGCCATTGCTTTTTTGAAAACAAAACAAGCATCTGCTTTCCCATTTCTTATATGCAATAAACTCACTCAATACTTTTTTTGGGCTTCATATTGATTTAGGATCTTGCTGAATCTGGAGAGGAGTATATCACAAACTTTCCATGCATTGCTGTTCCCACAATCTATTCACCACCTCGTGTAGCGTCACTAACAAACATTATAGGAGAGGTGGGAGGCCAAACTCTGCAGAGGAGTAGATCAGCCATGCTTAGAAAGTCGTACACTAGTGATGATGAGCTTGATGAATTGGATTCACCTATGACTTCTATCATTGAAAGCTCTAAGGCTTCTCCCGCTTCGACAGCATGGAATTGGATGCAGAAGGGAAAGGCAGGCCGGAAAGTAGTTAGATATCAACTCCTCCGGGAAGTATGGAAGGATGGTGAGTAATCTCTGATTTCTCTCATATGCATATGGTGTATACACGTCTGGATTTGAGTGGGCTGGTTCAATTAAACTATCTTCAGTGGATTTTGTATGGTGAATTCCAATTAGAGCATGCAATAATAAATTTTTCAGTTTCCACTAGCAAGTCTGAGTTCCGGGCCAATCACATTTCTACAGGATCTAAACTTGAAATCTCAAAAGTTGGAAGCCTAAAGACAACTTTCTTTATGAACAAAAACAAAAACTAATCAACGAGATTCTTCTGAGTCCTAGAGAAAATAATGATGGAAGATATCAATCAAAGATATAGCCAGCAAGAAACTTTGATATGAAAACAAGAAACTAGCTTATTGAAGTTTAAGGGAGGGAGATTAATGAGTGGTGATTATTTATTTATATATTTTTTGAGATATACTGTTTAGGAAGAGTTTAAGGAGGGTTTTAAGAGGGGTAAAAACCACGGTTAACTAGTGCAATTATCTAATCAGTTCATCAAATCTTCTCCATTTCATCTTTTCTTAGTAAAGATTTCAGCCAAGTTAATCAGGGGCATCTGCATCTTTCGATTGCATTAAACTTTTGCATGCAAGATACATATCGAGTGGCTTCAGGTCCATGAAGGTATAAGATAATTTCAAGTACCAAAGAGGAATCTGTAGACCAGAAAGTGCATCCCATATTGTGAGAATGGCACGCACACCATTTGTTCATCTTTTCTTCGACCTGCCAAGAATCTTTAGAGAGAGATATTCCCATTCGCATAACTGTTCGTAACTTAAACAGAGATTAGTAAAATTTGAGATTTACAGAGTTGAGGAAAATCCAGCAACGTACAGAAATGCAGAATATTTATCAGATTTGCATCACAGTTTTTCAACAGCTTTATACGGTATGAGAAGCAAAATCAGAGGCAAAGTGTAGTCTTCTATATTGAAAAATCAGGCAATCCAGCTTCTACAAGAATAAGTGTTCGATTCCCACTAAGCCTTGCATGCCAAATTTGACGATAAATCTATGCTAAACAAAGATCCCAATAAAGCTCTGGCGCAGAAGTTGAAACTTTTTCTTCTAAAATCTAAATCGCTAGATGGACACACATCAGTCATCGTAAAACTTTTAAGGAGAATGCTGATGAAATGTTTGCATTCTGAGAGAAATGAAAGTAATAGGAAGGAAGCAAGAGATCTTACTGCTTGGATTCTGCACCACCTATCAGGCTGGGCAGCGCATCATGGTGCCCAAAAAACCATAATCTTGACCGTATTCAGCTATAATTTTGAGGCTACCGGAACTTTTATCTCTCATGTATACAGTGATTGGCATCCTAGAAAAGAAAAAAAATGTATGGCATCAAAGGTGATGTTTAGATATTCCTTTTACTAACATGGGCTAAAATAAAAATAAAAATAAAAAACTGTGCACTTGAGGGGTCGTGATCTAGCAGGGAAAGTGATTTGTTTCCTTTCTCTATATCTGGGTTTGATTCTCTTTGTGCATGTCTGTCATTCCTATGATGTCTTACCTGCTCAATGGATTTGCAGGATGTTCAATGAGTCCAGAGATTTGTGCATGGATAATTCACTTATTCACTGCAATAGATAACTACCTTCTTACAATTCCAACAAAAAATCAATAAGCTCGGTATTCATGGTAATATGATTGTTTTTTACAGGAGTCATTATTCATTTAAGATTGAATGGGTACAATTCTTTTTTTTTTTTATCTTTTAAATGCATGTAGATACCATTTTATACTTAAAAATAAAAATTTTAAAAAATATTGATGGGGCCAATGCAGTATTTTTATCTTTTGTATCTATTATGATAAATACATTTTTTTTTCACTTTCGATTCAATAAAATTACCCCAATCCCATGCTTAATGTCACGGGATTAGCAGGTTGACTTCTATGTTTTTTTATTGCTTTGTTGTTTGATAATTAGATTTTATATTACCCATGGGTCCTGATCGAGGTGGCGAGGGACACCTCGGACCGCTTACGAGGTTGGGGGTTCGATCCCCTTCTTCGTTTGTAGCAAGGCACATGAGGAGCGCCACCCACGGCTGCGCGAAGGGGATTAGTCTGGGTCCAAAGAGTCTAGGATACCCTGAGAGACTAAAAAAAAATTTGGATTTTATATTCAATTTATTTTTATTGTCATTGTATTTTTTATATATTATTTAAATTGGCTGAATTTATTAACTCTAATTTAAAGTTCATGATAAGAATAGTTTGATATAACTAGCATAACATTTGCCTGGTAAGGACATCTATCAAGGGCATTTGAGCTTGGTGATCACATGTCCAAGCCTTACAATTCAAAAAATTACCCATGAATAAAGTATGTGATTACAATTAGATATACTTAGAAAGCTGGATTTAAACGGCTAAACTTGTGACCTGAGTTGAGTTGTGAGGTATAAATATTATATAGAAAACAAATCATAAAATCTAATTTCCAAATCAATCCAAAATTGAAGAATTAATCAAAACAAATTTGGTAGTTGGAATCCTACTTGATTAAAGGCACAAACTTTCAACTGGTCGCTAGAGTATGCATCGGTATACTGTCATCATCAGGATTGTTGATTGACAAGGAAGAGAAAAGGCCATTGCCAACCATCGAGACTGACTGGTATGCAGAAACTCCAGAGCAGAAACCAATGAGATAGTGCTCCTGTTCCTCTACATGAACTGAAATATTGCTCGTAAAAATATGAAATGTATATATATATATATATATACTGCAATTAATATTTGCGGTGCTGAATGTCCATGGAAATCTCAATGGAAGCTATACATGCCACCAATGAGAAGAAAAATTTAGGATTTGGGCTCGCCATCTGTGAACAAGTGTTCGCTACTTGTTCGCTAAAATTGAGAGAGAGAATAAATATATTCTCCGGCTAAAATAGAACAACTGTACGGATCTCATTTCCGCGTTCTCGTCCACAGCTTCGCTTTAATATTCTCTGGCATTAGTTTTCTTCTTCTTGTTGTTGTTTTACCTTGAGGTTACCGGTATGTTGTAATTACTGTAAATTTCAGTTCTTTTTCGTTCATATATTTCAATTCATAAAGATTTTGGAAATGATTAGCTATGCTTTTGAGGTTAATACTCATCACATGGGAAATATTCTTGTTAAATTTGTTTCTGATTTCCCGTGTCTTATTATTTTACATGAATTGTGTCCTGCAAAATTTTGGAGTATCTGATGGGTTCCTTCAAGGAAAAATATTTCATATTGCGCCTAAAAAAAGAAGAAACCAAACCTGTTGACATGTTTGGATTGAATTTCTCAGGAATCAACAGCAGGAACCTGCAGAATGAGTGCTAGGCGTCGTCCGTTGCATACATGTGGGGTTTCTTTCATGGAAATCGCTCGCAAAGCTTACACAGAAACTCAAGAATTCAATGGGCCTTTAGGTCTGTTGACAAAGAAGATGATCAGGTTAGCTCCATTTGTTTCCCTCCTTGTCTATGTGCTGCAGTACGAGTATATCTTCTTGGCAATCCTCTCTTTTGTGGATGATCATATAATATTAGCCCTTGAGAGAAAGGTGGAGGCTATCTTCCCACCATCGAAATATGCGTTCAACGAGGTTGACAAGCTCGTCCAAATCGTAGAAACCCTTCCAGCAAAAATTGATTTTGCTGTTGGCAAGTTGCCCGTTATTTTCCATCAAATTCCATTTCTAGATTGGGCACTTTCATGTGCTATCTCATGGCTGAACTTTTGGCTATCTATCCTGACTCATTGGGGATCACGAACTACTCACGAAAAGGAGATCGTGGTCGATATAAACTGTAACGACAGCAGTGATGAACAAACAAATGTTCAAGAAGCAGATAAGAACATAGCAGAGTTCCAAGATGAAACAAAGGGATGTTTCAGTCCTATGTCTGCAACATCAGGCTCGGAAACCGAGGCAAGCAGTCCGAACGGTAAGAGATGCACGTACAAGGACGCACTGGAGAAAGTTGTGAAATCCACATATAAGGATGCACTAGAGAAGGGAACAGGTGGAAGCACAGAGGGGAGCCCAAAGCAAATGATCCGATCCACTTTTAGCAGTGAAGCAACCAGTCCTAAAGGTGAGAAAAATGAGAGCATGAAAGCGAAAGAATGCATTGCAGACGAGGAGACAGAAGAAGCCAGTGCTAGCAAGGAGGAAACTGGAGAAGGAGGGGATCATACGGCGGCAATGGAAGATGATCCAGTCGATTTACCTGCGGATAAAATGCCAGAAAGCATCGGCAAGGAAGATCCTATTTTAGCGCTATTCGAGTCTGCTTGGCACATATAGTACCTGGAGAAACCTGCTGTAAACCTTCTACTTCATACCAATGGTGAAGGAAGCTTGTGTTATGTTCTACTTGATCCAAGCGGCTATGAAAAGGGGGGATTTCAATATCTCGCTCTGACATTGTTGAAGAGTCAGCAATGAAGTAGGTTCAAGTTCAAGCTGCATATATTTCTGTTTTTTGTGGGTTCTGCCCCGATATTTTTGTTCTAGGCGATAATATTTGAGTGCAGAGCTTGGGGCACTGTATCCTTGCTTTGTACTTGAGTTTTGGCTTTGTTGAAATGAATAGTATTTCGGGAATCCATCCTGAAAATTCTTATTATGAGTGCAAGTACCTTCATATGGTGATAATTTGAGAAACAATATGAAAATCTATAGAGCATTTTTCCAGTGAATGTACAGATACGTCGTCACATTCCTTGGTCTCATGGACAACACCACTTTCTATCACGCAGCTACTTATCTGTAATTCAGTTTGTATTTTTTTGTCCTTTTTTCCTATTTCCCTTTTCCTTTTTGAAGATCATAGATATCTCATGGAACCAAATTAACAGGACAGATTCTCGAGCCACGCAGGTCACCTGCTCTGAAAGAATTGCTCGATAAGATTTCCTCTCCACGCATCAGGTGGCTTCAACTAGTCACTATTTTTTGCTGCATAAAAAACCCCGCAGGGAAATCTTCCACACAAATCTTTCATATCAAATATGTTTTCTCTACCAGCCATGCCTTCAACAACATCAGTTTTATCAACTTTGCAGGATCCGTGATGCTTGGCTGGTCTATACTCACTGAAGCTCAGGCCATGACTAACCAATTAATTATTCCCCAAAAACTTCATGAGAAATGTCATCAAGTCTCGGACACCTTCTTCGGAAGTATCTCTTCTCAAATGTCATCAATTAAATAAACAGTTTTTTCTCTCTCTCTTGTATGAGCTAACTTTGTCTGGACTGCTTAACTTCATTGATGGTTTACGGTATCCTAGATTTGACACAAGTGAAATTAGGCATTGTTGAAATAAGTTCGTATTTGGTGGAATTGATGATGAAAAATCAAACCTAAATACTGTATGTAATAGAAAAAAATGGTTAGAAATGGCACTTGGAAATACACCAGAACCGAGTACATGGTGATATATATAAAGGAAAAAAACGAAAATTTAAGCAGAATTTCAGGGAAATAACATATACATGTTGCCTTCATGGTCATGACGATCATATCCCAGCAACACCGTTTTCCAGAATCTATTTTCTCATATAAACAATGGGTGGATGTTGGGAAATAGTGTTGCTGGGATATGGTCACCGTGACTCGTCTGAGAAACCAGAGATGGGAAACCTGCATGTGTTTTTCCCCTTGAAAAGCTGATTAAATTTGCAAGTCTTTTGCGTTGTGGTTGTATTCAGCTTCCTCGGGACATGTTTTCACCTCTCTACAATTAGCCATGGCTTCACTACTAAGCAAGTAGCCAGCGAAGAACTTCAAAAGTAGGCGATGGGCCATACTTTTACAATCAGGAAGCTTGATGTTTCCAAAGATCCAGGGGACAAAGTAACAACCAGCGAGGGCCAGCCGATTACTGACACGTTTAAAGGAATCGAACTTGTTTGGGAGTTTGTATGTACTGAAAATCAACAAGCTGTTGCTGATAATGGAAGTGGAAGCGACTCCAGCAGAGGTTGCAGAATAGCTCAGGAAAAATAAGAGCATCTCCAAAGGGAGAGACATCAAAGCTGAATTTTTGAGTCTCTGGCTATTTTCGTTCTTTTTTATGTCTCCAGTAGTAGAACCATCCAGGTAGTCAAAATGGCTTTTTTTTTCTTTCTCCGGAGTCATTCCTACACTTTTTCACTGCAAAGCCAAAAAGAATATATAGCCGTTGGAATTATACCGTTGATTTCAGAAAATTAAAACGCAGCAGCAACAATGAACTGAACAATTGAAGCAATTCAATAGAACAATATTTTCCAGCCAATCAGAACACTAAAAAATACAGCAATATTTACAGCTTGTTCCTTCTCTTGCCAGCCAATCAGAACAAGAAAAAACACAGCAAATACCTTCATCAAAATCCTAATTATTATTATTAGGCTAAATTGGTAAATTGGGAATTTTTTGGTTGGTTAGCTTAATTACATGCTTTAAATTCACCATTAGATTTATTAATTATAATAATAATAGTTAGCATAAAAAATAATTATGCAAAATTGATAAGTTGAGAATTTTTTGGTCGGTTAGTTTAATTACATGTTTTAAAATTATCGTTAGATTTATAAACTTTTTAAATTTTTGTGTTCAAAGTTGTTGTATATTTATTCATAATTTGTATGTTCATAATGATGTTATTTTCCTTGTGTGAAATAGATGTTTTTATAAGTTTAGTAATACTGTAAGTTTGATAGAATTCGAGTTAGATAGAATGTAACATGGGGCAATCACACAATTTATTTTTTTATGCAGATGAACTCAAATTTTCAAAACTCATTCACCAACTTTCTTATAAGTGAGTCTGAACAGATCGTTTCTCAACAAAGTGATTCTAATAAACTTTCTTATGACTCCATAGACTCTAATTTAATTTTTCATACAGTTAAAAAATCACAAAGAAGTAAAAATTCTCACCAGAGAAAGATTGTTTACTTGTATCTACAGAGTTAAATACTAGCAAAGATCTAATCATAAGAGTTGAACAACAAATAAGATAATTTTGGGCTCAAGTACATGCTTTTTTGTCGAGAATAGAGGAAAGTTGAATAATCATTCCTAAATAAGCATCTCAAGTAGATGGTAAGAAATAAATAGAGAAGTTGGAAAATTTGTTGGCCAAATTGAAAACCATCAACAAAGTGAAACGATTGAAGAATCAAGGGTAATTTTTTTGGAACATTTCCATATTTAATTATTTGTGTAACATATTTATTATATAACATAGTTTTATTTATTGAATTTGTTTTACCAAATTAATGATACTTGACAAATGTATGTTTCGGTCATTGACAAACGATTTCAACTAGAACATTATTGGGTTATCTTAAAAAAAGAGCCCAAATGACAATTTGAGCGTGCAAGTCTTCATCAAAAGTCAAACAAGAAACAAAAAAAATCATGGAAATGCAAGTTAATCTTTTTTAACTCCATCAACCCCTGATTCAATAAATTTAGGAGAAGATAGTGATGTATTTATGTATTAAAATAGACCAATTGGTCATAAAGATGCAAAGGAACGACTTAAACGCAAACAAGAAAAAGAGAAAATTAGGGAAACAAGTGTAACAAATCTCTTACAACAATTCAAGGATACTTTAGTTGGAATTGAGGGAGAAAAAAAACAAAACAGAAAAATTATGTTAGAGCATCAAGCTCTAAAGATTAAACAAAGGCAAGAGAAACAAGAAATGGATAGGATTGAGAAAGAAGATCAAATTTTGAAGATGAGTACTTCTACATTGGATCCAATTTCTATAGCGTATTTTCAAAACAAAAAGTTGGAAATTATGGCAAATAGGGTTTTAATTTGTAATTAATGTGATTTAATTATGTTTAATGAAATATATTTTAATTAATTATGTTTAAACTTATTGGTTACTTGAAATATATTGTTTAGTTTGTTAATTTTAGTATTTGATAATTGTTTTTTTTAGTTTACGGGTATTTAATTTTAAATTCATTTTTTAATTTAAATATAATTATAATAATACTAATTTTATTGTTGGAGGGTTTTTTAAAAACAATTATTTAATTATATAACCTACTCCTATTAATTGTATAATTAAATTATATACAAAATAATTTCACTATATTTAAAATAATATAAAAAAATAGTTCTCTAAAATTCCTTTAACTATTAAAATACACATCAATAAAAAAATCATATATACACTATTAAAATAAAATAAACCATGACAATTTAAAAGCGCCCACCGTGGGGCTCGAACCCACGACCACAAGGTTAAGAGCCTTGCGCTCTACCAACTGAGCTAGACGGGCTTGTTGGTTGGTTCTTTTCATTATATATAATAAACTGATATAAAAGTTTTGCACTGAGCACTTAAACCTCGATGTCAAAGAATCCGGCATTGATTTCTTGATTTTAACTTTGATTGTGAACTCTAGTAAAAATTATTGTTATAAGAAAAGCTCGTTCACGAGTGTTCCTCTGGGCTCGGACACAAGGATTGAAAGACCCTCGTTGTAAGATTAAGTGGTAGAATATGATTGTCTGCTGCTTCATCCACGTTGGGATTTTAGCCTTTGAAAAATTATGGGCATTAAGACCCCCACAAAGTTGTTTTACTATAAGGCTAATCCACTAA
Organism: Salix exigua; assembly: GCA_032356905.1. Lineage (NCBI taxonomy): Eukaryota > Viridiplantae > Streptophyta > Magnoliopsida > Malpighiales > Salicaceae > Salix > Salix exigua. The sequence continues at coordinate 4,360,695 of CM063597.1, read as the reverse complement.
GGCTTCCATTATATGGTACATGCATTCCTGCCAGAAGAGGAGGAGGAAGGCATAGGAAAAAACAAAATCCATGCTTACAAGGGCCTGTACATCTCTTCTTCCCTATGAAAAGAAAAACAAATAATGCCCCCTGGACAAAAGAAAAAGAAAAAAAGATAAGAGCGGAAATTTACAACACCAACTTAACACTGGTAAACTGAGTAGCTCTTGCTCTTCCAAAAAACGCTTATAGCTTTCCCCATCTTTCTTCTTGAGACAGATTTGCATAGCGGTTTCGTTTCAGGAGCAGGCATGGACATGGAGCTACTTTCGATCTGCTGAAAGCACCCCTCAGCAGATGATTGTTCTTGCTGAAAGCGCCCCTCAGCAGACGGTTGATCTCGCTGCCGCTGCTCCCGGAACAGCATCAGAAGTTTCTGCGCTTTCTCTTTCCCTCTTGTGGTCCCATTCACCGAGATTGAGACCAATGCAGGTATCACTCCTTCTTGTAGGACCAATTGACTACCCTTGTCGCTCCCGTTGCACAAAATGTAAAGGCAGGCAACAGATTGCTCCTGCTCTATGGGTTCGCCAGTGTCCAATATAGTCGCTAGCGCGCTAATGAGGCCAGAGGCGGACAGCATTTCATCTTTTGCTGATTGACTACTAGCTAAATTTATCAGCACTGCTATGGATTTTTCTATCCATGCATGATCACCAGGGACTGCAAGAAGGGATTGGAGGCCACTGATGATGCCAGCTGAGAGGAGATTCGGAATATTGGCGGGGTGGGAGGAGAGATTATAGAGGGCATGAAGGGCATCGAGCTTGCACTGTGCTCCAGCTTCACCTTGAAGAATATGGACTAAAAAAGGCACAGCCTGACTTGAGCCAATGATGGGCTTCGCTTCTTCGAGGCAGGAGAGATTTAGATAGAGAGCTGTTGCTGATCCATCAGAGTCAGAGTTGGAAATCATATCCTCCAACAATGAGATAACACCAGAAGCCAACATCATTTCCTTATTTCTGGAACAGAATAAAGAAAAGGAAACCAATTACACTAATATCCATGGCATGTCTTCACACTTCATAGATCTATGGAAAATGGATCAAGAACCCAACTCCCTATCTCTAGCAGAATTTTATCCATCAACAGTAAGATCCACAACGGTTCCAGTGATAAAAAATCATGTCACTTAATTATTACATCATAACTCCACTCCAGTCTGCTTTATAAGTGATTAGCACACTCTAGATTTCAAACACCTCTTGATTTTAATATTGATTCTAATACCTAATTACACATATCATAGTGCTGCTGCTACATTAATTTGATTTATTATGTGACTTAAACACACCTGTTATTGTTGACGGCAAGGTTGAAAAGAGCCATCGCTCCAGTTTCCTCGGCCATTGGATTCCTGGCAAGCATAGCTGACTCTAGAAATAGCAGTAGTGCTTCGACAAACCCATTGGCCCCCATAAAAATCCTGGCCTCCTCATCATCCTTCAAATGAAGCCTCACTTGTTCAACTATTTTACATTTTTTCTTCAAGTCTTCATCGCTATTCAAGATGGTCAGAAAACTCTGGTATCTTTCAAATATATTATCCTCAAATTCATCTTCTGGAACAGAATCTTCCTGTTGCAGTGATAAATTTTCAGTTTCAGTTTCTTCAGCCTCTTCAATGGGACCTCTCTCCTCCAAAGGAACTACCTTGACCCAATTCAACTTACAGGAACCGACACTCTCCACAGATCTTCTTGAGTTTGCAGAGTCAATCTCGGACATTGCCAGCCTCCAATAGTTGAGGTCAAGAGACTCTGGGGGACCATCAGGTGCTGGGACTCCATTTTGTTCGCACCAACTAGCAACAAGACCCTTGACACAATAATTAGGAGTCAAGCAGAGATGAAAAAGCTTTTGTTGAGTCTTTGGACAGGTGTCATGCCCATCACTGAACCATTTCTCAATGCAGATCCTTTCATATGTTTGTCCAGAAGCAATGATGACTGGATCATACATCAGGTGCAATGATATAGGGCACCTCAATTCTTCAGGTGGAAGAGGCATTTGCCCAGATTTCCTAAAGTTTGGCTTGAAATTTAATGAACTAAGCTTTGATAAGTGTCGCTCAAAGGCATGGCCATCACCACCAGGGCCTCCATCTTCAAGAGAACCCCCGACAGTGGGTGAACAAGGTGCTGAACCCTGTGAATCATTGTCATCTATAAGGTCACTTCTAAATAACTTTGAATATTTCCTCATGAGATGTAAGAGATAAGCAACAATTGATTCCTTCCGCTTGTCTTCCTCCACACGAGCTCTATCTATAAGTTTCTTAAGAGCTCTTCTCTCTGTAAGAGCTGCTCTAGAAGAGGTAATACCAAGTTTATTGGCAGCCTGGTGAAATGATTCTAGCTCATTAGTGTCATTACAGTCATCGAATTTTCTCCCCTGCTGAAGCAACACAATTATCTCATCACCAACTTGCTTCTCTAACGGATCAAGAGAGAATTCAGTACCCCCGAGTTCACTTACAATCTCCAAAATCTGACAAGAATTCAAATTATAAAGTGGATCAAAAGGTGTTTCTAAAATATAAAGGCACAAGGAACAAAGCTAGAAAAGGACCACAAAACAATTCCTGGATAATATTGTGGTTTATTTTAAGTAAATGACATGATGTTAATGAAACAATTGCAGATGAAATTTTAACATATAGAAATGAAAGAAATCTTGTTAATATATAGAAAGGAAATGAATAGTCAAATTTTTGATACATCATTTCTAAGTTCACTTTCTTTAGACAACCCAATTTATGACTGGTATCATTTTCAAATTGACCATCAAGAAAAAGCCTTCAGAAGGGAAATACTACCTGGCATCCAATTGATTGTGGAACAATATCTTCCACACGCCTAAGACTATCAACAAGGGCGGATCTTGCCTTTTCAAATTTTAAAAGGACAGAATCTCCGGTTATAGCCTGCGTCAGAAATGCAATTCCATCAGTTAAAGATATCACAGAAAACAACAAATAAAAACAGAAAGAGGAAAGCAAATTTTAGTGCATCTATAAAAAGGATTATCTTACCAAGTAAAGCTTACTACATTCTGAGCAATGCCGGAGAACATTCTTGGCTTTCTCAAGGGCTATATGCATCGAACATAAAGCTTGAATGCCAGATTTACTCCTAGGTCTTGCAGCTTCCAAGGAAGGGAAAATGGACAAGATTTTGCAATAAATTACAGAGAGTTCCTTGCACATTTCTCCATGCAGCTGAATACAGGTAGAAATATTGTCAATTAAGTTACATTTCATGAATCTGCGAGTCATTGAAGACCTTAAAGAAAAAGTGTTTTCATGGCCTAAAAAAGGGTAACAATGTGAACATTACAAAAATAACTATATTGCAAATAAGACACCCCAAAAAAAATTATGTCAAGGAAAATAACTTCTGTCACAAGAAGAGAAAAAAGCAAGCACCAGATGCAAGCAAAACTGAAGCACATTCGACACAATCAAACCCAAGTCTACCAGGCAATCACCATAAACAGCAAGTGCCGTAATTTAAAAGCAGGCATTGCATTCTCCGTATACAGCAGAAAACGAGCAAAATCATAAAAATTAGAGAAACATACAAGTAGGCTGCTCAACCAGATGGTATCAGGGATTCCACAAGAACAGTACACAAAAAACACCAAATCCAAAAAATTTCTCAGAAAATAAAAAACAATACCTTGGCATCGCTTGCTGCAAACAAGTTTTCTTCAACCTCAGTAATATCCATAATTCACATTCACCGTGGAAAATTACAATACAAATTTATATCAACTGAAACAAGAACAAAACACATTAGTGAGGCAAAACAGACCCTCCAATGTAGTTTCCAAATTATAAAAAAACAAAAAAAAACCTCAATTTGGCATCATTAAATAGAATAAGAAACCAAAATTCACACTCACATTTTCTTGGATAAGAAATTGCCAAAAAGAAAAAAGAAAAAAACAAACTTGAAGATAAAGTGATAGCACGAAATAACATACCCACCTATTCGAATAAACTCTCTTCTAATCTCAACACACCTCCGAAACCAGAAACGAATTAAGAAAATAGCATACGAGATTATTCGATTATTTTTCCAAAACAAAAAAGGAAACAGATATTAAATAATAATAATAATAATAATAACATCTTCAGAAATGAATTGACACATGTAGCATCATTCTATAAGCGGCAAAACACGAAATAAGAACATCATTTGATTAAGACACTTCATCAAACCTCAAAAACATGAAAATAGAAAAACTCACAAAGAAGAGGAAAGAATTTAAAAACAACAAACGCAAATAGATTTAGACATTGCATAGAGGGGGAGGGGGGGAGGAAAAACCTTACCTGATATTAAATGAAACAAGAATCGAAATATATTTTTAAAAAGGATTGATTTCGAAAATGACTTGGAAATCCTTTTACCAGGAAAGGCAACACCGAAACAAGCATCATGATATCATTTCATTTTCCTAAAAAAAGAAAAAAAAAACAACCAGCCAATCATAGCAAACCACAAAATACCTTTTTAAAACACGATTTGACTACGGATGCACAAAACAGAAACGCTCCAAAAACAGAAAAAAAAACAATTGTAATTATTAATTTTCTAGAAGGAAAATAGCAACAGCTAACAAACAGCAAAAAATTAGGGTTTGGTTGGAAAAATAGAAAGAAAAGGAAACTTACCGGGAGAATCGGGGCGAGTCAGGGAGGCTCTATAAAAGAGCATTTAAGAAAAAAAGTAACGAAGGAGAGGATTACGGGTAAGGTCTCAGTGATGATCTGTACAGTCCCATCTCGTTAGAGCTGGGACTCAAATCGATTGCGTTTTGAAGAGAAGAGGAAGATAATGAGGGGGCCTTTTTTTCATTTTTTTTTATTTTGGTTCAAGTGGGTGTCGATGGTAAAGGAATAAATAAATAATAATGTAATGCAATTACTGCTAAGAAATAAATAGATAAAAATAGTATCTGTGACTGTGACTGTGACTGTGACTGTGACTGTGACTGTGACTGTGAAGGGAAGAGAGAGTAAAACGATAATTTTGCTTATTTTTTGAAATGGGGGGAGGGGGGGTTTGGGAATTTTCGCCGCTTATTAATGTCTTCTCCCCAGTTCACCGGCCGACAATTGCCGCCCTCTTTGTTTGTCGGTTAGCAGATCTGTCATAAATGCTATCCGATTACCATATTGTCCTCAGTAATCTCTCCTCCTTCGTATTGCTGGGCCTTCTCTTACTTCCCTTTCTCGCAAAGAGGGCATGCAGCAGCGAATTTGACATTATCTTGACGGCTGCTGAAGTTTTTTTTTTATTAAAAATATAATAAAATATTTTTTATTTATTTTTAAGATTCTTAAGATAAATATATGAAGATAATTTAAAAATCATTTTAAACAACAACGGGAAAAAAAACATTTTTAAACAAACAACGTTCACGATGCAATGCCAGAAATTAAATCATTGAATAAATAATTTTTTATTTTAAATTATTTTTAAAAAAGTTTTTAAATTATTTTTAAAAAAGTTTTTGAATTATTTTATGTATTAAAAACATTTGTGCACGAATGATCAGAAATTAAATTATTCATGCTATATTGGAAAAAATCATCTTGTTTTAGAACTTATTATTTATTATTTATTATTTATTAAATTGATTGGAGTTTAACATATTCTTTTCCTTTTCCCGTGCAAAAAATAAAGTGTAATCTTGCTACATCTAGATATATCTTAAAGAAACAAAAACAATCAAACAAGACTATTTGCCCTCTGGAATTAATGGTTTAGTTGAAAGTGCGGTTAAAATTAATTTTCAAATTGTTTTTACTCCGAAAAGTATTATAATAATATTTTTTATTTTTAAAAAATTATTTTTGATATTAGCATATGAAAATAATCTAAAAATATTAAAAATATTATTTTTAAATAAAAAATAAAATATTTTTTCAAAAATATTTGAGAATGCAGTGTCGACGGGCATTAAAACCATCTTGACAGATGTCAATTCACCATATTTTTCTCTAAGATTAAACACTAATTCAAACAATTTCTTAGAGAACAACCTCTCACGTATACACAACACAACAAAAAAAATAATCGATTATCTAGCAAGTGCAATAATTATTGTTAAACACAATTAGTTGGGTTGATTAGGGTAAGAGTTAAGGTATTTTTTTTGTTCAGAAATACAATAAAAATAATATTATTTTTTAAATGTTGATTTGAAAATATAAAAAATAAATTTAAAATATTTTTATTTAAGAAAAAACGAAATATTTCATATAGCATAAATATACGTTTTATATACAAAAAAAAATTTAAAAACCGTCTGTCTAGGCTATTATTTATGCTTTTTAGGCTGAAAACAACATTTACATGCTTTTTGGGGCAAATAGAGTCTTGGTCAACGCAAGCAAAAACAAGAAAAACAACACCTCGTGAATCCTTCGCTATCGAAGATAATGATATGATAAAATAAAGATAAATTGCTAGATAAAGTCGGTATACTATATCACACATGGACTAAATATATAGATAAAAAATGATGGGCTCATTTAATGACGTAAGCATCTCACGTGATAGTCACGCAATCAAAAGCAGAAAATGATAACCACTTTACAAGATTTGAATGCACCATCTCCTACCGATGGAGCCAAATTTATTTTTAACAATTTTATATTTTTTTTCTTTTTCAACTCAATAACTATATTAATACATAAAATAGTTTTTTTATTTATTAACATAATTTATTTATTTATATTTAAGAATTCATGAGATATTTTCAACAAGATATATATTTTTTAAAATTTATTTAAAAAAACTATAATTAAAAATCATATAATATTATTAGGTACCATTTTAAATAATATAAAAAAATTATAATATTGTTTGTTCTTATAAATTTTGTTTTATATTATTGTTGATATATATTAAAATATATTTGACTATTCTAAATGGTTTTTATCATTGGAATACATAGAACACATGAAACAATTATATTTGCAGTATTCAATAAATTATTTTATTAATTTGACTTTTCAAAATAGCGTTTTGCATTGGAGTTGCTCTTAGAGCTAATTTGGTATTTATGGTTTTGTTGTTTTTAAAATTATATTTCAAAAAAATATTATTATATCAAAATAATTTTAAAAATACAAAATAAATTGTTAATATGAAGCAAAGAAAAAAAATATTTTTTAAAAACAAAATAAAAATAAAAATCAGAACATAGATAACATTGCTAACAAATTTATAATAGTAGTCTCCTTTTTACAAATAAGGAATTGAATTTGAATGGTTTTTGTCTCACGGTTTGTCAACTAAATTATAACCAGTATGTTTGTTTCGCTTGTTTTTAATTTTAAAAAAAGAGTAATGTTTTTTTTTTCTTATGATAGGTTGATATTAAAAATATATTTAATATATTTAAAAAAGACATTAATTTTATAATCTCACCTCCTCGGCTTGGCAAACCCGAAATGCGATGGCGTTTGGCAAAAGACGGCTGGTGAGAAGGATAGGCTTGAAAACTAGAAAGAGGAGAGGGTATTATTGTCATTACAAAACATTTGGGATTTGATTGGTCGCGGATGTTACCTCTGCCAGAGTACGGAAACAGAAATCCCCGGTTATAAAAACGATCCCACGTGGTCATGTTTTTCACCATCGATTTTAACATGATAATAATATTATTAACCACCAGATCCATACTTCACGGAATTTTCTGTGGTTTTCTACCGTCGACGGTGAAAAATATCTCATAAGGCCCACGTACATGGAGGAAGGAGCAGAAAATACTTAGAGACACGTGTTGCCCGCAGCACGAAAAGGCTAGCCATGAATTTATTTTGTTTTATTCCCTTTTTCCAATACATTGAAAATATATTTTATCTCCTGATTTAAATCAAATATTTTTTCTTCGAAAATGTTATGGAACCATCACACCTAAAAATTTAAATTTTAAGGTGAGATTGTTCCGTAATATAGTATCAGAACTTTGTTGACCCAACGGTCACGAGTTCAAATCTCACTATCCCATTCTATTTGAAAAAAATTAAACACAAAGTGATGTGGATTTGTGCAAGTTTCAATCTCAAATGTCTTTTCACTTGAGGGAATATGTTAGAAAACATATTATTCTCTAACCGAAAATATAAACTATCCCGGTCATGAATCTTTTAAAACTTCAACTACAGTCAATTTCAACATTTTAAAAATTATCTTATCATTATTATTATTATTATTATTATTATGTAAGGATAAAAATATAATGTGCATACTCATCGTTTGATCAAGTCTTACATAATTTTCCATCGTTGTCTTGTCAAAAATAAAAAACAATGTTTATTTCCATCCTATTTTTTTTGGAATAATGATGGGAAAAGGTTAAAGTAGAAATAAACTATCTATACGTTATATAAATGTTTGCGTGTGTACTATTATTTTGATATGCTATCTTCTGCAATGTACACGTGTAGATAAAACGGTAGCGTTTCTATCTCTATACAAAGAGTCATTTTCCAAGGAAGAAGATAGCGTACACTAGTAGCTCACTTTTATTCAACTTCCCGGCAAGTCCCATACCACGGTGCTGTGCTGCGAGGACCGATTTGTCGGGTCGGACCCTTTACAATATTCTAAAGCTACTGTTCATATCCAGTTTGATGCTTCACGCTTTTAGCAAATAAATAAATACAGCTGCCGGGTCATATTTTTCACGTGTTTTCCTTAACTAATTTCCCGACAAAATACTTTGATTTTTGTAGTTAATGCCGTGTCAGCTTGTTTAGATAAAAGTTCATTTTCAAAGATAACTGTTAGCTTTAAATATCAAGTATTATATAAACACAAAGAAAAATTAATATAGGATATATATTTTAAGTTATAACTAATTAAATATATAAGGAGATTATTCAGAAAAATAGTCTTATCAATAATTAATCATATTCTAATCTACATCAAATTCTTTAAATCATTGGATATGTGTATGGAAAAATAAAACATTTCATTAAATTTTTATATTACAATACTAGAGATTTTTTTAATATATATATTTCCATCAGCGTTTGGACCGCTATTAAAATCTAACAAGATATAATTTTTATTTTTATTTTATTTAAATCTTAACCTTAAAAATATTTTTCATAACTGTATGATTCGATGTAAATGATTATATAAAAAAACATAAAAATCATGCTAAAACTTAAATGATAGTTAAAAATAACATAGTGCTTGATAAGTTGACATAACGTGATGATAGAGGACTTGTGATCCGTATAACGAGTCTTAATGTTGAGTTAGGACATGAATCCTCAATAAAAATCAAAGAGAACCAAAAATTTTACGTATCCGTCTAAATTTACACCCTCAGTAAAAATCGGGGATAACCAGAAATTTTACGCGTCTGTCTAAATTTTCAAGATATATTTTCCAGAAATAATGTTTTTGCATTAAAAAAATAATGAAAATGTTAAACCATACGTGTAAATGGATACCCAATGAATATGCCTTCACAAGTGCTTTTCTTTTTCAATTTTCGCATAAACCCGGAAACAAGTTGTGTCTGTCTTTAATTTGATAATTGATCTACAAAAGTTTTTTTATCTGCGACATGGTTTTCTCACCTGTTGGTGTCTTCTATTTCAATAGCATTTTTATTTTAAGTCACCAAACAAAGAATATTATTATTTTCAAAAATGATATATTTTCGTAGAAAATAAAATAAATAAATGCAATCTGGATGGATACTTGTGTCAATAAAAAGTTGTTTAAAAATAATAATAAATCGCGCCACGTCATCAGTGCTTTGCTTTATATAAAATAGAAAAAAAAACACCTGATAATAATGACTAATTCCAAATTGAATTTGAGAAGGAAAGTATCAAGAACTGTGAATTTTTATTTTTTTCCCTCCTGATCACGTAACTTTTATCATTTCGATCACATGGGGTATGGTATAAATCTTGGTCTGTCTTGCCTCCAAAGCCAGGCATCTAACCACCGATTGATTTGTGAGCTTTTGCTGTCTGCATCATCTCTACCTTTCATGCAAGGCGCGTGATTTTAAGACAAGTTGAGGATCGCTGGCCTTGCTGGCTGTCGTCGTTGCTTCTACTTCACATCAATCCTTCTGACCCTATACGGCAATATTATTGATTTAAAATTCTTTTTCATATCAAAATAATCAAAATAATATTTTTTATTTTTAAAAATTATTGTTAAAATCAGCACATCAAAATAATCTATAGCACACAAAAAATATATTCATTTAAAATAAAAAATTAAATTTCATCAAAAGTCGGTGGGATCATAATGTCAAGCGGGCACTTAAGCTCCGAACTTTCTTAATTTAGAATGTCTGGTTTGAGAGGCTTTGATGCGACTTTTTATTTAAAATATTTGTTGTTTTAGATTTTTATAAAATTGATTTTTAAATGTTTTTTTCTTCTAAAAACCAGTTGCGATACATGTTTTTGTTCTTGTTGGTAACGGATAAATAACTTCAATAAAATCCTTGACGAATTTTTCAGAGAATTTATTATCAATAATTACTTTAAATGTCACTATTATCGATGATTATATTGACAAAATATTCTGTTGGTAATTTTAGAAAGCTAAACAGTGATTACTCAGAGTATCATTATTATTGACGATTCTTTCAACAAGTTATTAGTAGTAGAATCACTGATAAAAAAATATTAATAAAATATTAACGATAGAATCACCGATGATTTATTTGAAAAGTCTTACCAATTGAATTACGGTTGGTTTTTTTGTTATAAAATTTAAAGTTGGTATTCTCATCAATAGATTCAATCCCTATGAAATCATGGACAAAAAAATTGTCAACTAAAGTTTTATTGATGAAAGATTTCTGTAAAACACTACCGATGAAAAATACATTACTAACAAGAATATTCATCAATAAAATAATTAATTCTGATAGCAATAACTAATAATCATTCTAAAAGAATTAAAAAAAACATTGCATTTGTATTCGCGCGCGAGGGCGTGTAGAAGCCTAGAAGGGATTGATCAGCAGAAGAAGGGCTGTAAAGCAAAGTGATGAAGTGATTTGAACTTTAAACTAATCCAAATGATCATGTGGTGTAATAAATTTGCACAAAAAGAAGGAAATATACTAATAAGGATATGTTTGGTGTGTTTTTTAAAAAAATATGAAAAATATTTTTAGCTGTGGTTTATAGCTAAAATTGAAATTTTTAATTAATATTGTGGTTCAGTTAAAAATTTATTATAGAATAAGAAAATAAAAAAATAAATTCCCTTCAAATAAGAAATTAAAAATATAATATCAAAAAAAAAAAATAAAATCTCTAAACTAAAAAATAGTAAGGATTTTTTTCTTTGAAAAATAAAAAAGGTAGATAATATAAAAAGTTCGACGAGAAAATAAAATATATTTAAATAAAATAATATTAAATTAAACATAATAAAAATATTAATTAAATAAATAAATTTTGAAACTAAAAAAATATATAATGAAATTAAGATTTTTTTATTGATGTCTAAAAAAAAGAGACATTCATTCGTTGTTATGAATATAAATAAATTAATGTATATTTATTTTAAAAAAATACATTTTATTTTGTATCTATTGTTTATAATAAAATAGTTAAAGAGAGCACGATTTCAAGGCATTTATTTAATAATTATATGGAGTTATCATGATGCATGCATGGATGGTGCTCATGCTCATGCTCATGCTCTTAATTCCTTAGACAGCATCATTACCTGGAGGACTAGGAGTGAGCCCTACACGTGCTGGATTCGCGTTGACTGCTTTCATTTGAAAGTGGAAACGACTTGTCTGCTACTAACCCTCCAAAACCAATAATTTCTTCTGGAAGGTTAAAATCATCTGCCCGCCTTTCTTTTTTACTGTGGTATAATTAATTTTCTTAAAAAAATATTTTTAATATGAAAACACATAAAAAAATTAATTAAAATAAAATAGATATTTTAAAAAACACTTTTATTAGTGTTTTAAAACTAACAAATTGATATTCTTTAGGATTTCATGATAATTAGTATATCTTGATGCTAAAAAAATAATAAACAAAATTATTTTAATAGATCTTATGTGATTAATTATAAGAAATTGAATTTCAAATTTGCCTTTATAGATTGATCACTTTTATAATTTTAAATTTCCTTTAATGATGACGCACTTTTTCTTAAAAATAAAATAAAACGGGCGAGCTTTAGCATTGGGGAATTTTCAGGGGTAAAAATAAAGTTATCAGAAAATAACTAACCACTTGTTTTTTTAAAGGGTGGAGAAAGATTTGACTCCAGAGGATCAAAACGACAAAGTTATGGCAGCGGGCATTAACGGTAGGGTAATGAAAGGGCTGTGCCACCGCAGTATCAATTATGGAGAGTCACTTGATGCACGTGAGGGTGTTCTGGGAGTGTCTGACCATGCTCTTTGCATGACAACTACCTCGCAAAGCTGGCCAATAAGATGACTACATGTAATGATCCGACAACCAATCTAAAACTGCCATCTCTCTCTCTCTCTCTCCCCTTCAAGTGCACGTACGGTCACTTGACCTGAGGGCAGGGATATATATAATCACCATTTCTGTGAGATTAATCCTGAGTTAGACCAAGATTAAAACTCGGGTCGTCACGATTTGGGTTGACTCATACCCCCTGTTTCGCTGCCACCAGTGACGGTATCTGGTTCCACGCGCCACCACTTGATTGCCTCCATTGTTGGCAGTTGGCACTGTTCATGTTGTTTGTGTAGCAATTTTAGATATTTATTTATTTGTTTAAATTGTTATTATTTATTTTTATTATTTCTCGTACAGGTTTTTAATTGCCAAAGCTTCCAGAAATATTTACTCAATATTTAATAATCAATTTATTAAATCCTCAAAAATCTAGTCAATATTTAAATAATTCATGAACTTAATTCACGAGGATTAATGGTTAAATTCAGATATAAATGATGGACCTACAAGCAACCTAATATTAATAATATGGTATTAATAATTATAGCTATGGTGCTAATAAAAACAATAAGTCATAAAATAATATTAAGAATATCTTAGCAAAATTTATTATAATACAAACTATTATTATGTCGAGGTTGAATATTTTTCCCAAATATATACCATTAAAAGAATCTCACACTCTTAATATTTTTTATATTTTAAAAAATGTAGTTCTAATTGTGGCAAAGTTGAGCGCAAATGGCTCGTTATTTTTTATATCTTCTTAGATTCATTTATTTTGTAAATTTGATGTATTGTCATGAATTAATTAATATCAATTATGTTTCATTTTTTTTTGTAATTCGATGAATATCTTGAATTAATCATGCTCCAATGAATCCTCTCATGTTCATTGTTTCTACAATTCAATGAACTGGGAGGAATTAATTCCAATAAATCTTGAGCTAATTATGTTTCATTTTAAATCTTCTCATGTTAATTGATTGTTTAAATTCAATTAACTATAATTATTTTTGCATCCTAGCCGCCCGTGTAAATAGGGGTGAGGGACTGCATTCGTAGGAGGTTAAGATTATTTGAGAGTGCGATTGCGGTAGCTTTTCAAAGTGATTATCGTGCCGAAATACATTAAAATTATGTTTTTTTATTTTTTAAAAATTATTTTTTAAATCAGCACATCAAAATGATCTAAAAAACACAAAAATATATTTATTTAAAATGAAAAAAATAATTTTTTTTCAAATTTCGGTCAAAAGCCGGTGGGATCGCAATGCCAAACGATCAATTAACAAAGTACAAAAAAGAAAAAAAAAACAGGAAATCAAATCACTATGTTATGTGTCTTTTGCTCTTGTTTAAAATATATTTAAGTGGAAAAGAAATATATAAATCCACAAATAATTTATAAGAAAAGCTATAGTGCTTTCGCACATTATTTAAAATCTCTTTGTACATTTAGATTAGCACTACTCTTGATGTTCGTGTTTCAATAAATATAGAGCCCAAGTCCATTAACTCCAAGACTCGGTCCAAAGAGATCAAGTTACTTAATTTCAAAAGGCCCAAATAAAAGCCAGCTTCAGAGTCCCCGCCCTTGCCCGTTGAACAAGAAAAGGTTCTAGCTCTATAAAATCCAACAATCTTAGTACAGTTAAACTTGAAATCCAGTAACCAGTTATCATACTCGATCTCTGCGCATATTTCTTCTCTTTCTCGCAAAATCTTAAGGTATGTTACGTAAACATGCATCAGTTTTTTAGGGTTTTACAAAATCCCAATCACATTATTTAGCGCCTTAAGCAACATTTGATTCGATAATTTTAAGCTTTATATAGCTTTGATGTGATAAAACAAGAGATTAAGGATTGCGACCTCATGTTTCTAAATTTGTGCTGTTAATTTTGGGAATTGATTTCAGTGACGGGAATTAGGGCTTTTAGTGCTGAAGATATTGCTTTGCTTTTTTAGATAATGAAGTTTGATACTAGTGGTCTCGAATCCACTGCTTCGGTCTTTGGAACGGCCGGCAGGGAGCTTGTTGATGGGTTTGCTGCTGCTGCTCCTCCAGCTTTTGAGCTACCCGTGACTAAGGATGTAAGTTTTAGTTTTATTTGTTACACTATTCTATGTTTGCGATCTGTGTGGAGAAAGTCAGAATTGTTAGTGGGTCGAGTTTTATTTTGCGTTTTGGTTTCAGTTTGATGGCTTCCAGAAGGAAGCTGTTCAGATGGTGAAGCCAGCTAAAGGGACAACCACGCTTGCCTTTATCTTTAAGGAGGGTGTCATTGTTGCAGCTGATTCTCGTGCTAGCATGGGGGGCTATATTTGTATGTTTATTCATTCGGTTGTTTGGATAAAATTCTGGTTTACTGTTTTGTTATATATATGTGTGGAGTCATTTTTTTTATATGTATATATATGTATATCAAATGATGCGGGTGTAAAGTGCTCCATCATATCTCCTGGCTTTAGTAATTGGAAAACCTGGACATGTTGCAAATTTTTTGTAGGATGAATATGCATTCCACTTGGTGTTGGTCATTGTCTTGGTTTATTTCAAGTCATGTTGTGTAGCCTTCCTCATTGCATGCACACCATCAATAGATGTTTCCAGCATTAATATTGATCTTTCCCATGGTTTCATTAGCGCTACTTTTTTAATTTTTCCTCGAATTCTTTTCAGCATCACAGTCAGTTAAAAAAATCATTGAAATCAATCCCTACATGCTTGGTACAATGGCTGGAGGAGCTGCTGATTGTCAGTTTTGGCACAGAAATTTGGGCATTAAGGTTGTGTACTTAAGTTTGGTTCTATACAGTTTTCCTATGTCGATGAATGTGTTATCTATCAGTAAGAACTCCTGCAATACTGGAACTGTTAACTAATAATAGATATCCTTGTGGGCAAGGCAAAACCTATGGGCATGAAGAATTCATAGGCAAGGTTTTCCAGTCTGTAAATATTCTGGAGTTATGCTATTGACCTGGTAGGAAACAGCATATGTGGTGTTTTAAATCTTTGGTACTAGAGAATAAACAGGCCCTATTGGCCAAACCACCTCTCCTTTTCTCCCTAATAGATGCATGAAGTACAGCTCGCAAGATTGCTTAGTGAAGTCGGTAGCGGTTCATGCTTCACTGGCCTAGTCTTGACAGCTTCATGGCTGCTTGATTTATGTGACATTTGCACTTACATATTTTCCCTTGTTTGCACATTCAACGGTCGTGCAATTTTGTAACTAAGTATGTGTTCCTAAGTCACAAAATGACTGGCAAGACTGTAAAACTAGTTCAAAATATCTTTTGAAATAAGTGGTCAAATAATAACATTCCAGCTCGATGCTATCCAAACCTAGCCAATCCATGTCAGGAAAAATGGGGAAGGCAGTGAAAACTTTTATTCTTTGCTCTGATAGTATTGTAAATTTAATTGCAGAGAATTTCTATCCATGCCCCATCCGATGCTTTCAATGTCCAGTGCAATGTAACTAAATTATGCTTAGAAATTCTTAAACTGAGGCTTGTTTTATTTTGCTAACAATTTCCTGTTTCATCGTAGACGAAGTAAAGTTGTACGATAAAAATACATGCTTTTCTCTAAGTTAAAATTCCACATTCATGTAAATTATCTATTAAAAACCCACAGGCAAATGATTTGTCAGTCTAGGTGCAGGAGTATCCTTCCAGAATACTTATTGAGTAGCCAAGTCCAATGAAATATAGTTGCATGATCACAAAGTCTTGAAAAATAAGTTTGAGTGCTTCTATGTGCTTGGGTGTTATTTCTTCCACATTGAATTTGGGATCGGCCACGTGATTTGTTTGATGATCATTCATAATTGTGTGCTTCTATGCTCATTGCTAATTGAGTTTCTCTGGGGTGTAATTCAGTGCCGACTGCATGAATTGGCAAACAAGCGTAGAATTTCAGTTACAGGGGCGTCAAAGCTTCTAGCAAATATTCTGTTCTCTTACCGTGGAATGGGCTTGTCTGTTGGGACAATGATTGCTGGTTGGGATGAAACGGTAATGAAATGTGAATGTTATCTTGCCATGTTTTCCTTTAGTAACTTGCATAGCCTGGGTTATATTCTCTTTGTTGCAGGGTCCTGGACTATATTATGTGGACAGTGAAGGCGGAAGGCTGAAAGGAACAAGATTCTCTGTTGGATCTGGTTCTCCATATGCGTATGGTGTACTGGATAGTGGGTGAGCGCACTTTCTTGTCAATGATTTTTTCTTATTTTTGATTATCACCTGGCAGAAGTATTCTTCAAAATTTTCAAGAATTAGATAACGAGCCAATAGCTTGGGTCTCTGTCTTGTTCGAAACATCTCATTGAAATACTTGGAAAAGAGGACAGTGAAGAAGAAAGAAAAGAGCAAGAAGCACATGCAGATGCTGAAATAAATGTTTAGTGGATGATTAATACCACTGTAAAAATTATGTTTTGGCTAAAAAAAGAAACAACTTATAAGAGATGCTCAAGAATTGTGAAGACAAGATTGTAGGATTGGCTGTGAGATCATAAGAAGCATATTTGTTTGTTGTGGAAATTTAATTCTTGATAAAATGATTGGGAAGTGGATTGTCTATGGTCCAACACATTTCATCCAGGGTGTAGGTGGTTTATATATATATAAATATACAAATATCCTTTTAGCCTCCCTCCCCTTTTTCTCTGAAGAAATGTTGTGGAGTAAAACTTAAATTTATTTATGGAGCACATGGGTGTTGGTACAGAGAGGTGCCTCTAAAATCTCAAGGCTCCTGCTGCATTACTCTGAAAAGAAGTTAGAAAATTTGTGATTACACCAGTAATTTTTGTGCTTGTGGTTTTTGGTAATGTATCCTAGATGTTACATAAGCTGACATGATGCGTTGGCCAACAAAATAACACCTCACTTTCTTTCATTGCTTCAGCGGAGCAGTGTTGATGAAGTTTTACACCATTTCCCTGCAGTGCTGTAAAATATAATTCACACTTTTTCTTGACATATTCTCACACTTGTGCCAGATACCGATTTGATATGTCAATTGAAGAAGCTGGAGAGTTAGGTAGAAGAGCTATTTATCATGCAACGTTCCGTGATGGGGCTAGTGGTGGAGTCGCAAGCGGTACCCCCCCGTTTGCTTGTGCATGTCTGTGTTCATATGCATGCTTTCATGAGCTAATTTGTGTTTTCATTTGTGTTTTTTATAACAGTTTATTATGTGGGAGCAAATGGATGGACGAAACTATCTGGCGATGATGTCTCGGAGCTCCACTACAAATACTATCCTACCGTGTCAACCGAAGCCTCAGAACCGGACCAAATGGTCGAAGCATAAAGGGGCCTTGCTGCTCATGTTTCCAAAATGTAGCTCTGTTTCTACTCCTTTGTTGATGGCATTTCAAGCTGTTAATTTGTAGACTTTCCTCGTGGAATCCTAGTATTTTAAAATCCTCGGGTGCTTAAAATCTTGAAAATGAAGTATGTTGGATTCATGGCAGGCCTTTTTAAACACACACACAGAGTAACAACTTGAGTAGTTTATGCCAAGTTTCTCAATTTTGTTTTGGTAGGTTATTTGTTTTTTCAATTAAAACGAAATGTTTTGGTTTTGGAATGTTACGGTGTTGTTTTGGGGTTGTCATGTATATATATATATAATTAAATATATTAATTCAATTTTTCTTAGTTCAAATCCAATTTTTTTATTATTATCTAGAATTGTGCAATTTAATTTTAAAAAATACAATAAAATGATTTTTCTGAATAAAATTATAAACATGTCTAATATCACGAGAATATCATTGTTAATTTTGCAAGGTCATTATATTTTATAATTGTTTTGAAATTTTAACATTTTATTTTATTATAACAGTTTAATTAAAAGATATGATTGATATTGTAAAATAATTTATTATTTTAAATAATAAGTGGAACAGGCGGAATGAAACCAGGATGAAATGTGTCAGAATTTAATCGAGATAAAAATAATGTTGTTTTCTTTATTTTGGCCAAAACAAATCCGACAATCCTAGTTTATGCTTGGAATGTGGTGCCCTCTTCAGCGTGGAAATAGGAGGGTGCTGTCATCGTGCGATAACTATTTTGGGGTAAATGGTATCGAAGTTTCTCATTGAATAACCAAACCAAATGCTATTCAAGGGAAAGGTTTCGTGTCATGCCACGTCAATTCCATCCCTTCAATGCAAAGCAAGGGATTTTGCTTTCCAATCCCAATTCCATGTCTATGCCATACACATACAGGTAGGCAATTGCTCTCACCAACTGTTTCCATTTTCGTATTATTGAAAAGAACAAAGTATTTCCCTACTCTAAACTACATGTCGTGTGTATAAAGGGACCGGTTGGAGTAGAACTCAGCCGCCGGCATGTTACTGTTTGACGTGTAAATTATACTCTCAAAATGGAAGCTCGATCGCCCCTGCTTCTTCGAAACCAGCCAGAAGGAAACAGTAACAAGAAAACAATAACAGTAGCCGGAAAGAACATCTCTTCATTAGCTTCTAAGCATGCTTTCATGATTTAGAGTGGGATTTAATCATTCAGCTCTTCCTCGTAAGATAATGCCTCTACAAGAAGTTAACAGATCGGACAAGTACATCGAAAATGCGAGACAGAAGTGTCTGTCAAGTTATATTATTATCTGTTAGTGTGGGCGAAGTGGAGTTGGTTACATGAAAGAGATTGGTCCGAAATGGCTAATCCTTGGACGGATTAAGGATTATACTCTGATTCAACAACATGCATGTATTTTTTTATACGAGGCAAGACCATCCATCTACCAATCAAATCAAATATTTATCCTGTTAATTATCTAGTAGGTGATCTAGTGGCAAGAACTTAGGATTAAGAGTTTTTTTTTATGTGTGGTTTCAGGTTCAAATTCTATAGTTACTAGTATGATGATCACTAGAGACTTAAATCATTGTTAACTTTAGAATTCGTGAATTAATTGAGGTGTTAATATATATATATATATATATATATATATATATATATATATTTCACATTCTATGTTAGAGAACAATGCTATCATATTACATCATTCGAAAATAACCTCGTCATATTATAAACCTCGAGTTACGAGGAGAGTAGAATATTAAATATATAGAGGAAAGCTTAATATTAATTTTTGGGTTTACATGCGGTTTTTAGACCTGTTTAAATTTGAATTTATTAAATCGAAGCTGTTAATGAATCATCTCATCCAAAACTTAAACTTGTAAATGAGACCTCATAATATGATTTATATTATTCTCTAACACATCCCCTCAAGTGAAATCCTTTTGGGCTTGAAACTTGCACAGACCCACATCACCTTGTGCTTGGTTTTTATTAAATAGAATGAGGGTAGTGAGATTTTAACTCGTGACCGCTGGATCAATAAGGTTCTGATATCATGTTAAGCAACTATCTCATCTAAAAACTTAAGCTTGTAAATGAGGTCTCATAATATGATTTATATTATTCTCTAAGATAAATAATAAATGATTTGGATAATCACCTACAAGGATCTAATTCATCGTCTTGGAAAATGTTGTTTGCAGCATCCTTGACCATAAGATATATAGAACTATTATCCATCTGGGATAAAACAGCTTAAAACATTGCAAACACAATTAAGTAATATGAACAGCAGAAACAGTCAGCTATGTTTTCTGTATTGCTTACGCGTGTATCTCTGCCGTCCAAATTACCACTGCAGTTTCTGTAAATTACAGATCGGAGGTCCCTTTTTAGCCACTTGTTAAACCTTATTTCTTCTCTTCTTGACAGCAGGTTAGGTCTCTGCCAAGAAATATACGCAGAGAAACCTACTACCTGACACGATGCAATGCCATTCATGTCCAAATTCTTGCAAATCCCAGAACTCCCACTGGAGTAGACAGCGGTGCTCGTTCCAGCCCATTGCAATGATACTGGATATTTTTTAATTGGAATTATTATAATATTTTAGCTAAACTACTGAAAAAAAAACTATCTTTTTTCTCTTCGGGAAATGCTATAAATCACAGAAACAAACACATTCCAAATAATTTAGGGTGGAATTGATCGGTGATCAAGCAATCAAAAGCACCAGCTGGTCATCAAGAATTATCTTTAGTCTCGTAATAATCACCTTCATCTCACGAATTCTTTCGGCTAACAATCACTCGAGAACAGGCCCCATGATTAGCTCAACAGCAAACTAAAAGCAGGCCCTAATAATGGCAGAAGAAAGACAAAAATATTATCCAAGGAAATTTCCACCGTTTCCTCCTTCCAAGTTACAGACAAGAAGAGAAACGTTGACGCATAAAAACATCAACATCATGCATCAGACCAAACTCTCTGATCAGAAAGCACTTCGTGTCATTGCTTTTCTTCTACTCCCCTCCCTCTAGGAGCTCCCTTCTCTCTCTCTCTCTCTCTCTCTCTGTGGTGGCGGGAGGCGGACCCCATTTTAATCAAAATCTCGTCTTGCTCAAGTCTCTTCCACTCCACTAATAAATCTCTCACTCCCACCCACCTCAAGAATCACTTGCCTATCTTTTGCTTCTTATAGTTTCCACTGTAAATATATCCCGCTCTCTCATTTCACTTCTCTCCAAAACAAACACGCCATGATGAAGAGAAACCTCTCGTTAACGCTGCACTTTATCTTCTTTCACATCCTATTCAGCACCAAACCCAGCCAGTCCCTCACAGCTGATGGCTTATCCCTCCTGTCCTTGAAATCAGCCGTTGATCAAGTTTCTGCTGGCTCTGCTTTCTCTGACTGGAACGAAGATGACCAGACTCCATGTCGCTGGAGTGGCATTTCCTGTATGAACATAACCGGATTGCCAGACCCTCGTGTTGTTGGCATTGCAATCTCCGGAAAGAATCTCCGCGGCTATATTCCATCCGAGCTTGGCACCTTAATTTATCTTCGGAGACTTAATCTCCACAACAACAACTTCTACGGTTCAATACCTGATCAGCTGTTTAACGCTACTTCACTTCACAGTCTTTTTCTCTACGGTAACAATCTTTCCGGTCCTCTCCCTCCTTTCATATGTAACCTCCCTCGTCTTCAAAACCTTGACCTTTCCAACAACTCGCTGTCGGGTTCCTTGCCTCAAAATCTAAACAGCTGCAAGCAGTTGCAGAGGTTGGTCCTAGCGAAAAATAAATTCTCCGGTCCAATTCCAGCTGGGATTTGGCCTGAATTGGATAATTTAGTGCAGCTTGATCTTTCTGCTAATGATTTCAATGGATCCATTCCTAACGACATGGGTGAGCTTAAGTCCTTGTCCAATACTTTAAATCTTTCTTTCAATCATTTATCGGGTAGGATTCCGAAATCACTGGGAAATTTGCCTGTTACTGTGAGTTTTGATCTGCGAAACAACAATTTCAGCGGCGAGGTACCTCAAACAGGGTCTTTTGCTAACCAAGGACCGACTGCTTTCCTTAGCAATCCTTTGCTTTGCGGGTTTCCTCTTCAGAAATCTTGCAAGGACTCCGCACATAGCTCGCCTGAAACTCAGAATTCAGCACCGGTTTCTGACAATAGTCCTAAAAAAGGATTAAGTCCCGGTTTGATAATATTGATCTCAGTAGCTGACGCAGCTGGGGTGGCGTTTCTTGGTCTAGTCATAGTTTATATTTACTGGAAAAAGAAGGATGATTCTAATGGCTGTAGCTGCGCTGGAAAAAGCAAATTTGGTGGCAATGAGAAGTCACACTTGTGCTCACTATGTTATTGTAGTAGTGGGCTTCGAAACGATGACTCTGAATTGGAAGATCAGGAAAAAGCAGAAAGAGGGAAGCCAGAAGGAGAGCTGGTGGCGATCGACAAAGGCTTTACTTTTGAGCTTGATGAGTTGCTCAGAGCATCTGCTTATGTGCTGGGGAAGAGTGGGCTGGGGATAGTGTATAAGGTGGTGCTCGGAAATGGCATTCCGGTGGCGGTGAGGAGGCTTGGCGAGGGAGGAGAGCAGAGGTATAAAGAGTTTGTAACGGAGGCGCAGGCTATTGGGAAGGTTAAGCATCCAAATGTCGTCAAGCTGAGAGCTTATTACTGGGCTCCAGATGAAAAGCTTCTCATCAGTGATTTCATCTCCAACGGCAACTTGGCCAATGCTCTTCGAGGTCCGTATTCCTTCTCTCTTTGTTCCTTCTACGATATGTTTAAGTTTCAGTACTATCTTTTATGAATTATCCATTGCTAAAGCCATTGACTATGTATTAAACCAAACCTTAACTGTTCAAACCGAATGTTCTAACATCTGGTTCGAGTTGGATCGCATGTTTGTAACATGCTGTCCAACTTGAACCCGTTGTTACTAAACCTATTC
The DNA here is from genome assembly GCA_032356905.1 of Salix exigua. Classification (NCBI taxonomy): domain Eukaryota; kingdom Viridiplantae; phylum Streptophyta; class Magnoliopsida; order Malpighiales; family Salicaceae; genus Salix; species Salix exigua. The sequence continues at coordinate 4,337,837 of CM063597.1, read as the reverse complement.
CTACACAAACTCGATGCTTCTGCTTCTTCTTCTTTTCACGAAGAAAAAACAGCTCGAACTTGTCTTGACGGCTAATCTAAGATGAACTGTTGTGGGACAGACGAGGAGGGGAATTGAAAGCAGGAAAAGCCAGGGGACAAACAAGGGAGGTACTGGTGCAATAGTAACTGTTCCCTTCGCTGGAGGGAACTTTAATTAGGGATCATAAATGGGCTTAATTATTGGAGATGGGAATGGCCATTATGACTCGGATATTATTGGGCATGTGGCCTCCCTTTTTGACTCACTCACTCCCCTTGGCCTCGTCTCAAGGGCAGTGCTTTCTAATTTCTATAGACCATGGTTTAGGGTTGCTTCAGAATGCATTCTAATTTATTATTATTATTTTAAATTAAATATTTTTAGTATTTTAGACATTTTTAATATGCTCATGTCAAATATAAACTAGAATTTCATGTTTGACCTTATGCCTTGAGCTAGATAGAATTTAGATCCTCGCTTTTGGCGCAGTGGATCTACAACCCGGGTGTGGTCGGGGTGTCTAGCCGCTAGGCTAAGTGGGTAAAAAAAGGGAATTTAGGGAAGTCCAAAGGAAATGATTCGGCTACATGTAATGCTACTATTCGTAGGATGTGATTGTCTATGTGGGGTGCAAGCAAGAGTTAGGATGACCCTGTAGCTTTGCGAATGAGATGCACCGAATTGGTGGGTCCCTCGTCATCGGCCACGTATTGCCTGAGCCGGTGGGTGGTGATGGAGTAGCGATGATCGTGGGGGCTTTAACATTCCAAGATCTCCATTAACATTGTGATGCGTTGACCCCACCAATTCTTCTTTAGGTGAGCATTCACTGAAGTTCAATAAATGCTAGCTGCGGTCAAAACCACAGTGTGCCCTCCATTTTGATCCTCCTGCGCGAAACCAACCTCGATGCCTCGAGTTTCTTTCAGAGACTCACGCTTCAACTTTGTCAAAAGTTCCCTTTTCTCTTCGACCTTTATCAGAATGTCAAACTTTATCCCAAAAGAGTGATCTTTATAATCTTTCTTGTGTTTACTCCAAAGAATTGATTGATTCAAGTCCCCTGTAGGCCTGTACTGTAAATTTGTAACTCATGATCAACCTATGCAGCACCTATCTGGGTGCTCTGTGCTTGCTGTCAGAAGAACTAGAAGACATTTAAGATTCTCAACTCTAATCAAGCTCCGTCAAAATAAATATGCTTTATACCATATATTCAGCCAGATGGCTCCTCTGCATCCAGATGGGGTGATCGTTTTTGTTCTTATATCCCTGGCATGTCCATAAGGGATACTAAATGTTAGAAGAATGAAGAATAAAAAACTTTAACAAACTAGACATTGGTTTCATTTTCCTGATATGGGTCCATGGCTGTAAATAAATGCAGGAGCAATTGAGAATCTGCATCCCATGTTATCTGGTTTATCTGATATAGCAGCGATTAATGACACCTTGCCAGAGTGTTTGTTATAGTTTTGATTATTTTGCATAATCTTTCTGTTCTGTAATGACCATTTTCTGAATCCACTAATAAACAGCATTATTAATTTACAGGGAAGAATGGCCAGCCATCGACAAGTCTGTCATGGTCAACCAGGCTGAGAATTGCCAAGGGAACAGCCAGGGGCTTAGCCTACCTTCACGAATGCAGCCCGAGAAAATTTGTCCACGGAGACGTCAAGCCATCTAATATTCTCCTCGACAACGAATTCCAACCCTACATTTCTGATTTCGGCCTCAACCGGCTGATCAACATCACCGGCAGTAACCCTTCCTCTTCCGGTGGCTTCATGGGCGGAGCACTCCCGTACTTAAAATCAACTCAAACGGAGCGAACAAACAACTACCGTGCTCCGGAGGCTCGGGTTTCAGGCAACAGACCCACCCAAAAATGGGACGTGTATTCACTTGGAATTGTTATGCTCGAGTTGCTTACTGGAAAATCTCCCGAGCTTTCACCAACCACGTCCACTTCAGTAGAGATTACAGACTTGGTGAGATGGGTGCGAAAGGGATTTGAAGAGGAAAAACCATTATCAGACATGGTTGATCCGATGTTGCTCCAAGAAGTACATGCAAAAAAGGAGGTAATCGCGGTTTTTCATGTTGCTCTTGCTTGCACCGAAGCTGACTCCGAGGTTCGTCCAAGGATGAAAATTGTATCTGAAAACCTTGAAAGGATCGGAAAATAGGAGGAGGCGTCCCATTCTCCGGGATAAAAGTTGTTGATTTTGCAACGACCCAAGTGGATTGTTGAAGGTCAGGTGGCTTAAAGATCGATTCCGATTAGACTCCCGATGACTCCAAAACCTGGCCTAAAAGTTTTGAGCAGATCCAGCAAGATTTCATAGCATAGATGGAATGAGTAATACAATGTCGTCTCTTTCGAGGGAAGTAGCTTCATTTGTAATTTAAAAATTTATATTTCGTGTTTCTATGGGAGATTTTGTAATGAGAAACAACAAAATCTTTTTACCTTTTCAATAGAATTACTTAATTATCTTTTTTTTTAAATAATATATTTTTATCCGGGTTATTTTCATCATTTTCTTCTTGTTTTTTTTTGCAATTCTATTTATTTTGACAATTGTTTTTTCTGTTTGTAATTTTACCCTTTAATATTAAATTGGTCAAAATTTGAGTTTCTCAATTGAATTTGAATCTAGGATTTTACGAGTCTGGAGTATTAACTCAAGTTTAGAAAATTCACATGGGTTTAATGTTTTTTTCTCCTTTTAAGTTACTTTTTAATTTTTTTCATCCTCTAGTATTTTTTATTTTACAATTTCATCCTTTTTAAATTTTTATTTGTCATATTTCATCCCTATTTTTAGTTGTTATTTGTTTTTTAATGGTTTTTAAAATTAATTTCTTTTTGCAATTTCATTCCCCTTCCATCCTTTTCTTCATACGTAATTTAATCCCTATTCTCTTTTTTGTTTTTGCAATTGTTACTTTTATTACAATTTTTTCAATTTAGATTTTTTTTTTTATGATATCTTTCTCTAATATTAAAATAGGCAGGGAATTTAGTTTTTTTTTTTTACTTGAATCTTATTCTAAAATTTCATAGGTTATGAGTTGAGATGATTAACCCCGATTTAGAAGGTTTATCAGAGCTTACTTGTTTTTTTTTTTTTTTTCTGAAGTCAATATTCTTTTAGTTTTATCCTTCAATATTTATTTATTATTAAAATCTTATCTTTATTCTTTAATCAAACTCAAGGTTAGTTTAAACCCCAATCAAGATCCGACCTAAAGAAAAAGGAAAAAGACTATCCAACTAAATTAATTTATTTTGCGATTTCAGAGATTAATCTGTTGTCATTTTGAAACATTTTAAAATTATATCTAATATTAATAATTTAATACTTGAAAAGTGAAGGGATTTTTTAAATAAATCAAATTGAATATTCAATTAATAAAAAAAAACCCTTCATCCTAGTGTATGTTTGGGAAACTGGTCGGGATTATTTATAAAAATATTTTTTATTCAGCATATATTACATATATATATATATATATAATAATATAAAAAGCTTAAAAAATTAATTTAAAAAAATAAAAAAAATATTTTTTAAAATACTAATAAAACGCAGTGCAAATTACCTATTATCTAAAAGAGTTCAGCCTTGGTACTGTGGACTAGACATTTATCGTCCATACGTCGCGCGAGTTTGTCCACCTTTTTTTTTTTATTTACAGAGGTCTTCTTTATCTATATTTTATGGTGATATAGACTAAACAATATATGTAGTCTACCGGTAAGCGGAGAGGCATCCTCTTACCCGTAGAGGCGCTGACACGGGTTCGACCCTAGCCAACGCCTATTTTTTCCATTTTTTTTATTTTTTTTATTACTTTTGACTTTTTTTCACTTATATTTTATTATTATTATTATTATTATTTTCACTTTGTTTTTTTTTTTCACTTTGCTTGTTTTTAATTTTTAATTTTTAATTTTTTTATTTCTTTTTTTCACTATTTTTTTATTTATTTTAATGTTTTTTTATTTCTTTTTTTCACTATTTTTTTTTTATTTTGATTTTTTTTATTGATTTTGATGTTTTTTTCACTCATTTTATTTTAAAAAAAATTATTGACATTTTTTATTGAATTTTTTCCAATTATCAACTCCATAAGAATAATAATATTAGTTTTTTTCTTGATTCCTTTTTTTTATATTTTTTATTTTTTTTCATTGGAATAATTTAATAATTTTGATTGTTTTAGTTTTAATAGTAATAATATTCTTAGATTTTAAGACTTCGATGTTTTCATTTTGGCCCTTATATTTTTAATTTTGGATTTTAATCCCTTTATTTCTTTTAATTTCAAGAACAATCCTTATTTTTGTCCATATATATATATACATATATAGACACACACACTTAGTTTTGATTTTGTTAGGCTGATATATTTTTTTTTCAAAAAAAATAGTTCTTAAATTTTATTTTATATCTATGATCATTTGGAAATTGATATTTGTATTTTTTTTGTTATTTCTTTTAGTTTTTTTTTTCATTTTTACGTCATATGACTTTTTTTACCTGATAATTTTTAATTTAGCGAATACAATTTGCTATCTACCAACTATATAATTCTTTACAGGCTAAATAATTAATCAGTTTACTACATCAAGAAAGCCTAGCGCAATGCACGACTATTTTCTGATATTTGTCAGGTATCGACGCTTGAAAATATATATAAAAAAATGAAATGGGTTTTTTTTAAATCTTAAATTAATTTAATCTAAGTGTTCTGAAATAGTTTTAATATAATAATATAAATAATAAATCTTAAAAAATTATAAATAAAAATCACTTTAAACAAAAAATATATCATGTCACATATATATATAATAAATGCAAAAAACACAAAAATGTAAGAGAAGTATTATATGTATGCTAGGATGAACACTTCAGTCGAGTGGTTAACGTGTTTGCTGCCGCATCACAAGAGCGAGAGTTCGAATCTCTCCGGCCACTAATGTTTTTAAACATTGATGAACAATGATTTTCACTTTTCATTACTGTTTGAATGTTTTTTTAAACTACACTTTTTTTCTTAAAAAAAAAATTCGGAGTATCCATGTGAGCTTAAGCACACCACAACTAATCTCCAGCGCATCGCGCGGGCAATTCGCTCTTTTATTTAAGTTTATTTCTTTACAAGAATTTCCAATGTTTTCATTTTTAATATTTTAGATCTAATACTACTGGAAAAAAACATCTCAAAAAAAAATGACAAATTTAACCGCATTATCTACAAGTCAAATTAAAAAAATATACAAGTCACTTCCCGTTTCCATTAGACTATTTTTTTTACCCGACAAATAAATAATTATAGCACACAAAAAAATTAAGTTTATGTTTTAAAAATAAATTATAATATTTTTATTTCTAATATGTATGATATTTATTGAATATTATCGGCTAAAAATATATTGAGAGAGAGGAAAAATAACTTTGGATTTTTTAAAGGACAAAAATTCATATCAGTATTCTTAAATATAATTATACTAACTAAATATTAAAATAATAAAATAAAATATATATAAAAACTATCAATTTTCTACATTGATAAAAAAAAACCCGTCGCATCGCGCGGGTATACCGCTCTTCAGAGTCTAATGTGAATCGGGTGATGGTGCGAGCAGTAAAAAAATAATTAAACTTTAAAAAGCTACTATTTTCAAAACTCAGAAAACAATTAAGAATAATACTGCTAACAATTAATGTATAGGGACCGAAATGGAAATCTCATGTAATTTTAGACCGAAATTATCTTTCCCGTTTCTTAGCATGGACTGCTTCCTGAACTGATCTATGCTGCTTATAGCCCGTTACAACCTTTTGGCTTTGAATTGAAGCAAGAAAAGCGGTTCTTCGCGGTTTCTTTTTAACGACTTTTCTGAAGATCCATAATCTGGAAAACTTGCTGCAAGGTAATCCAAACTCAAATTTCTATGTCGCAAAGCCCTAATCTAATTTGCCTAAATATTGATGCTCTTCGTTCATTGATTTAGTTTGCTAGGCAGGTGCATTGTAACTTTTAGATTTGAAGGAAGAGAAGCCATAATCATCAGATAAAAAACAAGAAGCAAGACATGGTAAATTAAATCAGATTTCATTACTGTTAAATTGTAATTTCTGTTTTCATGACGTGGGTTTTCTTTCTTTTTTCAGTCTGCACTGTTCAATTTTCATTCGTTTCTGACAGTGGTGCTGTTGGGGATTTGTACATGCACTTTCGTGAAGATGCACTTTCCAGCAATCCTTGAACAGAGAAATGGGTATGTCCTTTTTTTTGTGGGTTTATTATATGCGTAGTAGAGATGATTGAAGAGTGTATTGCTGATTGCGTATTGACTGTAAAAAATAGTTGCATTGTATAGCAACCTTGTTTCACTATGTATGTAGTTTAGAAAACTTAGATCATGTGAAGCTTGATTGCCGGCTGCTTTTTCGCTCTTTCTTTTCAACAGTTTTTAGAAATCTAAGATTATGCATCTACTTTTGTTTTGTTTTTTTAATGAGAATTTCTGTTTTTGATAGCTAGTTTCAAGTGAATGGCACTAACCTCCTGAATTCTATCAATTTTCGCCATCAAATAGTACCTAGGTTTCCATCAGTCATTTTTTATGCTGCATAAAATAGATGCACATATTTCTGAGCTTCTCTTAGCTTTGAACACTCTTTTCTGCTAAATCTTCTCATTAAGCATGTGATAAGATTTGCTGTAATGTAGCAGCACCACCAGTCTTTTGTGTAGTTTGAGCATAATCCAAACCAATGATAGCTTAACAAAGTTGAATTGAAACTCCATTGGATCTACCAAAATCAATGGATTTACAATTTAACCATCCCCATCTTGAAACTGTTATTCTGTTATCTGCACTTGCTCTGCTATTAGGTTTTACATTTTCATAATGGTCCTCTAAGCCCGCGACAATTATTTCAGGCATGTTAGCATCCAACAAAAACAATAAGGTTCGAAGAGGAAGTTTCAAACACCTAAAACTACGCCTCTCAAAATACCAATCACTATGGCTTGTATTGTCTGCAAAAAATAAATGTTGAGCCTTGGTGATGCAGATTCTATAAGGGCACTGCCCAACAGACATCTAGGGTCTAAGAATCGCACAGACTTTAGATCTATAGCATCAGTTTGAAAGCATAAGGCATTCCCAGTGCTATTTCTCAAGTCATGCTGTGCTATGTTGTCCTCAATGAAACATGTTTAATAGCAGTGGCTAACCTGCTGATTATCTGCTCTTGCGGAGAGCATTTTAAATTGAGTTTCTTCAGTAGGGTAAATTTCAGTGAGCGGAACATGAGAACCCCCATTACTTCCTCTCCACCAGTCAATGGGACATATGGCAAGATAAGTGGGGTTGTCAACATGATGAGAATCGTTGGAGGCGGCTCTGGCATCTCTGCCTCAGCCAACAATTTTACTGCTCTGGTGCTGTGAAATCGGTTGGTATCCAATCCAAAACATGAGGTGAAGAAGGAAAAGACACTTCTTTTTTAAAGCACTGTACATTAATCTGTGCTGTTAAAATTCATTCATGTAATGACATTGTATGAAAATGGGAGCACTTGAAATATAACACCTGATTCCCTGTCCTTAAAAGTCTACCAATGACCATGAGAAAAAATAAATTCATAAATGACAACATCGACAATCATCGTGGATGCCATAGCTAATAATATGCTGAACACTAGACCCCTGGTTCACACGAAACAAGATGGTTTTAGTCATTGTAGGATCTGTTGCAAGAGATTAGAAAATTGCTACTGTAAACAAAGTGAAAACCAATTTTCTGTCATCATCAACAACACAATGATCATAGCATTTGAAACTTCATAATCAGGCGTAGGTCATGGGGCATGAATGAATTATTAATCTTGTTTGAGGTTAATAGTCATCCTTGTTTAGCTTGGGAAAACTTATGCCCATTCCCTTCAACAAAAAACAGCAGGGAGAGGCCTCCAAAAGTTCCGGAATATTACCACCCCTAGAAAAAAGTATCTTCTTTATCAATGTGCTTAACTGAGCGTGTTATCCTAGAACTTTGTGAAGTCAGTTATCTCTAATTCTCCAGGTCATCATTTGTTCTCGTTACACCCAAAATACATGTGATTATACAATCAATATATTCCTTTTCTATCTATGGTGCAAGTTAGCAGTGTTAAAGAGATAATTATATTCATGGGAGTTTTGTTGGTGCGTGGTTAATATGTATTGATGATTATGGAACTAACCAGAATAATATACTTTTTGATTGACAGATTTCGTGGTTTCTTTTGGAAGGCAGCCAGAATAGGTAGGTGTCCTTACCAAGATTCCTTGCCATCAATTAGTGGAATATACTTTAGCTTTCTTTGGGCATAACATCTCTTTATTTTTCTCCATTTTAAATTAGTTAACAGAATGGACTTAATTTGTCAACAAGCCTCACACACACACACACACACACACACACACACACACACACGCATATTGGACTTTGGACGCAAAAACAAAGTGCCCTAACAACATTTTTTAAAAGGGGAAATGCCCCAGCCTGTAATATTTAATAGGGTTAGTAATCTGCCCTTATACAAGGACATAATTGACTTGTTCAAGATATAATGACATATTAGGCACTTACCCCATTATATAAGGATAGTTCGGGCCATTTCCCTTTTTAAAAATTAACAAAATGCAAGCAAAATAAAAATATTTATTTTTCATTATATAATATGAGGGAAATTAATTATGTTGAGGGTTACAGTATACAGGTATTGGTTCACGTGGTAACAGTTGGGTGCAAATAGGGGTTAGACGCTCTCTTAGTAGTTAATGTGAATCAAAGTGGGTTTCTTCCATGGTCACTAAAACTTTTCAAGTTCACAGCATTTGGATTTGGATTAAAAATCAAGTTTAAATGTTAAAACTGTAGGAGCAATATCACAAAAAAATTCTTATTTAGTTGGAGTTGCGGTGAAACTAATTATCATGCAAACCATGATGTCTATTTGGAAGTGTGGTTGAGGTTGTTTTTCATAGTGTATTTCGTTTAAAGATGCATTGAAATGATTTTTTTTTAATATTTGTGACATCAGTATCTACAAACACAGAAAATTAATTTAAAAAAAATAAAAATATTTTTTTTTTCAAAAGTTTGTTTTGAAACGCAGTGTTAAACAGACACGGAGAAGAAAATTAGAATTGCAAATAAATCGATATAGGTCTTTGGCAATTCAGGATATGAACAACTATCTGACTTTCTGGTGCTTTCTTTGGTGATACTGAAATAGGTGAACGTTTGAGCCCCTGGGTTGCTGCTGGATGCTTCACAATGGGCTTGTCGATAATCTTTTTCTGAGATAGTAATTTGTTGCCTCTGTATGTGGAAGTAAGCTCCATCTTTCTTTCTTGTGGGTAAAATGTCACTCATGAGATCAAATGGTTTATGTGATATAATGAACTAGATAAAAACTGTTTGGCATCATTATTGACCTGTTTTCATGGCATTTTTTTGGTAAATGCCTATTGATGGTACATTCTCTTTCATAACGGATTGATTGCCAGATTCTGAAGGATTTTCTGCTGGAATTAGTAATAGAAAAGAATCGGTGTATGCCATATCACCTTGGGCTCTTTCTTTATTTTGTTGAAATTATGTAATGCCTTGAGCTGTTGATTTTAGAAAGTGATTTCACCTGAAAATTTTATCTCCTAAATACAGCTAGGCATGTAATAACTTATGTTACCCAAAGTTATGTGTGGATTCTTTCTTTCTTTCCCTTTTTCCCCAGACTTCTTTCATCTATACATCAATGATTGAGAGAGGCTGCTGCTAATGAATAGAGGAACCCTGTTTTCTGCATGTCTTGAGAAATTAGAGATTGATGTCTGTAATTTGCTACATACATAATATATATTTTATGCAAACAGTATAGTTGTGAAGAAGACAAGGCTGAAAATAGTGGATTTAAACTGAAATTAGGGCTGTAGGGGGCTTAAAGCTGACAGGCATGCAAGCAATGATATAAACCTGGATCTTATGCTTGAATTTCCTCAGTACTAGAACCTTCCCTTCACTCCAATGAATTACTGATATGATCATCCTCTTTATGGGTTTCTTCTCAGTCTCCTTGTTTGAGGCACTGACCATCTCTTTATTGGTTGTCTCACCTTCTGCTCCATTATAAAGAGGATAGCTTCTCAAAAACGCCCTTCTGTTGTTGTAATCTTCATCACGGAAGCTCCTTGTCCTCAGCCCTGTCCCGTTTTCCTCCATATCTTTGCAATCCATGCTTGCGATGTTAATGATTGCAAAGCTGACTTTTATAGGATTGTGTGGAGAAATTATGAAGATTGGGGTGGCTGGGGGAGGAAGGAGAGAATTGTCAACAGAGATGATTCTGGGAGTAGAGAGATAGGAGTACGATTAATTAATTCAATCAGTGAAAATGATGGTGGGGTGTTGTATTTAGTTTTTAATATGGTCCGAATGAATAGTCTCACATCATCTATAGTTTATCATTAATATCTGTTTGCAAATGCTCTACAGTTATGATATTTTGTTTCAGGGTCGTCTCTGAATTTCTTGATTGATAGGTTATCCTTGCGCAAGGTTGTGATGACATCCTAGGACCTGCCTGCCTGCCTGCTGCTTAACCGAGCCTGTCACCATCCACAGCAGTATGCTATACAAGCAACTGTTAAATTATATTTATTTTTTGTCTGCCATGGATCATATTGGTTGAATATGCTGCTCATTTTTTTTTTGTCTGCGATGGATTTATCTTGTTTTAATCCAAGAAATATGGTGTGGAAATTGAACAGAGTACAGGGTTTGAGGTGAAATTTTTGCTGCATCACTGAATTTAAGGTTCATCCATCAACTCATTTAGATCGCCCAACACATAATTAGCACGCACACGGCCACAAGAAAACCTAACCCTATCATGGTTAGGAAAGTGTCGATTGTCTCGGTTGGTGTATGTTACTGTCAAAACTTGTGATATCTGCCATACTTAGTATTATTGTTTATTTTATTTATTGTGTCATGGAAGCTATGATGCCGCCTGCAGAAAACAAATAGATAGTTTGCCGTGAAGGGGGATCTACATCCAAATGATTTTATATTTTGAAGTTATTTGCATAGGGATTGATGATCCCTCCCCCAGTGAAGTCACGTCAAAAGCAAGGCAGAGTGTCCAAAGGACACGAACTGAAATTATTGATGAAACGATGTTGATTTGGTCAGGGTTTAGCAATGAAAGATGAAAGGGACTTGTATAATTTTGATCATTTATGATCAGTAATGTAGTTAAAATTGTTTTTCAAATGTTTTTACATATTTTTAAAAATTATTTTTGATATTAACACACTAAAATATATAGAAATATCAAAAAAATAATTAAAATAATAAAAAATATTTTTTAAATCTTTTCAAAAATATTTTTGAAATGTAATGCAAAACATTATCTTGGTTCAGAGAAATGATACAAGCACTCGCAATGTTTCTAAGGATTTGCTCTTATGGATTTTAATAATCCAACCCATCCTTTAATTAATTAAAATAATAATAGTACGGGTAAATAGAAATAACCATAGGACTTGGAAGAAAAGGCCAATATAGAGAAAAACCCTATTAATTAATTAAATAAAAAGCCCTAAATTGGCGGGCCGGCTATTTTGATTGATGGGGATACTTTCTGCGGCAAGGGCTCGGCACATCCGCTCATTCAGCTGTAATTGTTGTCTTTCTTTTGGCTCTGATAGAAGGAGTTGGTTAAGAAGGTTTTGAGTATGCCTATGATGATTGAAGAAGACCCATGCCTGCTATGGCTGCTGGTGGGCCTGGAGGGTTCTCTATGGGCCAAGCCCAAGAGTCTTAGTTGGGTTCTTGTTTGGTGGGTGCTCAAGAAGAAGGATTCGAGGGCAGCTAGTAGTAAGCCTAAGATTTTAGAGAGTTTTGATGCACCGCTAGTGACAACCTTTGAGTGATTCTTTTTTCTTTTTTACTTTCATTTTGTTTTTATGCTGAGCAGAATGATTTTTTAGAACGTGATGAATTACCTAATAGCTAAAACAGGTTAGATTTTTACTGTAGACCGTGACTCATTGTCACTGTGGAGTGACAATTTGTTACGGTGAATCGCGGGTGTACATCCACTTTTTATTTTTACACAGAACTTATTTTTGTATTTTCTATGGTTAAGATGGACAGATAAGTGGCTGTGGCGGAGCGCGCTGGAATTGTTCACCAAATTTGCCGCATTGTTCTTTTCTGGCAAAAGTTCCTTTTGTTTTTTTTCCTCCGCATTGTTGTTATCTAGAAAGCAACTTTTGCAAAAGTCAAAAGTTGCTTTCCTTTTTTTTAGCAGTTGCTTTCATTTATTTTTTTAAAATTTATTATTATTTGTATTACTATTTGTTTTTAAACTATTGTTTTTTTCTTTGAAGTTGCTTTTATTTTTTTTAATTTTTTTTCTTATTATTCTTCTTATTATTTTTTTCAAGCTGTCGTGTTTTACTAATACACGCCGAACCAGTTCATAATTACCTAATCGCTAAAAAAGATTGTATTTTGCACTGTAGACCCTGACTCATTACCACTGTGGAGTGACAATTTGTCACAGTGAATCGCGGGTGTACATCCACTTTTTTTTAAAATTTTTGCACAGTGATTTAACGAAAAAGCCCCCCCAAAACGACAAAAAACGTTGCCGGTTTCAGGGGTTGAACGGTTATTGACCATAATCGGTCCAATCCAGTTCGATTCGTCTGGTCGAGTTTTGAATTTTTAAATATTTCATGTAACAGTGAATTAACGGTTTTGTCCCTCGAAACGGACAAAAACCACGTCTGAGGGGAAGGGGCTTCACGGTAATTAGCCATTATTTTTTTATTATTTCACGCTGACATCTGTTGGCGCGCCTCCGGACGTGCCGTTCATTGCAGCGTTGACGTGTTCTTCGGACGGCGCGTGCGATGTCATATGTCGTCGGAAAATAACCAACCGGCATCTAGGATGATTTTCAAGCATGTTCTCTTCCACATGGGGCGGCACGCGTAACACTATGATGTATGTATACGTGTCAATGGTCATTTGAATTTCCCCCTTTCATTTCTCTCTCCTGCCTACGCAACATGACGTAAGCTAAGTTGATTTTGTCAAAATTCATTTCAGTCCCTGAACGTTGTAATTTGTTTTTCTTGCCCTTAATGCTATTATATAGGTTTTGATTTGTTTCAATTTCGTCCTTCAATTGAAATTGATTATATCTTGAAGTTTCAATTCGGTCCTCATACTTTGAATTTTTTGAGTTGGGCCGGAAATCTATATAATTTCGGTTTCAAAGTTTTCATTTATTTCAATTTCATCTTTCCATGCAAATTGATTATAAATCTTTAATATTTTCAGTATCAAAGTTTGATTTCTTTCAGTTTTATCCTTCTATGCAATTTTTGATTTCAGGTTTGATTTCGGTCTTAATTTTTTTTCCAGGTTTTGTTTTAAATTATAAAATTTCAATATTTGGAATTACTTCAATTTGTTTCCTTTAAATTAAATATATTATTTAAAGTATGTCAAATTAATGATATATTTGTATATTTGTGTCAAATTAAAGTATGTAAAACTACTTAGATGTTTTAATATTTATTGGATGTTATCGCCTAAAAATATTTAGATAAAGAAAAATAATAACCTACAATACAATTATATATTTTACTATTGTTATATCACGGGGTGCTGAGCTATTTTATAACATTAAATTTCGCTTAAATAAAAATTAAATTTCGCATAGGTGTCAAATATTTTGCCTATTCTTTTTAGACAACAAATAAATAATTCTCCACGAAAAAAACTTTTCTATTTATTTTTTCAAAAAAATTGCAATATTTGTATTTATAGTGTGTTATATTTAATATAACTGGAAAAAACAGACAACTCATTTTTTTTTTACAAATGCATTTAGGTTATCTACAATTAAAAAACTATAAAAATCACTTCCCATTTCGATCACACTATAGATTATGTGAGACTAAATATATGTGTTGAATATTTTTTTAATATTATCTCCAAAATATATATATATATATATATATATATATATAAAATGATCTACGATTTCTTGAAAAAAAAATTCATATCGGTATTCTTAAATATATTTAATATAATAATATGTTGAATAAATCTTACAAAAAAAAAACTTTGGCTTTGAATTTAAATTTATATTTTAGACTCCTTTTTCCTTTTGAGGAACAGTAATCTTTTTTCACATATAGTTTTTTCTTTTTTACTGTCCAGGTAAGTTGTTTTTTTTAACCATTTTTTTTACCAGAGTATCCGTGGCAACAAATTCCTAATAAATCATTTCACCTTCTTAACAATTTTTTTTAAAAATTTAATCAAAAGGTTTTTGCCAATAGCAATATTCAATCAGTTTGTAGTTGAAAAAAACTATTTTTAACGAATTTTATCAATTACAATTATGCTAATGAATTAATTTCTTACAAAGATAAAAAAATCCCGGCGAAGCGGGCAAATCGGCTCGTGCATTCTATTTGTTGTTTGTGTGTACACACACACGCACGCACACAAAAACAACAAATAGAATGCATGCATCAACATAATGCATTAGCAATTTTGTACCTTTTTTTTATATTAAATTTGTTGTTACTCATTTTAGGCCCCATATGCTGGAAATGACGTATATCTCCTTTGAGCCACATGTGAGAGTTTAGCTCATGGTTACTGGACGATTGACAAAAGTAAAGAATAAAAATGTTTTTTTGAACCCTGTTTTGCTGATTTATGCTTTTCTTATCCACCTCATTTGCTGCTAAAATTGTCAGGATTCTTATATTAATCAGGAATCTTCATAATGCTAAATTCATTTTTTATTTATTTATTTAGTCTTTAAGGTTAGATAAGTCCCTCAGAATTTTCACTGATTTTGTTGTTGTCACAATTCTATTCTAATACCAAAATTTTCTTCCAATTTAGACTTTGAATCTCATTTGGTTTCATGCAATATCTGATCATCCCAGTTATATCCTGTCATTCATGACATGTTCAAGAAGTGATCCGAACTTTGATCGGATCCTAGAGTCTACTTTCTTATGTCAGATTCTTAATCAGATCGGGATGCTCGACATTGTTAGTTTCCTAATCAGATTAGGAGATATTTTTGACCAAGCAGATTGCAGGCAAATTATGTTCTTCAAAATGATTTTTTATCGCTTCGGATTCTACATGAAAGTTGTAGTCATATACGTATAAATGACTTTAGATTTTTGAATTGCGTGATTTCAATATCGTAAGCTCAAGATATTCCCATTTGAATGACTAGTTCTACTTGGTTTTTGACCAAGTAGATTGCAGGAAGATTTTGTTCTTCAAAATGATTTTCCATTGTGTTGAATCCTTCCTGAAAGTTGTAGTACTGTACATGTAGATGACTTAAGATTTTTGAATTGCTTGATTTTGATATCGTAAGCTCAAGATATTCTCGTTTGAATATCTAGCGTAAAAAGAGAAAATCCTACTACGAGAATGATTCTGACCCGAGATTTATAGGTCTTATTCGAGAGACCCAATTTAATATTTCAAGGATTTATTGGGATAATCAAAGACCAATTTTAAATTTGGGAAAATTAAGTAGTCTCGTTGGAAAAAAAGAAGGGGTGATTTAGGAAGCGTCACAATATTCTTGTTGTTCGATTGTCGTGTAAAGTTATATTTTGTTTAATTTTGCAAAACCAGTGGTGTTGTTTTTATTTACCATAGGTTTAAGATTGGATAAACCCTTAGAATTTACACTAAAAAATGATTTTTGTTGTTGCCGCAAATTCGTTTCATCAAAATAGGTTTTGACCAAGAAAATTGTAGATAAATTATGTTCATCAAAACAACTGTTTCTCACTTCGAATCCTTCATGAAAGTTGCGGTCTTGCACGTGTAAATGAACTTAGGGTTTTGAATTGCCTGATTTAGATATCAAAATATCAAGATATTCCCATTTTAATGTCTAGTGTAAAAGTAAAAGATCCTATTGCGATAGGTACTATCTATTATCACTTTGAGAAACAACCCCCCGCCTGCAAAATATTTCCTTTGCTCTACAACTTACCGTTTGGTTTCCATGATTTTCTCACTTGATCTTTGAGATGCAAATCATGTTTTTTTTCTTCCTCAAAATCATTAGAATATCAACAATAATATTTTTTTTTCCTATTTTGTTTTATTTAATTGCATAAAAAATGTGATTTTGCATCCTAGATTAAATGCAATAAATCTTCCCTAAATAGAGCTATATATATATCCCTCCCCTACTAACCTAAAGAGAGGTTAGAAAAACAAAACAAAACAAAACAAGAGAGAGATAGCAAACAAAATTAAAAAGCACAATGGAAAGACCTCATTCAACCAACTTTTCCCTTGCCCCTTAGCCTTTCTCTCATATACAACGACTGCTATAACACCCATAGTTGTGAATCCGTTCCGTTCCGGCCGGAACTTTCCATTCCGTTTATAAAACCGGGACAAAACAACGTTGTTTTTGTCCCGGTTTTAATTCCGTTTCGTTCCGTTCCGGAAATTTCGGCCGGAATGCCTCGGTTCTGTCCCGGGTGTTCCGTTCCGTATTCATAAAAAAAAAGATTGGCCTCTGACAAAACTAGTCAAAACTCAAAACCAGTTAAAAGACTCTCAAAACCCATATCTTAGGAATCAGAAACACGAAAACAAGAAAAGGAAAGGCAAGAGGAGTTTTTGGTTTATGAAGAAGAAGAACTTTGAATGAGAGAGAGAGAATGATGACAGAGTTTTGATGGGTTGTGGGAGTGAAAGGAAAGAGTAGCTGTAGAGGTGATGGTGACCATTCTTTTGGATTCCAAGAAAGAGAGGCTGGCTGGGTGTGTTTGGTGTGGAGGGGGCGGCGGCGACGGCTAAAGAAGAAAAAAGGAACAAAGGCTGGCGGTAGGGTTTTTTCACTTTTTGTATTGAAACTTTCTAGTGCCTTTTTCTTTCTTTGAAAAATTATATAATGGACGTGTTTGATTAATTGTTAAGTCAAAAGTCAAAACCACAAAACAAAAAAAAATATTTTGGAATTATTACTCTGCCAGCCCATGTGCAAGGCTTCAAAATTTGAAATGAAGGGGACAAAGTGACAAACAGGGTGGGATAATTTTTATACTAATTATTGGTTTTTATACTAATTATTATATAATATTAATTATTAATTATTATATTAATTAATTATTATAATAATAGTTAACATAAAAAATAGGGGTATTAATTTGTAATTAATTTGATTGAATTATTTGTAATGGAATGTATTTTAATTAATTATGTTTGAACTTATTGATTATTTCTCAATGTGTTCATTTTTTTTAAAGTTTTTCTAACATTAAAAAACAATAAGTAACATTAATTAATTTCAAATACAACAACCATAAAAAAAACATAGAATTACTTGAAAAACATACAGTAAGTAGTTTAAATTTCAAATATTCTGGATCTTTTAATTATATTTAAATTTATTTTTTATTTTAAAAAAAAAAATTTTTTGTTGGAATTTTAGAGATGTTTCTAATTTTGAGATTATGTTTGTATTGTATAATTTAAAGTTCATTTATCTTGAATTTAAATTATACTTGTTAAATTAATATTTTATTTTTTTCATATATATAATTAATTAAATATTAACAGTACAAAACCGGAACGGCACGCCAGAATGCACTGAAACCGGAACGTTCCGTTCCAATCAAAAAACCGGAACGGCGCCCGAAACGAATTTTACAACTTTGATAACACCCTTCCCAATCAAATTTCTTCCCGTCAGCCACCACGATCTTCTTCAGCATTGTTAGTCTCTAAAAGCAATGATCACCGGTTGTGTAGGAGCTTAGCATAATCATCTTCGGCTGTCAGCCACCACCAATTTCTCCAACATTTGTCAATCTCCAGAAGCAATGACCACTGGTTATGCAGGAGCTCAACATCATTGTCTTCAGTTGCCAACTGCTAGGTAAGTTTCCATGCATTCCTTTTCTCTTCACTTTGCATTTTAATTACATAGGTATTATGTATCCATTTGTTTTACTATTCAAGTGAATTATAATTCACTTGCACAATAATTAAGAAGGCACGCGTGTGTTGTTCACGGATTAAGGCAACAATACAATAAATAATGCAATCTTAAAATTAATTACTTTAAAGTAAAGAGATAAGAGAGAGAGATTGCTAACTCGGTTTTTAACGTGGTTCGGCAAGCCTACATCCACGACTCAAGTACTAACCCGTACTTGAGTATTGTACTCTTTTACTAATCCAAGTAATAAGATTACAAATCCCGCTTGATGAATCCACACCAAGACTTTTACACCACTTGAAGATATGCCCTCTTCAAGATTTTCCTTTTCTCACTTAAAGATGTACCCTCTTCAAGATTTTTCCTTGGTGATGTTCCCTCACCAATATCAAGAGTTTTATACTCAACTCTCAAGAGTCTTACAATGATTGTATTTGAAATACAACAATACACTCTCAATAATATGGATATTACAAATGAAGATCTATGATCTCTTTATCTCACTTAATAACACTTAGAATGTTTGAAGGTGTTTAAGTGTAGTGAGAATGAGAAATACTCTTTGTGTTAGGATATGAAGATTTAAACACAAATATGAGTATTAATGAGGATTGATGATATAAAGGTGTTTTTGCACTACTAATTGCCTCACTATAAGATATAAAAGTTGTGTCTACTTAGTTTTGCAATTAAGAGGCCTATTTATAAGTTTCTAAAAGAAACTAGCCGTTTATAACCGTTTTAATGCAACTGTCATATCAAGCGGTCGACCGGTTCACAACGGATAACCCAAGCGGTCGACCGGTTCATGCAGAAACTCTATTTTGACAAATTATCTTTTCTAAATTTCTTGAACCGATTGATTATGACTTAAACCTATAATCATTAAATCCTTTTAATGCAATGTGAAGTGTGTGAGTTCATTTTAAATTGTGCTATCAAGTTAGAAATAGAGATTTACATAAAACACTAAAATGAACACTTATTCTAAGTCTTCACTTGCTTGCATCTTGGACTTCCTGGAGTGATTTCTTCGTGTACTCCATTATGCTTGTTGATGTATTCTTTGTATAATACCTGTTTATAGCTTAATCTCATCCAAGCATATTATTAGTCCATTTTCTTTTTATTGTTATCATCAAAATATATAAAGCATACAAGTGTGACATTATATGTCAACAGCATGAGCACTTGAATAGTAATAAAGGAGACATGCGTGAGATACCTCACGCATGCCTTTTGTGTGCCCAGCCGGGTCACTGGTTTAGGGAAGTGACTCAACATTTTCTTAAGATATATATATATATATATATATAAAAGACATCAACATTTTACTGTCAATTTTTCATTGTTCACATAAACATAATTCATTGTGGATTGTGATAGAAAAAAAATACCACTTTACCCTAGGGCCAAAAAAATTAAACCCCAGGACCATGGTCATTTTCGACATTTTCAAGGGACATGAATGGTATTTTCAAAATCTTTGCATAGTAAAACCACTATTTTACCCCTGGGTGCTTAGAAAAGGACATAGAATAGTTGAGGGTGTTTTAGTTTTTCTCAAATTTTTGCACAGTGAAACTACAAAAATAACCCTTGAAAAAGACAAAAAAGAACGTCTGGAACCGGGGGTATTGCAGTAGTTTCACCTTTGGTTTTTTCGTGGTTATCGCTGGGTCTAGGGGTGTATAAGTAATTTACTATTTTTTTTATTAATTCATTTTCTAGACACTGCAGGCGTGTCGTACAAACATGTCAGTAATGTTTAACGCACCATTCATGCGGCGCGTAACACACCATTCATGCGTGCGACATCTTTGGACGGTGAAAACTTCCTATCCGCCATCTCACTTAGTCCACCTCTATGTCCTCTACCTCCCAGCGCGACGCTTGTCATTTGAAGGTGGTCATGGAATTGCCAGCGGACAATTTTTCTTTCCCCCTTTTCTCTCTATTGCTGCCGGAAAGTAAGGTACAATCCTTCATATTTGTGGTTGTTTCATTTCAGTCCCTGATCTTTTGATTTTGTGTTTCTCTCTAATTATGTCCTTTAATTGAAATTTATTATATATGGTATGTTTCATTTCAGTCCTTAATCTTTTGATTTTTGGTTCTTTTAATAATTTTGTCATTCAAGTTTTAATTTGATCTAATTTTGTCTTCCAATTGAAATTGGTCATACATGTTACGTTTCATTTATGTCTTTATTCTTTTAATTTTTTCAACAATTACACTGTATTGTTTTTTTGAATCCCTTTATTGTTTTTCGGTCCCAAAGTTTTGATTCGTTTCATTTTTTTTCTTCAATTGAAATTAATTATGTATTTTGTTTTTCATTTTGACATAGATTTCTATCCTAGTTGTATCTTAATTCATAGGCTATAAATTTATTTTAAATCAAACATAGATTTCAAGATATTTACATTCGTTCTCCTTGGCACTATATAGACATATCTAAAGGTATGATCCATTTGGCCAAGGAAAATTTCTTTTAGACTTCGGATCCAAGTCTATTCATCATAGCAAACCTATCTTCGGAAAATTGATAAACACCAACGTCATAACAATCATAAAGCAAACCAAAACATAAAACAACTTATCTAAGGTAGAACGTACTAGTATGCTAAAACTTTTCCTTTACGCAATCAATCATTTGCCTTAGAATCTCTAAAAAACTAGTAAGGTTTCATAGTAACCATTATTCTAGTTGATGACTCCCCTTTTCAAAACAAAAGAAACCCCGACAGGAATCTTGCTCCCGGGGAGGGTCGCCGCGCAACAAAATTGTTGTTCAGGGTTTAATTATTGTATGAGATAGCATCTTGCAGATGGGGGCAAAAGGTCTTGCTTTTTTATTATCTCACACACCCTTTCTCTGTTTTTGATTGTTTGTATCATTGGTTTGCTTATGCAATTTGGATGCATGTTTCTATGTGAACATGAATGAGTGCTTTCTTTGGTCGCTTCCTGTGTGGTTTGTGCATTGCCATGCATATTAGGGCTTTAACCGGACAATGAGAATATGTGTGTGTGGTTTAGAAGTTAAATCTCTTTTTGTAGTTTAGGCTTGATTTCATTTCCTGATGAAATTTAAATGATCGTCACAATCAGTACATTCCAAATGAAATTTTGGGTTATTTACGTTCATGCAGAAACTGGTTTAAAATTAACCCAGTTGCTTCACAACCACAGGTGCGAGCTATCCTATCATGGTTACGAAGGTGTAGAAGTCTGTTCGTATCATTGTTGAATGGTAGGAATTATCAAACTTTAAAAAAAAATAAAATCTGTGATGTTGCTTCCGTGTTTTTTTTGTCTGAGCCTTGAAAGCACAGAGACTTAGAGAAGACAAGACTGAAACAGAGAGTTTGGTGACACAAGAATCCAGATCCAAATAAACTTTTCATTTCGAAGTTTATGCACAGGAACCCAGTTGTCGGCATATCAGTAAAACAACAAATTCATCGTTTTGATAGCTTAGTTTGGAGCATTACTTGAAGATTAAAGGATCATGATTCCTGGTTGACTCTATATGCAGTTATCATTACTTTTTGGTTCATAATTGTTGGATCTGTAAACTCAATCCAAATGGAGCTTTGCTAGACTGGCTCAGCAGGGTTCATGAGATTTGGAAAAGAGAGGAGAAACTAGATCCGAAATTAGCTGCAAGTGAAAACAGGAGTTTGACCAACTTAGATTTGGAATTTTCGGGCTGGCATAACACTAACTCTACAGGATGGAACTGCATGAGATCTCCGTCAGTATGAAAACGTTGTACCATGTCTGAAAACTTCCACTAATTGGAACAGGTTTCTGATTAGCAGTTAACTCAAAATATGCTAACATGCTACTTGCTCCATGCATCAATCCTGCTTTCCAAAGCTATCCAAAAGAAGAAAAGGAAAAGGAAAGAGAAGTGGAAGTTATTGGGACCAAGATTGGCTGACAGTAGAAGAAGGATAGCGAACGTCAATTTCATCTGAAACAGTTGAAGTTATCTTTTCCACTAGAAAGAAATAGCATAATTACTTTCTTGCGTGTTTTTAAAATTTCCTGTCCTTTTGTGACATCATTGAGTATTAAATTTGTAGACCAGGTAAAGTTAAGATAAATCTACCTTAATAATTAAGCACCCATATGTTGATTCATCCTTCCTTTCTCATGAAAGATACGGTGGCGTTGCACTGCATCAGTGCTGAACTCTTGAACAGTTAAAGATGTGGAACTCTTGCTTTCTAAGAAACCATGTAGAACTTTACTATCTCACGTAAAAATTTAAATTTTTAGGTGAGATGGTTTCTTGATATGATATCAGAACATTGTTAATTTAGCGGTTATGAGTTCGAATCATCCCTATTTTATTTGATAAAAAAATCAAATATAAGATAATGTGAGCTTGTGCAGGTTTCAAGTCTAAAGAGCTTTTATTTGAAAGGGTATGTTAGAAAATAATATATATTATATTCTAGAGTCTCACCTAACCACTTAAACTTTTTAATGAGATGGTTATTTGAGTCGATAAGCTCGCAACAAGAAAATGATTCTTTGGATGGAGCCTTATAACAGGGAAATTATGGGGGTGATCTTGGGATTTCTGAATGTCTTGTTCATCTATTTTAATCTCAGCTAGCTAATGAATTTCATTTCCATATCCACTTGATTTTCAAGTCAATAAACATCCAATGATAAAACACCAAAAAAGATCAGTAGTACCAAAAAGGGTCTATTCATTTCAAAGTAAAAATAATGGGAACCACCCCAAAAGCAGCTTTTCTCTCCTTGTATTGCAGCTGCCACTAACAATTAGTAGCAGTGGTGCAGAGTTAAACAAGAACAGGAAATCTCAAGAAAGGGTGGGGTCCCTCTGCAAAAGCCATTACTTCGCTTTCAAGACCAATCAACTTCTTTCCCAGATTTTAGTTGGAGAGTGACCAACCTTTCCCCCCAAACAACATTAAGTCCAAGTAATGCATGTTCAGTAACGGATTAATAGAGTTTAGTTGCAGACATGGGCAATTGCGCTTCAGTTCGGAAGAAAGCCAGCCCTGCTACGAAATTCAGTTGCCCCATTGATTCTCGAGGAAACTGTATCCATATTGAATCACCAGTGAAGGGCAGCAGCACTGAAAAACTCAGTTCCAAGCCCCAGTCCTCGTCTCCAATGTCTTGTCAGGCCAGTTTTCATGACTTGGGTACGATTCTAAGTTTATATTATCATGTACTTGTCCATTTTTGTGTGCCATTGTTACCTCCTGTCCTTTATTTATCCTTTTTTTTTCTTCTAATTTGCTTTCCAGTTTGTGAATGTGAAATGTTGAATAGATGTTGATCATGTAAATGTTTCAATGGAATGCAAAAGATGTCCCTCTTTAGGCCGCGAACTTAATTTTTATGAATGTAGCTGGCTGCATCTTGGTTATTGTTTCTGATGAAATGCTTATCGGCCATGAAATTCGTTGATCTACCTCTGATCATCGATCTGGTGATGAAAATGAAAAGGGACGTTTCAGCTGCTAACAACAAGCTCTTCCTATATAAGAAATGTAAATGAAATGTCTGCAAAGCTTTCAGCGAACTGCAGTTTTGGTTTATGAATTAATCTTAAGAAGCATGAAATATATGACGACTTAATCAGATAAAACTCCATATAATTCTGGAACTTCATGCTTGTAAATCGTCGTTTAAGGCCATGGCATCCTAATGATATTGTCCCTAACAAATCTCTGGTTGATATAAACATCCTGAGGATCTTCCATTACTCTGTGCCCAATTTTTGATCTGCTCTCTAAACCTGTTTAGCATTTGTCTCAAGTATGGCTCTTACTTGTTCAGGTAACCGAGAGGATATGTTTTTTGATTCTCATCCTTGGATAGAATCTGATTGTGAAGATTACCTCAGTGTCGATGGTGGTGAGGTTTCCTTAAATTTCTTTCCGTGTCTTAATTTCTTCCAAGAAACTCTTTTAACATGAATCATTGCTGAGATTTCTCTGCGTACACCTTTTGGTTTTCAATTAGATTAACTCATTTATTCAGATTTCACTCCATCATGTGGCACTACTCCTATCCAACAAGGCAGCTATATAGAAACCCCTCCACGTGATGAACCTCTCTGTATTATCACTTCAGCCAGGTCATTAGCTGAACCTTCTCCAGCTGATATGAAGAAGCAACTATTCGAGCTCTTTCGAGAGAACATCAGTAGCGATCAAACTAATGGCAACCGAAGTTTCCAAGACACAGCCAATGGGAAGCCTATAACTGCTTACCTCCCTCCTAAATGTTCAAGTAGAAGTCCATCCCAGTCTGCAGAAAGCTCTGCCCGCAGCAGTGAAACAACTTTACACAGAGATCCCAGATCTGGGAAAGAGAAACCAACTCATTCTGCACACTGCTGCCTTCCGAATGTTGTGCGGGGCATGAGCCTCAGTGAGAGAAAGAAGGGGTTGAGCCCTGCCTATGGTGGTGGACAGTAATAAGCTTTTCCCGGTCAACTTTTTTCTGTTCTTGAAAAGAAGAACTGTATCGGCTCACTGCAAGGAATGGAAACTAGAATACTTTCTCATTTATACTAGTCTTTATTCTGAAGAAAGCAATTTGCGAACTGGGTTCTATATATTAATGTACTGTGCAAGAGCTTGTTGAACTTTTACAAAATCAAGAAAAACGAAAATGATTCCTTTCGTTTGCCTGTGCTTGTATTGTTATACAGGGAAAAAAATCACTGCGCTTCTAGAATTATCAATAGAAAGAAGCACATGAAAAGGATAGACAGTATCAAGAAATGTCCAGCATTTTTTCAGTTTGATTCAAGCCTCATCCTTCCTAGCATATAAATCAGTAACTTTGATGTTCAATGAGACAAAAACACAACCAAGAGGAGCACGACAAGGTTACATGTATTACAGATTTGTATCAGCTCTTACATATATTACAGGTTTCTTTAGACACGAATGCATAGACTACTGAGGTCCAGATATAGAAAAAAAATATGAAAGTAAGTAAGAAAGAAAGAAATAGAAGGTTCAATATATATTTCAGAGACGAGCCACCTCAATTGTGAGTAAAGATAAAAGGTATTCACCATCCCATTAATAAAGAAACTGTCATAAGCAACTCACATCCAGCAACCTGATGACAAAACTTGGTTTTCCCACTTCATGGTTGAATGAGTGAGCCAGAAAGGGGGCGGATAAATCAATATGAGCTCCTTGCGAAATAGATTGCAAAGCTATCCTCCGATTTAGGCTCCTGTCGGCTTCAAAATGACCCTTGAACTCAATGAATCAAATTCTGCGATAGTTGAATTCCCTCAAATTTAGTGAACTCGGGAGAAGGGGTCAAGAGGAATTATAAAGGTGAGAGCGGTTGAGGAAAATGAAGTCATGCCTGCAAAGTCTAGCCGATAGTTTAGACATTAGATTAGGTATAGGAGGTAAGTGATCAAATAAACACAAGATTTTGAACACCCCCTCTGAGTTAAAATCAACCTTCCATAATAATGCATCCATCTTCATGGCCTCCACGATTTACCAGCTCTTCAAATCATTTCAAATAGCTTGATTTCACATGTTTGTTTTTAAGTATTTATGCCTTGGTATATTGCTAGCATATTGAACTGAAGGGACAACAATTAGACTAGCTATTGAATGTCGCATAGAGGAGTTAGAACCTGATGCAATGTTGGTGTTTGAAGATTCATGGTACAGGGGTGACTTGTCCGATTTGCTTGAGCAATTCACCAAACAGACTTTCTTGTTTCTTCTTGCTACCTATCAATTTTTTAAATTGGACGACAGAATCGCGAGCTACTTTCTATGGGAGATGCACTGTAAACAATGCGAACAATGTTGGTAAATTTACTTCAAATCACAGTTTGCTCATCTACCAAGTAAGAAAATAGCTAATGTTCAATAATATAGTTTCGTCTGAATGTATTTGAACAGAAAAAGAACGACAAGTGTAAGATTTCTATTTGTCAGATGACACCGAGAGATGAGCTAAACATGGTGCAACTAGTGAAAACAAAATTTGAAGAAATCTCATCTCCAGGTCTAATGGAAATCGAAGTCGATATGAAGAGATCTTCCATCTAGACTCTTGGATTTTGTTTCTTCCATGGTTCCTTATGTTTAGCCAATGAACTGCATTAACTGCGTTGCCACAATAACCATGAATGTGACGTAGAACAAGTAGCAGAAGCATACATGCTCAAGAGGGAGCACCTGAAATTCAAAGGCAACTGAATTTCGGCATCCTGGACTCCGACGTCGGATTTTCGCGAAACTCACCCAGTTGAAGAGTTTTTCCATTTGCGGAAGAATTCAGCAGCATAGCCCTGTTGTCCATCGTTTTTTGGCCAAATTCTATCATTTAGGTCTTGAAATCGTTATTTTTGCTATTTTAGGAAAGTCTCGTTTTAGCCATAACTCTTGATTCGTGAGTCCGAATTGACTTTCGTCAATTGTTGCTTGCTCAGGGTTTATAGGCATTTCATATGCTGCATTTATCTTAAATTTTCCATTTATGGTAAATTTATTGTTTACGTGTCGTTTCCTTTTCTATCATGAGTTAGGCTAGAGTTTTTACTTTAAGTATCATTGTAAAGTCTCCGGCCGACTTAGCCATGATTATTATTGAATAAACATTGAGTTTTGATTGAGAGTTCCTCTCGTTATCTTTGATTTACGGAATATTGACGTTAATCATATTCCCTTGCGATTTTCTGTTGCGTCAGAATGTTAGAACATAAAATGCAAAGCAAATATTTTAGAAAATATATTCGGGATAAAAATGGCGTATGCTACCTCTGTACCTTACTAGCAGGAGCCTCATCATCCTGTGCTCCATCTCCTTAAACGAGCTACACTCACAGCAGCAATGGCCATAAAGATTTTGTCTTTCGTTTTGTCCACCAAGTGGAAATAGGCACGTCTCAAAGACTTCTTCATTATCAATGTCCCACAAACAACCCAAAACCTATGTACGAAAAATCCTGCTGCGATGCCCAGGTAAAACCACTGCATTTAACCATCATCTCCATCCTCTACCTCATCATCCTTGAATGATCTGGTGATGAACAACTGGTTGGTAATGGAGACCAGCTGCAAAGCTAAGAGTTACCTTCGTATATAGATGGATCATTGAAGGTTTGGAATCGGTTGGCTGATGGAATTGGTCCTGATAAGTTATTGTATGGCAAATTCATGGAAGACATGCATGGAGGAATGAGAGATGGTTGTTTAAGAGATCAAGAGAGTTTCTAACCGTCGTAGACTTCCAATCTTGTCAGGAATCTTTCCAGTCAATTGCTTCCAAGATAAATTCAAGGCACCCAGGTATGTGCGATTAATTCTCTTCCGAGATTTTTCCCTTGAAATAATTGCTTGACAGGTCCAAGGCATTTACCATGCCAAGTGTGAGGTTTTACTCAAGTCGTCTCCCTTCATGATCAAATCCATACTCTGACGATAGGAAACAGTGAAGTCTGGAGGATCCTGCTCATATAAAGATGGAGCTTGTGTAGATTCCCAAAAAAAAACTTATTTGTGAGATTTAATTTTTTATTTTTGGATCAATCGATTTAGAGCCACTTCAATCGCTTCAGAGCCTCTTCAATTACTAAAATCAAAGTGATATTGTCTTAGTACGAATATCTTTGTAGATCTTGTCAAGTTAATACAAAGAATTGAGATGGAAAAAAAGAGAGAGAGCTATGTTCTTTTAATTATGAAAATAATATCTTTTTATAGGAGATTATGTCCCATAGAGAAATAATTATTTTTTAGTAATTTCTATTGATATATGGACCAAATTCATCTCTCATGGACATACCAAACCAAACCCAATAATCAATAACTTGCAAGCCACTTAAATTGCCAAGACATGTTGGAATGAAACCAGATAAATTATTATGATGTAAGATATGGAGATGAGGGAGACGACATGGTTGCTCAGAATGTTCCAACTGAACATTGCCTTCCAGGGAATATTGATATTTCCAAACATAAAATTATTTGAAAGAACAAGTGGCCCTAAATTCTTTATTTTGGTTATGAATTGAGGATGCTGCCATTTTTGTGAGTTCCTATAAAGGTCTAAGTCTGTTAAAGATTACATTTCTTGATATAAATCAAGGGTAATGGGACATGACAACAAATTACTCTTTAAATTTAGTACACTCGCATTATAAATATTTTAAGATGATGGGCTTATAATCTTGGTCAGAGTCCATATCCATCTTCCTTTGATCCAGGCCCCTGGCCTTTTCTTTCAGGACTGGACTGAACTGAACTGAACTGACTTCAGTTTAAGTCAGTGGGAACAAAAAACAGAAGACGAAGTAGAACCAGAAAATGGCTCCAGGCAGTAGCCGGAGGAATGCGCGAAGCAGAGCGTCGTCCTCCACCGAAGCTAACGACGGGGGCGACAATTCTCTTGGAAACGCAAAACCTAGACGGAGAGATAAAAATAAAGATCAGAATTCGATTCGAATTTTGAACGTTGATATCAAAATCTTGCTAGGAATTAGTGTATTGGCTTTCCTCGTAATTTTGTTGTTGATTCGTAATCTTGTTATAAGGCCTGCTGGAAAATCACAAAGACCTAGGGTTATCACTCCATTTCCTTCTCCTAAACTCATGGACCTTCCTCAAGTAAGTAGTAATTGACTCTTAAATTAATCTCTTTATGTTTTTAATTTACTTTTTGTTGATTAGATTAGTTTCTCATGGTTTCAGTTTCAAGGAGAGCACAGAGAGAGCTTATATTGGGGAACTTATCGTCCTCATGTTTATTTTGGAATTCGCGCCAGGTATTTAATTATGTGCTAATTACTTTCTAATTTATTTAATTCTTTTTAGCCTTTTTAGGTTATTTCATCGTGCATGTAATTTTTGAATTCGAAATGGTGGTTGCGGAATTGGCTGGCAGGACTCCTCGGTCTTTGGTTGCTGGATTGATGTGGATTGGTGTCAAGGATGGAATGTATCATATGAGACATGTGTGTCAAGACTCTGATGAGCTTAACACGTATGGCTGGACGCAGCATAATGGTCGTGATTTTGGACATCAGGTGTTGGTTGATCAGGGATTGAAGTTAACTACGAGTTTCTTGAAATCCAAGAGTGAAGGAAGTGGATATGGAGGTGACTGGGCCGTTCAAATTGATGTGCAAACTGATAAGTTATTGGCCTTACCTGTGTATTGAATGATTTCTCTGTTCAATTTGGATGGTGCATTCTATGTGTGTGTTTTTTCCACTAGTTGGATGTAGTGTTTAAATGAGAAAATTCTAGTAGCTGGTTTTTTAAGCTTCCTGATGCAGTTGGTGTTCCTCATGGTGATTTTGTAGATCTGAGTTGGATAACGAAATGCTGAGACATGGGCATTTGTTCTTCTATTTGGCTGATGAAAGTGGACATGTCCTAAGTTTGGCAGGAGATAACTTAGACACCGAAAAGAATTCTCTTTTAGCATCGGGTTCACGATCTGATATTGGGGATTGGCAGCTACATCTGAAATCCAAGGTAATATGGAAATGGAGAAGCAGCTATCATCTCTCACCTTGTTTTGTGAATTATGTATCACCAATCTTCGTTTTTCCTTGTTATGGACATTTGCAACTGTTAATTTTCTAGTTATGTTGTTATCACCAATCTTCGTTTTTCCTTGGTATGGACATTTGCAACTGTTAATTGTCTAGTGATGTTTCTTTTTTATCCTTGAATCTTGATCTGGAGCCAATTTTCTTGTTTCTTAGGAAGTTTTGGAGCTCCACTATTCTGGTTTCAGGACACCTCATATTCACAATTTATCTGATCTTGTCCAGCACGATCTCGGAGCCCAAGTATTGCACTGTTTAAGTTTTATTTTAAAATACTTGGTGTCTAATATTCTACAGGAAGTGTGCATGTTTTGAGTTCATATTCTGGTTTGTCCTGATTTCTCTGTGTTGCATTGCTGCATCTTGCCAGGCAAGAAAGTTTGGCCAAATGCTTCTATCTGACTCATCTGAAGATTCTCCAAACATTCTAGTTTTTCAGGTATTTTGTGCTCATTATAAGTCTTGTCCTAAAATACAGGGGACTGTTTATAGACTCGACATCACATTAGATTACTAATTCTTGCAGATTTCTGAAAGTATTCCTTTCAAAGCAGATATTGCTTTTGTATCTGGAACCAAAGTGAAAACATCAAAAGTAAAAGAACGTGTCAGCAGGCTTACAGGTTTTGTCCATATCAATGCCATCTCCATAAAAAAATTGGCCTTCTTCAGCTATTTTCTAACCATCGAAGTTTTCTCTTAGTTGTATTATAATTCTTACCACTTCCTGTACATGATTCTTTGTCCTAACAAACTGGGAAAGTAGACAATCCAAGTAATGTAGGGTGATTTATTGTCAAAATTGCATGACTTCTATATTTGCCACAATTTTTTTTTTATGTGTACTGCTCAGGTGCCTCGCTGACAAGTTTATTACAAGATAAGCAAACAGAGTTTGATGTGAAATTTGAGCGGTGCTTTAATGTTGCTGACAAGGTAAATATTTAGGGAAAGTACAATGTGTTAAATTCCTCAAATTTTATCATGATGCTCAGTGATGAGTACATTTCTGCTACATGTCCTTTTCATTGTCATGTAGATGATGTGTTATTAGGAGTTGTCATGATCCTCTGTTATGATGTACTTCAATTTGAACAATTTTTGGAATGATGAATGTAGGAATTAAAACAATTCAAATTCAATAGCTGAAAAATCTTGTGCAATTTTGGCATCTTGTTTAATTTTGAGTGCAAATAGTGTCGTAAGTGGATGTGGAGCCTCTCCAAGACCTTGTTTCCTCTTCCTTAATGGTTTCTTCATCTCTTCCTAGAATATGTCTTATCTGACTGGTTTATCTTACTTTCTTCCAAAAGCAACTCTTGAAATGTTGCACGTCTCATTCAAATCCTTTATCCTTCTATAAATTTCAAAGCTTTTACAAACACATGCTCATCTTTTGGGGATCTTCTCATTTAAGCTGGAGGACATGATGTTAAAAGATATATCCTCTGATTTCATTGGATAAATTTGCAAGCCGGTCACATGGCATAGTACATTAGTAATTGATGAATACTAAAATGTTATCCTATGCACAATAAAGCATGCATTCCACTAGGTTATAGACATTATTTTCTGGCATTGAAGAATTTGTTTTTAGGATTATGACTAGGTGGCAATTGTAAAGTTCCAAATATATATTTGCTTTGAATTAAAAGAATTCTGGCATCTTCTAATTGTTTGCTCAGCTTGAACCTGATTCCACAATTGTTGGTAAAGCTGCTATTGCTAATATGTTGGGAGGCATTGGCTACTTTTATGGTCAATCAAAGATTTCAATCCCTGAAAATTCTAGTGTAAGTTGTTTGCAGTTTTTTTCTTCTTCTATTTTAGCGCGAAAGATGCTCTCATTAATAGGTGTGTAGTAGTTAAATGCTCAATTTAAATCCTGTTTTTCATTCATAGCGTAAATTCCTACTCTGTTTTTCGAGTACCGATTCATGTCTCAAGTTGAATACTTTTAAGGTTTCTGGGTCTTATTTGTTCAACCTGGCTACTCCTTTTGCTTTCAAAATTGCAGCAGTTGTTCTAAAAGCACAGCTTGATAGAAAAAGGCTTTTGAGTGACACATTTAATCCAAAATTGTGACATAAGGGCACCATCTTAGAAATGCTAAAATCAATGCTCATATGGGTCCAACTTAAGTGAAATGTTTTGTGTCCTTGCAGTTAGGATTCCATGTGCCATGTAGTGTATGGACTGGTAGTAAGAAAGAAGTATCAAATCACGAGCAAGCATTATCTATATCAGTTCATTAGATGCCAGGAGCTCTCTTTCTTCAACACTTTTCTTTTTGAAGTGATATTTTTCTGCTTTCACAATTCATGTAGCCTGATTTTATCTCTTTATCCAAACTGTTTCTCTTTAACCAAACTGTTTCTCTTTTTTTATGATCCCTGTCATATTTTTTTACATCTGACAAAGTCAAACAGTTGGCCATTTTCCTTGCAGCTTAGAGGACATGATAATTTTATTTCATACTGGCCAGCTGAGCTGTATACAGCTGTTCCAAGCCGACCATTCTTCCCAAGGGGATTTTTATGGGATGAAGGTTTTCATCAACTGTTGATCTGGTGAGGTCTAATTTCATATAGGCCAGCTGAGCTGTATACAGTTTGGAGTTAAGTTGTATTGTTGTCAGGCTAACTAATCGTTTTTTTTTTGGATGCAAGCAGGCGTTGGGATGTCCACATTTGTTTGGATATTATTGGTCACTGGTTAGATTTAATGAACATGGATGGATGGATTCCACGCGAGCAGATTTTGGGTTCTGAAGCTCTAAGGTACCATAATTGTATAGTCCAAATATTTTGAAGTGACTTTAAATCTTAAAGTTTGACTGCCTCCTTTAAAAAAAAAAAAAAAAAACCTAAAATTTGGCTGGGGAGATTTCTTACCTTATTAATCCTTGAAGTAATTTTGCAATGTCTTTTCTGTTGTAATTGCAGCAAGGTTCCTGAGGAATTTGTTGCTCAGTATCCATCTAATGGAAATCCCCCCACCCTATTTTTGGTTTTTCGTGGTAAGGCTATTATTTGCAATCACATTTTCATCACTGTATTGTACAAATTTTGCACGCTTTGTTCTTGTGTGATAGAATTGCTTTAGCTCTGCTAGTCTTAAGGCAGAAAGCAACACCTATCCTTCTAAACATCAAGAAAAGTCTTCTAATTTAATGAGGCCTTCTTCCTTAAAATTACAAATCATGCCACTATAAAGAAACTTATTTTCCTGTCTCGTCTGCTAAATCCTGGGGTGGTTCAAACAAGTTATTGTCATTTTCTTGTAATTTATGGTGTGCATGTTCTTTCAGATACTTGCCAAGGATTAAATTATTTGGTAAAAGTTTTTCTATGTGCACTTATGGTCAAATTGTTAAAAGATGATTGCTAAGGTGGTGTTGCCATCTCCAGATTTACTTGATGGGATGGAGAAAAACAAGTTCACTGCCACTGAAAGCAACGGGATCACTTCCTTCCTAGAACGGGCTTTTGTTCGCTTGGAAGCTTGGTTCCAGTGGTACAACACTACGCAGAAAGGTATTCCAATTTTCTACATTTATTGATTCTGCACTGTACCAATTTATGTTAGCATCTACTATGCCAGGAATATCAATGAGCCTGATTATTGAAATTACTCAAGATACCCTTTTTTAGCTTCTTGAATCTATTTCTTAGTTCAAGATCCCTATTACTATATTAACCGGAATCAAAGAATTAGTAGATCTGTTCTGCCCAAAATGGGAATGGGCTAGGGCTATTGAACTTATAATCTATAATCGAGTCGATTTCATGATTATAAGTTCATTTCATTCCCGGCCAGATTGGAGTCTTAAATAGGTTTAAGCAGCTGGAGGTTTTTTATGAGTGTTAACTGTTAATCACAAACAAGCTTTCAAATCATGAGAGAGATTAGTATACAATCAAAAAAGGTTGGCATAAGGATTTGTTATTTACTTTCTCCCCTGCCCAGGTAACCATAACAATTACATGCTTCTATAAATTGCTGCTCAGCTTAGTTGTTGATGGAAAAGAAAGTTAAATATGCCCTTAGCTTTCCAAACATCGAAACATGTATATTCTGTCTGATGTTTACACTACTTGTTCTTGAAAGGTGTTTACAAGCAGACATGTATACTAACACACTTTTTTTAAATTAAGGTGCTTACTTTACATGATTTTTTCTTTTTGGATGCAGGGAAAGAGATGGGTAGCTATTATTGGCATGGAAGAGACAACAAAGTAACTCGGGAACTAAATCCAAAGGTGAGTTTACAGTTTTCTACTTTCCAAAAACTTTGAAAAGTACAAATAAGTCTTAGAGATTATAGTGGTGCCATTGTTGTGACAGTTAGATTTTTAGATGAATTCAACTGGGCCTCTATTTCCTAGTAGTTTCAATTATGCTCTTATGCTCAACTTCATTGTAACAACAAGATAACAAATGTTACAACTCTTATACACTGTTAGATGATGGCAAAATGCTTGCACAGTATCCGATTAATTGGTTGGAAAATGTTGAAAGAAAAAATATACAGATTAGAGAAAATAATTGAAAGTGATTTTTACTATTTTGTTAAAATTAAATCAAGCAGGAAAATTACTTGAACGTTTCTTTTCAAAATACCCTGACTTCTTCTAGCTTTTACTAGAGGACAATATTATTTCATCTTTTATAAACCAACATGAAATTGTTCTCAATTTGAAGGAATTATGTAAAGACCTCATAGCAATTAAACAAAGAATTGCCAAGAGTTAATCTGACCTCTCTGAAAATAGAAACGTGGAAACCATTTGCTCTTCCCTGCCTTTTCAAACTGTCCAATAGATAGCCACTTGTACCATTTTGCAAATGAGATAGTTCACTGATGACTGGCCTCCCTTATCCCTGTGTTCTCTTTAAAGTAACTGTAGGAGTAGAATCCATTAAAGAAGTTTGGGGATATCATGTTATGGTAAAGGGCTTGACACACATTAAATTCAAGGGGCAATGGTGCACAAGAGATTGAGAATTATCATAAAATTAAGAAAAGAAAAACAAACAATAAATATAAGCATAATATATGTTAAAAGAAAAGAAAGGTGAACATAAAGCCAAAGAGAAAGCTTGATGTCACTAAATATCAACAACAGAAACTATATATCTGGATTAGAATAAAAGGAGGTAAAGTAGGGATGTATGGAAGATGAAGACAATAAAAAAAAGTATTTTTCCTTTTTTTTAATATTTGTATTGGGAGGACTTTAAAAAAATGTTCTTAATATTTTTTAGCTTTAAAGATGTCAAAGAAAGTTACATGGCAGGTGCCTGGCATTTTTTGTTCTTAACAGATTGTTAACTCCTACCAATGGAATTAAAAAAAAGAGCTTAATTGAAACCACTAAGAAACTTTGAGGATTTAGGTTTTTGTTCCCCAGGCCCTATCTTTTAAGAACTAATGTGGGATTTCCCTACTTTTTTTCCCCTTTGAAGTCAAAGAAGTTGAGAGTATGATCGTCAAATTTTATGCAACTATTATGCATGGTGGTTTCTAAATTTACATGGTATTATTGCTAGTAGCTATGCTTCTGTTTCTTCCCATCAACAACACTGGCAGTCTGACATTATTTCTGTCATCTAGACGCTTACCTCTGGGCTGGATGATTATCCTCGTGCTTCACATCCAAGTGATGAAGAACGACACTTGGATCTTAGGTGCTGGATGCTTCTTGCTGCAAAGTGCATGCAGTCTATTACTCAGTTGCTTAAGAATGATAATAAGCCTGAACAGGTATACCTAGGAGACTAGTTATCTGGAACATTGTTAAAACTTAAAATCAATTTCACTGCTTCATATCCCTTGAGCATTTGAATGCAGGAATATGGTTCAACAGCTAAGCTACTTTCAGATTTTGACATGCTGAATCAGGTTTGTATATTGCATTTCATTCCTTTTCAGTTAACTCCTCAACTGGCGCAGCATAATACTTACGAGATATTCTGGGTATTCCTGTTTCTTTATAATGTTGTACAGATGCACCTTCATCCTTTGGTTGGAGCTTATTATGATTTTGGGAATCATACAGAAAAGGTATGCTCCTTTGTTTCTGTTTCTTAGAATTTGGTAGCTCTAACATATGTTCACTGACACACTGGATTACATGCCAATGATGCTTAGATTGCTTATTGTGTATTTATTTATATTCCCCTCATTATACCAGTATCATCTATGCTGTCTATCAAATTACTCTGAGGAGAACATTTAATTAAACTTGAAAAACTTCTTGAGCTCATCCTCCTGGAATGCTCTATTTTTTTTATCTCAAGTCATTCTGATTGGTGCTGGACAACAATTTGCTAGCCTTGCCATTATATTTTTTTTAAGATGTTAAAAATACAGGGTTAGCATTGTAGCATGCTCTCATTGTAATGTTTAACATTTTCCAAGTGCCTGGACATTTTTGATATGCGAGGTGCATGCCATGTTGGAATCAATATTTTGCCTTTGTACACTTGAACATATCATCTCTTTCTTGTGAAATTGCTAAATATTGCTTTGAGCATTATAGGTTCGTTTAAGTTGGAAAGAGACAAGGGTGGGAACTCGAGAGCTTGTTCGTGATGTACTAGAACGGCCAGTACCAAGATTTGTTCCTCATATTGGTTATGTCAGCCTTTTTCCTTTCATGGGGAAAATTATTCCATCTGTAAGTTTCGCCTTTCATGGAATGTTGATCACTGAAAAAAATTGTCTCGCCAGTTTCTTTGGCCCTTGTCTTTGCTTCCTTGCAGCATGGTGTAGCTCTGCCTCCTTTCTTTCAGTTGAGCTTATTGTAGTTTTTCTTGTTTATTTCCTTGTGCAGGACTCGTGGATTCTGGGAAAACAGCTTGACCTCATTTCAAACAGTACTGTTTTCTGGACAGACTATGGTCTCCGTTCCCTTTCCAAAACAAGGTGAATGTTTATATCTCTTTTAGCATGCGTTGTGGTCCTTTTATTTGTAGGTACTGAAATATTTTCGTAACATTAATCTTGTATGCAACAGTTCCATGTCCTTTTATCTGTAGATACTGAAATATTTCCATAACATTAATCTTGTATCCAACAGTTCCATGTACATGAAGCGCAACACAGAGCATGACCCACCTTACTGGAGAGGCCCAATTTGGATGAACATGAATTACATGATTCTATCTGCACTCTACCACTATTCCAAAGGTATCATCCACTGACTAGATCCACCAGGAAAAAAAAAGGTCCTTTAAGGAGTTCATTTCCACCAAGGAGCAATTGGGGAAGGAATAGCTAATCCAATAATGAAGCTTATGTTTTATGATGCTTATTTTAATTTAATTTTTTGCAGAGGACGGACCGTATAGTGACAGAGCCAGGGTAATCCACGATGACTTGAGGGGTAATTTGATTAGGTACTGTACACTGCAAACCATGTGTAACGAGATTGTTGCTCCACATTTTATTTTTATTTTGTAAACCCATATACATTTGTCACTTCATTCAAGGATTTGTGCCGCCTTGCTGCAGGAACGTGGTCCGCAACTACCACCAAACTGGGTTTCTGTGGGAACAGTATGACCAGAAGAAGGGTAAAGGAAAGGGTGCACGCCTGTTTACTGGTTGGACATCACTTGTGCTGCTAATCATGGCAGAAGCTTATACTTGAACATGTATACTTTTATTTATCCATGAGAGAGAGAGAGAGAGAGAGAGAGAGAGCTTAAATTACGAGCCCCGAGAAATATATAATGTGCAATCCATTTGCTAGCCCCGAATGTGGTTTATTGTACAATTTGAGGAAGTTGAATTTTGGATAGAATACTGTGCCAATGTCTTGTTTTATTGCTGTACAGTACGCAAATTCCTTCCAGCTAACTTGCAAACTTCTCCTGGTTCAACAATAAGCGGCTATCTTCAAGTAGTTTATTTGTTCATCAAGATCAAGTTTTTTTCCTGGGCAATTTTAAATGGCGTCCGTTGGTTGTGTTTAGAAGAAAAAACAATGTTTTTTTTTCCAAGGAAGATCTCAAATCCTTGAGTTTACAGCAGAGCGGACAGTGGAAAATGCTATGGATTATGTACTTGTTGACAACCTGGCCTGTATTATTTAACCAGATTAGTCATTTGTTTCTGTTCACCAGCATGTCCATCGGGCATGGTCTTTCTATTCCTATCCAGGATCTGTGAGGCTGGTTTTGTATTATGTGTGTGAGTGTTGAGTTTTCTATTTGGGTCCAACATTAACTTTTAGGTTAAAGGCTATAAAATTCCTGCAAGGCAAACAATTGAGAAATTCAAAACAATATTTAAAGTAATCCAAACAATGGCCGTTGCTAGTTTACTATTTCGTCCCTCGGCAAGGAACGCTGGGCTAGTTGCTAGTTTACTATTTCGTCCCCCGGCAAAACGCTAGTAATCGGATGCACATTTGGCATGGAATAGGGTAATTTGTCCGCAAATCACAATCGGAAACCATTTGTAGCCCTATCTGAAATAACCTCGGGAGCTTAATTTAGATGTTAATATAGGTTCACTGTCCACGTTATTATTCAGATTTCGAGTGTTTTAAGTGGTTAAAAAAATATAATGATTGATCTGAACGATGCACATTTCTAATCTTAAATATCAAAAAAAAAAATCTTAATTATATGTCCATAAAAACTGATTTGGTATACTTAGTAAAAGTGCTTATAATTTTAATTTAACAAACAACTAAATTTAGGAAACCATCTATATATCCTTATGTATTTTATTCATGTTCTATAATTTCTCCTTGTCAATTATTTTACAAGTTTGAAATCATTCAGTTCAACTGGATGAATCAAAACCGGAAAGTTTGAAATCCTGCAAGTTCTACCATGAATGGCCAGAAACCCGTTGTTGGTTGAAAACCTAAAATCAACTTGCCATTTCTCACAAAAACAGAGGTCATGTTACACTAAGCTTGAACATAGTTGAATTACAAACTATTCTTTACAGCCCGCGAAATAAAGAGCCTATTAGGGACCCTTACTCCCGAGAGCTGAGTGTCATCCTTGATCAATTGAAATTCCCTTTTACAAATTCAGTAACAGCTAAGAAGATCCATTTGGTACGCTCGCCATCACCGATGGTGATGATGTCACAAGACTAACAAATTTAAGACATACAAAGGGATGGATGGGGCTTTTAAACACGGTAACAGCAGGAAGGGGAGGGAGTTTTTGAGTTATTTTATGACAGCTCGTCGGAGTTGAAATCGATCACAGATCACTTCTTAATTGAATCAGTAGCGAAACGGTAACATGCCCAAGAATCAGAGCTGGTGCTCGTCTCTCTAGCTCAATTATCGTCATTTATGTTTCCTCGGCCATCATAATTTCCATATCCCTAATATCCCGCTTCAACACATTGCCAAGCCTTGCAATAGCTTCAGTCTGCTGTTGTAAAACCTGCCCACAAAACCAGTCACTTGTTATTCATCATGCATATTCCTATGAAGATCAAAACAGGTGTATTATAGCTGTAATTGCAAACTCTGTGGGGCCATCTAATTCATCAAAATAGAAAAATGATTGTCTCTTCGTGTAACAAACAGTTTTGCTGCAGTGCCATTCCTGCTTTACTTTGAAGGATAATAATTAATAATATTACCCCAGACTAAATGCTGCTGCTATATCATCATGGTTGTAGAATATATCAATGGTTAAAGAGAATGAAGCAACGAGCTTAGCAAGAAGGATCCTAACTGATGAAGTAACATCTTCCTACTTGTCCCTCTCTTACCTCCTGCATATCAGCGAGACTCTCTTCATGTATTTTGGTTGATCCTGGAAGATAAAGAGTACCTCCGGC
This sequence comes from Salix exigua, assembly GCA_032356905.1. Classification (NCBI taxonomy): domain Eukaryota; kingdom Viridiplantae; phylum Streptophyta; class Magnoliopsida; order Malpighiales; family Salicaceae; genus Salix; species Salix exigua. The sequence goes on along the minus strand of CM063597.1, from coordinate 4,298,275 downwards.
ACCAATTCCATTTGCTTGAACACGAGATACAGTGAGTAGGTTTTGAACTCTCCTAGAAAGTTCTACTCCTGATCCTTTTAGCTGAAATAGTGTCAACTTGTTAATAGCATCTCCAGATGCAGGTTTGGTGATCATACTAAGTGTAAGGATGAGGGTGAGGACAAGAAACACCTACCTGTCTGGTTATCGCAACTAACTTCTCAGCCAATTCAGCTTCCCCTTTTGTTAAGGGCAATCGACAACCCTTGCCCTCCAATGCCTCCATTATTCTCATCACCTTCAAGCATATGATAGAAGGTAGATTTAGAATAAGTTGTCCAGTACTGAATCCATAAATTTCCTACACAATAATGCTTTGGAGCAGAAACAGGTATTATGATCCCCTGCAGTTTGATTAAAATACCACTTCGGACCTTGAACTTTAAATTTGAAGAATTCAGGATTAAATATAACTTGGTCCCTATAGTTTATGAAACTAATTAATTAGTCCCTTTAGTACAAAAATGATTGAATAGTCTATTGACCAAAGTTGAGCATCCTCGATTTAGTAGGTTTTGTTCCAACAATACATTCTTTTTCTAATATGCATCTCTTTTTTATTTTATTTTTCTATTTTTCAAAAAAGGAAAAAACAAATTAAATTAAAAAAGAACATGGATTGGCAAAAGGACTGAGTTGTTAATGAATCTAAATTCATTGAAATTGAACAGCACTTTTTGAACCCTTGAGGACCAATTAATTAATTTCATTAAACTACAACAACCGAGTTGTAATTAACTTGAAAAATTTAATCTTGTGCAAATTATTGATGCAATGCTAACCATCTACAATTCACATAAAACTAATGGACAGAACAGTGGCATGAAGTTGTGCATTCAAAACAAATAGGATTCCTTTTGAGAGATTATGGATAAAAGGGCAGTTCAACAAAACAAATAGCATCTGATACAAAAAATTAAAAATTTCATCAGACCACCTGCTCCCATGAATCTAGGGAAAGAAAAACCCTAAACCTTTCCTACATTCCTTTTGTTTAGTGCATACACTTAACATAAATGTTCATCTGGCTTTGATATACAAGTGTCATGGAACTATTTCATGCACAATTTTAAATTAAAACTCGGTAGCAAAATGCATTCTCCCCTTGAATGTTAATGAAACGTAAAAGCTGGAGGGAATTTCAAAATCTGAGAGCTTACATCACACATGCACACTGTTCACATCAAAGAGAAGATGACATCCATACAGACCACGTGGAACAAATAAATTTAATTTTATGGTTGAGAGAGGGAGGGAGCACCCATTCTCACCCTTAAAAGACGCCTCTGAAGACTATGCTCTTTTTGTCTCATTCTTTCAATCCATGGAAGAGTCTCAGCTTGAAAATGTCTTTGAAGCTGAGAAGAATACCAGCATGTGAAAACAACATCCAGAAAATATGATGAGTAGAGTGGAAAGGCAGACAACAGTACCATTTTAACATTGCTTTGGGTCATTCGCAATCTCTCTGCATCTGAAACAATTACTTCATCTTGGAGCTGCATCAAATTAGCAAGAAGCATTCTAATGTTAGAAAATTCAGTTAGCACAGTCCATTAACAGAAACAACTAACTGCAAGGAGAACTGCACAATCCATAAAGCCTTACAAGATAGAACCTTAATGTTTTTCTATTATTTTCTTTTATAAGGAATTGCAATATGCAGTGAGTAAAAGTAAGCTACCTAAATCCAGCCTGAATTAGACTGCATCTTCTGTATATAAATATATAACCTCGCTCTTAGCAGTCCTTGAAATCATGATCGGTGTCAATTTTCCTTCACAGACATTTCTTGAGCTACTTTAGCCACTCTTTCAACTAGAAGTTTGTGTTTAAACAGTTCTTCAATAACAGGTGTGTGGTCATATGATTACCTAATTGTTTTTTGCACTATCAAGCATATAGATAGGTTTACAATCATTGATTGAGATTGGTAGGTAGAGACCAATCAGAGAACCTTAAACCAGCTATTTTACATTATTTGAACTCAAAATCCTCTTCAACTCAAAAAGGATCAGTAAGCTTCATGAAATACAGAGCATATTCTTAATAGCAGATTTTAAGTTGGCGAAGCATATCAAATGATAACTATCACCAACCACATTAAAGAAGTAAGAAAAAATCTAAAAAATATAACTTTCAAAGCTCTAACTTCTAGCTTGCAGAACTTCTCCAAATTCTATACTTATGAATCTTAAAGAAGTTGATGACCATTTGTTAATCACTCACAAGACAAACTGCTAAATAACAAATCCTATTCAACAAAAAAAATTAAAACACAACAAAGCCTCAAATTTAGAGTGAACTACCTTGAGGCGGTTAGAAAGATCTTTGAAACCTTGAACAAGCTGAGGCCAAAGGCGTTCTCTATCTGCACTGTCCATACCCTCTAGCTTTGACATAGTTTCCGCCCACATGATCTAGCAAAAGCAAACTATTCTCCAAACTTAGCCACACACAAAATCAATGAGAATCACAAACAAAACAGAATAACAAAGCAGTGATAATAGTAAACTACAATTAAAGTGATAGACTCACTTCTGATACACCAGCAGGCTTGACTCTGTGCTGTGGATCAGTTACACTTAACAGCAAATACTGCCAACAAAAGAGCCAACACAGCAACCATGTCAACCTCCAAAAAAATATAACCACGGAATTATATACCTAGAAAGCAGGCATTTTTTTTTATTTTCCTTAACTTTCTCTGCAACCAAACACATAAAAGGCATAAAAAACAAAACAAAAAAAAGACATGCACCTTGAATGCATACTTAGGGTTCCCAGGCTCCTCCTTATAAGCATCCACAATCGCCTACGATCAAAACTAACAATTATATTTATATTAAAAAAGAAAAAGAAAAAAACAAAGAGAAACTGATTTAAATTAGGGTTTTAGGCAAAAGAAAAGAAAGGGGAAACAAACCTGAATGTCGCGATCGGCGAGAGAGAAAGGAAGAGGAGCAACCGGAGCCATTTGAGTAGTCAATTGAGGAGTAGGGTACGGTGTCATTTGAAGTGGCGTAGCGAACGGATTCTGCTGCTGTTGCTGTTGAAATCCGAAACCAGTACCAGACGGTTGTTGAAAAAACGGAGATTGTTGTTGTTGTTGTTGCTGCTGCTGCTGCTGCTGCTGAGTTTGAGAAGTAAATGGAGTTGAGAACAAAGAAGAACCGAATCCTCCAGCAGCGAAAGCCGGCGTTGAAGGGGTGCCGAATGCGGGTGTGGAAGATGGGGTGCCGAATGCGGGTGTGGAAGATGGGGTGCCGAATGCGGGTGTGGAAGAGGGGGTGCCGAATAAGGGAGTGGAAGATGGGGTGCCGAATGCCGGAGTGGAAGACGGCGTGCCGAAGGCAGGAGTGGAAGACGGCGTGCCGAACATTATTGTTGTTGGAAAGAGAGACCGGAGAGGAGAAGGAAATTATTTATCGATAGTGATTTCAAGTCATGTAATGACAATACCAGTGCCTTTTGTTGCTCAAGTGTTTGATTCTTTGCCGCCTTGAGTTTTTTTTCCTTTTAATTTACCAGTCAAGAAGAGTTTATATTTAGGTTTGTGGAGTTTGATTTTACGGAAAAGGGATCTCTCGGGTCAGCGGGGCGGAGCGGGCTGTCAATAATAAAGCTTTTTGTATTGTATTTTAAAAAAAATGAAATTAAAAAATATATATTTTAAATTAAAAAAAAATAGATTTTAAAAAATCAAAAATATTATTTTAATATATTTTTAAACAAAAGAAATTCAAAAGGTTGCTTAGTCACACTTTCAAACATGCACTAACTAGTTTGAGGATAGAAAAAAAAAGTTAGAATAAATGTAGTTAAATTTGAAATAAATCAAATTTAATCTTGATAAATACTAAATTGACAAATAATTAAAAAAAATGTAAAATTAGGCTATTTGTACTTTGTAGCTAAGAAAATATTAAAAAAATAACTTTCCGTGCATATTTAAATTTCAATGTTATATTATATTAATTTTTTTAAATCATGCCTCATAAATAGACAAGTTTTAGTAAGTATTTGACTATGCGGTACCACCTGTGATTGAGGCTCACCGCAGATCTAAACATATATTTTACCATATGAGACTACAGTTTTGTATTATAAGTCCCACCAATAAATCAGAAGTTCAATCACAACTGCAAAAGCATATGAGAGATGTTTTTGTAGTTGTGGCCCACATGACCATGCTTTGCCTTTGCCTCAAACACACAGACACGAAAATCACACTGCCTTTTCCCTTGCCTCCCTCTCTCCCTCACAGAACTTGTCTCTCCCTCAGCCATCTCCCTCACAAGGCAGCCACATCTATCATCCCTTCCCCTTCAGTCAGACTTTCCTCAGAAACATTAGCCATGCCCACCTGTAACACTCTCTCAGCCACACTTGCAAGGAGTCGAGCCTTCTCCCTCACATCGTTGAAGATGAGTTTTGTTGTTGCATTAATTGGTATATTTTAATCATTGGTTTTGATGTGTTTCTCTTAATTTGAATTTGTATTTGAATTTTAATTCCCTGATTAGTGTTTTAGGATGCATAAATTGATTATATTGTTGTATTAATACATGAGTGAGATTAATTTTTTTTGGCAATATTTTCCTGCTCCTGCTCATAATTTTTCGTGTTATACAATTTTTAATTTTTTCTGCTCCTATTTTAAGCAATTTTTCCATGCATTAAATTTTGCTATTGTTTATTTCTGTGTATTTTGAGTTGTGCACTGACATAAAACAACAAAAAATGACACACAATATACCAAAATCAGGTCTCCTACAGAGGACAGAATGTATTCTACAATTGTGACAAACAATTATTGTTCGCTCACATGTTTTGCAGGAAAAAATAGTACAAACCGTGCAGAAAATTTAAATTCTTGTTGGGCAAATGATAAGACAATAATGCAAAGGAAAGCCAAAAAATTGCAGAATGACATGTGAAGAATTACATAATTCATCAATCAATTTTTCTATATAAGTAGGAGTGATTCTCAAAAATTTACAACCTTAAATATTTACAATCTCAAAAACATCTTTTGAAGAGCAAATTTGCAAGAGAAATATCATTTTTCAATTTACATGTTTATGCAACTTTTTTTATCTTAAGTTCTTGCAATTTTAATTTATTCTCTTTAAACCTTATAAGTTGTTTTTGTTTAACGTGTATTTAAAGGTTTTTGTTTTTTTCCATAGAATTTGAATATATGAATGATCCATGGTATAACAATATAATTAACAAAGATTTTTAAGGCAAACATGAAAATATTATGAATGCGTTGTAGAACAAATTAATTATCATATTTTTTAAGGTGCTAGTATGTCGATGAGGGCGGTGACGATGTGGGTACCGATGATGGAAATGACAACAACTATGATGATAGTACCGATGATGATAGTGACATCGATGATGATGATGAAACTAACAACGAAATGGATTTTTTTAGGAGATAGTTTGAGAAGGAGAAATTAATTATATGTACAACTAGAGCTGTAGACTTGTATTATATAAATTATATGCATAAGGGATCATGTATGGTTTCATACAATACAAGTATGTGTGGGATGACCAAATTACTAAGTGGTCATTGGAAACAATATGTTAACATGTTTAGAATGGATGCAAGCACTTGACAAGTTTGTGTTTAGATTTAAAAACACAATATGATTTAAAGCCTTCAAGACGCATGTGTCGTGATGGAAAAGGTTGCAATGTTTCTATTTACAATAATCGTTGGCACGTGTAGCAGAGAAGTGCAAGAGAGATTCCAACTTTCAGGCGAAACTATTAATAGATGAATAAATGAAGTCCTTGAAGCAATATGTCTGTTCACTGCAATGTCATAAAACCAACAGATCTAGAATTTACGAACACCCCAAGAGAAATTGCGATGAATCCAAGATATATGCCACATTTTGAGGTCATGTGTTTTCATTTTAATCATGTGAAAATGAATTTTAATTCTTTTATTCATGGACAAAAATGTATGTGTCCTTTAAAGTAATTTCACAAGTTGACAACAATATAATGGTAACCAAACACACGAAATTGTTTTTTTTTATTAAACTCAAACTCAACTACTGTTTTAACCATACATTTAAATTTCAGTTACGAATCGCAACTAAAAGCACTTTTCATGAAACTGTTTTTTGAACCTCAATCACAACAGAAGCTACAATGCCAAAACAACCCTTAAAAATAAGAAAATCTCAATTCGTCTATGATTTTACTATTTTTTATGTGCCTTTGACACATTTTAATAAAAAAATAATAATTATATTTATATTTAGTAATATATTCCAAGCTTTGTAAAAAACTTAGCATAATTTTAAATTAAAAAATAAAAATTATAATATCATAAATTTAGTTAAGAAAAAATAGAGTATATGAATTAATTGTTGAACCTCAACAAAATCTGATTATAAAATAAATCTCTTATAAATAAATAATTAAAAATTGAGTGCATCGAAAAAAGAAATAAAGCTTGTTGCCTCAGGCCCCTTGGCAAAACTTAGGAGGCCCAGCCCATATAACATTCCTTTAAAATACAGTGGATGCATCATTCTTTACCATTTTTTAAAAGTTTTTTTCATTTAGATTATATTAAAATATTTTTTATTTTTAATATTAAAAAACTGAAAAAATTATTAATTTAATATTTATATTACAAAAATTGTCTCTAAAATTGAGGGCATTCAGCAAGGAATTCCAGAGAGCCTTTTTTTTTCTTTTCACTATTTATATTTATAAAGATTTCAAACTCATCCCTGCGACATTTATAAATTAATTTCCACTCTAAAATCTATTCTATTTTTTTCTTCTGAGATTTTCAGGTTACCAATCAACTTCACTTAATGGGGAGATGTATTTGACAATTCTTTTATAAAAAATAAAACAAAATACATGGCCATTTTTTCAATATTTGCCCCTGTCCATGATGCTAGGGACTGCAATATAATTTAAACAAGTTTTTGAATCAAAATTTAAAAAAATATATCTGAAAAGAAAATATAATTTTAATCTGGTTCTTTTTTATTTATAAAATCTGAACAGAACTGAAAATACTAACCCTTAAAAAAATACATGAAAGCAACCACCATGTTTTGCTTAATATAAAAAATAATTAAAAAAATAAAATATTATTTTAATATATTTTCAATAAAAATCACTTTAAATAACAATTACAACCGTCACGAAATTAGACACGTCAGTGGCAAAACACAGACAGCATGTAGTAATAAAAAAACAAAAATAAAACACTACAAATCTCTGCCTATCCGATTAAATCTACAGACCCATCATCCTCATCGATGCACTCACTCTGTCATGCCTTGATGGTCACACAGCGCACGCAGCGTGCAGATGGCTTTATATCCGAAGAGCACCATTCGGAACCTGGCGAAGCATTCGGATCATACACAAGCGTACGATAACCCGGCTCCTCCTTCAGCGAGAATAACAGGAGTTTCCCATCAAGGATTCCAAACCGAAATTCAATGCTCGAGTTTCCGGTCAACGGAACCGGCACCGTTTTCCATGAACTGTCCTCCGGATTGAATATCGATAGTTTCCGCTGGTTCCTCCACTCCATACAGAAGAGCTTCTTCCCCAGGACAGCATGGGCAGTAACCATCACACGGCCATTCTTCATCTCGCACCACGTGTGCTTCTCTGTGCTGTACACGTCCACAAACCTTGAATTGCCTATGGTGAAGGTTGACCTTCCTCCCATGACGTAGAGCTTGCCCTCCAAGCCACAGGCAAAGCAACCCCATCTTGGGCGGCGGAGACTTTCTATCAGGGTCCACCTGTCAGTGTCAGGATCGTACATCTCAACACTGGAGAGACTTTCTCCTCCCGTTCCGTACCCTCCGGCGGCGTAGACCCTGTCATCAACCTCCGCACAGGCAAAATCATACCGAGCGACATTCATGCTCGACAATCTGCTCCAACTGCAATTACAACGAATATGTTTTCTGAAGAGTTCAACCTATAGAGAGGTAATGCCATTATACAGTGTGAATCTCAGAATGTGATTTCTATCAAAAGGTTTTGTAAATTGTACAAGTTTCCTGTTTGATCAGTTTCAGATAGAGAAAATCCAAATCAAATTGACAATAATTCCAAGAGGTAGAGAGAGATTGCCATGCTTGACGGGAAACGAACCTGTTGAGGTAACAATCGTATTCATAAACATCTGCTGAGGCAGTGCGAGTCCCGTCAACCACTGAATAGCCAGCCATGACAAGAAGCTTTCCATTTAGAACAACCACCCCAAACCCAGACTTTGTAGGACCAGGCATTGGTGGAAGAAGCTGACGTTTGACTCCCAAACAATCCAGAACCTTCCACTGGCTCTCTTTTCCTCCAGAATCCATAGTTAGGACAAAAAGCCATTCTTCAAGCAAGCCAGCTAATTTTCGCACAGTGATGAACTCCTTGGTTTTAAGAAATGACCTCCATTTCTTGCAAACAGCACCCATAGCTGGGAGGTAGCGGCGAGGAACAAGTGCAAGGCAATACTTTGCCACGTCATCAGGCAATCCAGGTAGAATGGAGCCATCAATATCATCATCTGCAGCAACTCGCGAAGCTAACAGAAGGTTGCTTTTTGAGTACACTGGAGGATTTTCATGTGTGATCAAAGTGGAGAAAGACATGCTTGTGTCTAAGAATCTCTTCTTACTCGTAAAACCAGACATTTTCTATAATTAGCTGGAGATGGAGATGATTCATGGAGTTTATTGTATCTCCCTAGAATCTAGAAGGACCCTGGAAACAATGAATTAATACTTGATTAAATAAATTTAAGTTAACTATTCCCTGTTGGAATTTTTAGAGAAAGGGGCATAAAAGAAGCTGCAGATCGAATCACTTGAGAGGTAAATGCCAAGGGTTTCCTGTGTTTTGCCCTGTTTGATTCCATACAAAAAGTTCTTCTTCGTAGAGTTTTAAATAGTCCCTTCCCCCACACACAGCCCAGATCCCTGGGGATGAAGGAGAGAAAAAACACTAAAAACGCAACATTCATCCATGAAATCAAAAATTGGAAATCCGAGTACATATGTATGCATACCAGTCAAGAACCATAAAACTCAGGAAGCCTCGGCCTGCTGCGACTTCAATTGTTATTGAAGTTGATAATTAATTACCTGGATCACATAAAAAGAACACTATTTGACTAAAAAATTACCGGACATGAAATATTATAAGTGAAAAAAGATTAAAATAATCAGCAATCTCAAAGCAAACACCACTCTCGAAACAAAAATCTACACCGGACCCCTGATTTCCACGGAATCACAGTAACCAATCATCCAGTCACGATAGAAGAGAAAAATTAACAAACAGGAGAAACATTCAGGCAGCATGAACAGAGATCTTGATTTACATCCTTAATCGCCGAAAACCCACAAAGCAGAAGCTTAAAGAACCTGATCTCAAGGTCAATAGCTAGAGGCTGATAAAAACAGAGCATGAACAAAAACCAAACCAAAGAATTCAAATCCCAGAGTAAACTCACAGAAGAACGGAGAGATGGCAATAAGCAAGACATGCAGGGAGTGAAAACGGGGTGACGAAAACAGGATATCATTACCTTACGTTGATAAACTATAGCAGGATAGCACAGCTTGGAATGAGAAAGAAGACAAGCAGTGAAACATCATCAGCATAAAACAAAAGAAAAACTATGATCAAAATGCTGACAGATCCAGCCAAGAAAATTGAGGCCAGAAGTTTATGTGAAGAGGTGTTAGAGTGAGAGAGAGAATTGACCTGGCTAAGAAAGGGAAAAAAAATAGAAAATTCGCGGGGAGAGGTGGATAAGGGAGCTGGTATGGATACAGAGATTCGGTCTTTGAGAAAGAAGCATAAAATGAGGGTTTTATAGAGGCCCGAATGGCAGTTTTCAAGATAAAACTGACATGGCGCCACCACGTCAGGATTGGATTTCTGATTTCTATCATTCCTCCTCGTTAATACCACCGGAAAGTACTCAGAAAGGACACTACACATGTATGTGTGATTATTACTACATGGATTTCTTTTTAAATGTTGTCCTAAGAGCATGGGTCAATTAATATTATTAACAAGTTCTTAAGATTTTTAAATTCTCTTACGCTACTCGGTTACATGAACCTCTTCGGGAAATTAGGTAGTGTTTGAAATCATGTAGTGATTATTTTTATTATTAGATTAACATTTTTATGTTTTAAATTTATTTTAACATGGTATATTAACCACAACTCAAAAAATATATTTTGAAAAAAAAAATCATTGTGTGGCTGAGGCTGAGGTTGTTTTTCAAAATGTTTTTCATTCAGAAATGCATAAAAATAATATTTTAAAAAAATATATTTTTAATATCAGCACATAAAAATGATCTAAGACCACCATTTTTTTAACTAAAATAAGAAATAAAAAAATCAAATAATATTTCAAATAAATACTTTTGAAATTCAATTTCAAATAGGGCTTCACCCACATGTATTAGAATAATACTTCATAAAAAATAATATGTGTGCAAAGGAACAAAGAAGGGGTTTTTATATTGATTTTACTCTTTTAATATTAAAAAGTTTTTATTTTAAATGTATTAGTTGATTTGAATTTAGTTTATTTTTAAAATAGTTGAAAGAAACTCGAGTGTCACTTGAATTGATCTTTTATTAAGAAAATAATTGCCTGTATTAACTGTGGAATGAATAATTTGCAGCTTGTAAGAGAATGTGGCATGTCAGTTCGCTGGTAAAAGGTTGAAGAATCACTCGATTTTATCGGCACTCCATTGACCACATGAAAATTATTTTTTGTTTTTAATACGAGGAAATTCTATTTTTTATATGTATCAATATGATATTTTTTTTAATTTTTTAGATATTATTTTTGATATCAACACATCAAAATAATATAAAACACTATTTTTTATAATTTAAAATAAAAAATTATTTATTTTTCAAAATGCTACCATTTAGATTTTTGAATGTAAATAAATTAAATAAGTAAAACTCCCGTAGGTTCCAATCCGTGGGCTGGTAATTACCAATGACGAGAGAGAGGGAGACACGACCGATCAATTACATTTGGAGGCTGTGTAGTATCATGGTAGGTAGAAGAGATTATCTTTTAAAAAAATAATATATAAATATATAAAAAAATAATTTAAAATCAGATTTTTTTTAAAAAAATATCTTTTCACCAGAAAAACAAAGATACTAACAAACTCAATTTAATTAAATTATGTGCAATGATGAAGAAAATGAAGTGCGAAGGTTGTCTCGGGTCGGTTGTCTCATGCAAAATATATCAGCTGTAAATAAAATAAAATAAAATATCGCTTAAATGACGAAAGGCTTAAAATAAATAAGTTTTTGAAATAATTTTTAGAATCTGGTGGCGGTGGGAGATAGATAGAGGTGGACTAGGACAGGAGATATCGCGCACCAGTGCTGTATGTGTCATGGACCACGGTTAGTGGTTTTGTTGGCTGCAATTGTCAATTTAAGCCCCTGTTTGTTACTGAAAAAGATTAAAAACTTTTTTAATTTTATTTTAAATTTCGCAAGTTTTTAGATTATTTATATTAAAAATATATTATTTTAATATATTTATAGATAAAAAAAATAAAAACAATCTCAAGTGAATCCATTCAGTGATGATGTCTCTCGTCAAGGATTAATTTTTTGCGATTTGAAAAAAAAAATTATTTTTATTTGTACTTTAAATTATATTTATGTGTATTTTTAAATTATTTTTATGTGTCGATATTAAATTATTATTTTTTAAATATTTTAATATATTTATAAATAAAAAATACTTTCAAATAATCCATGATATATTTTCCAATTTTCGTTGATTTATTATTAATGTGCAAATAATCCATTATATATCTTTTAACTGCAACTCACCCACGTATGACTTTGGAAAGCTACCTTCTTGTCGTGTACCCCAGAACTTAAATTTTCAGAATATACACGCACACTCGGTAAGATTTAGCCCGGTTTCGTCTTCTGTTTCAAAAGTGATTTTTAAATATTTAAAATTTAATTTTTTTATTTTATTTTAAATATTTTTAAATTATTACAATAGGTTGAATCTCAAAAACAAATTTTAAAAAAACATTATTTTAATACTTTTCTAAATAAAAAATATTTTAAAAAACAACTCTAATTTCCATTCCCAGTGTTGTCACTTGCCGACTGATTACTTTTTGTGTAGTTTGTTTAATGTCAACAATGGTGGACTCGGTGGTGGTGGTTAAGAATAAGGATTAAGACCCTGTTTCTCTCTGTTCTTTTATAATTTAAAATTAATTATTTTTAATGTTTAACATTGCTTATATGTGTTGATATTAAAAAAAGTTAATAAACAATAATTATTGTAATACATTTTTAAATAAAAAATGAATTGATACGGTAAATACAAAACAAGCTTCATATCTACTCAGTATCGTAATATTGAGTCGTGGTGCGACCTATACGAGCTTGGAATATCGGTTGGTGGCTCGCTTGGCCTCGCCGTGATTAGCCATGGCATACTTTTCTATCTGCATTTTCAAAGGAAAGAGAGCAGCAGGAGGATGCGTGGCATATAAAGTGTAGACCCCACCAGCTTGATCCAACGACTAAATCTATGGCGTGCCTAGTTCAAAGTTGTTACCCTATTATGGAAAAAGGAAGAACTCTCCTCTCTCTCTCTCAACAACTCTATGCAACTGGTCCACCATCGTTGACCTGAAATTTGAAATCATTTTTTAAAATCATTTTATGGTATTGTTAATTTTCAAATACATCAACTATTATCAAGAGAAAGTATATTTTCGGTCCATTTGCGTGTTAAACCAACTAAGAGGATATTTGGGAAATATGAAAAAATATTTTTAAAAAAACTTCATTTTTTTTAAATTAAGTTTTTTTTGTCAAAAATAATTTTAAAAATATATAAAATATTATTTTGATATATTTTTAATGAAAAACATTTTAATTCAACACCAAGTTTCTTTTCAAACAAACTTTAAAAAACACATTTCTCACACTAATTTGGTGTATTCCAAGGAATTCTATATAAAAAATTAGCATTGATTTTAAAATTTGAAATTATAAAATTAAGTCTAGGAAGAAATCTTTTCTCATTATCAACCCAATCCTGTAGATTTTTTTATGTGATTTTAGCTCTTCCTTGAAGAAAATAAACAAGAAAACAAAACCGTGTGGATGGTTGACGAGATATTTTATACCAAGTAGCAGGTTTTTTTAGATGTCTCGGCAACAACCATTGTTTATTATCTATATCTATATCTATATATATATATATATATATATATGATTTAATTAGATGCGTAATGGTAGGGACGAATCTAATTCTTTTTAAGATGGAGAGAGGAAAGTGAAAAATCTGATAAGGCTTGATGCGACAAGAGGGTGGTTCCTTGCAGCCACACTAAAAGCATTTTAATGTAATTTTCTTAATTAAAAGCATTATCTAATCGGTCGATTCTAATAGTATAATTATTATTTTATTTTTTAGCGTGCTTAATTAATTCGGGGGTATTTTTAATTTTTTCATAGTCGGTCGATTGGCATTTTCCCCAGCCTTTTCATCTATTTTTAGATGTTTGTATTTTTCTTTTCAAGTTGAAGATGATTTCTGCCCCTTCAAATTACACTTTCTTGGCTTTGCTTGCAAGACTGGTTCTCTCATTTTTATTTTATTTATATATAGCATAAATAAATAAATAAATTATTAAATCAGTCAATGATATAAAACAACGTGGATCACCTATCTAAGTATAATTGAGACTTCTTTATTATAGTTCAAGAATAAAATATATAGTCTCGACCAATTGAAAGAGGAAATTGTTGGGTTTTTTCCTCTCCACATCCGCTTGTGACCTTATCGAGAAGCTTGATGAGGTCGATTGTAGTGGATGCAAAGCCCACAAACAAATGTTCAAGCATATAAAATTGACCTGTAAGAAGTAAAAGTTTTAAATATTGAAATAATGATATAATATAATTTAATCTAAATAAATAATGTGAATGGTTCAGTAAATATTTTTATAGATCAGTGATATACGTCTTGATCCAAGAGGAGTTCGATTGCACCAAATCAGATTAGCATCTTGAAATAGTTGAATCAAAATCAAATTTTCGATTGTTAGGAGTGTGGACAGGACGAAAGGCTAAACACAAGAGAAGCCAGAAATTTAAAGGGAAGCACCCCCCTACCACTTTCTGGGCAAAGAATTTCATCTCACGTCACCCAAAGCTGCAGTCTACGGTTCTCCACTGTTGTTACTTCAAAGGCCCTTCACACTAGTTCCATCAATTAAACAATGTTCATCCAAACAAAAGAACAATGACTCAAATACGGGGAATTAGTTTCTTATTTTAAACTTAATTTCATTTTCCCTTCAGGGAATTATTCTTGTAAATAATCATATATTTTCAACCAAACACAAGAGTTCCAGCATTTCTTGAGATTATGCAGGATTACATAAATTCAGAGAAAGAACAAAAACTGTTCAATGTGCTGAATGAAAGTGTATAGCAAAATTGTGATGCATTGTAAACATTGTGATGTAATTCAAAATTTTGAAGACTGTTCAAGAGTTGGATGTCAATCGAGAAAAGGACAACAAATGGAAGAGAAATATCATCATTCTTTCCAACAGCAAAAAATACCAGACCAGATAGAAGACATATGGCTCATCCTGCAATTATAAGATCAATCTCTTCACAAATGAAGCTCAAAGGGGGCAGTAAATGAAGTTATCTAGAATCAAATCATTGCAACTCCACTTTGTTCATGGGTATAATGCAATACCTTGTTTCTTAGTTCCTGTTAATAGCTTCAGCAGTAAACCCTTTCCTCAAGATTCTTTAACTGTGAATTGTATCAAATGTACACCCACTTCAGCAAATGCAGCAGGTTTGCCTTGGTGCTTTCTTGATAGTGAAATGAAAATTTACTCATCCAAAAAACTAGAATTGAAAGAATTACATACCTCACTTTTATCATCAACATTCTCTCTTAATAATCAACTCAATTATATTTAAAAGAGACAACAGTCTATATTACTACTTATCAACAAAAACAACAAACCGTCATGAAAAAGCAAACCCACTTCATCCAGAACATAACCAGGATCCATTTCCCGTATCATTATAAGCATCTGTCTCGAATAACACCCATTTCAAGCCATTGGATAAAACAATGTCTATCATTTTTCTATAAGTTTAGCAATCACGTTTTCAAAATCCAATGGCTAAGAAACATCTGAACATGCAGGAACTTGCACCCCGTTAACAGTAGGATGGATTTGGTCTAGTTCTCGTCTATAAGAAAAAACGCAGGACTCTTAACATTGGCTATCCATTCTAATAATCATATTAACCTGCTGCTGTCACTCTAAAAAACCAAGAAGAAAACAAGCATGAACAAAGAGTCAAAAAAAGTAACTGAAACTCGAATTCAATTGTCTAAAAGGTATAAAATTTATAGCAAAACAAAGTTATTCTAACATCCAATTCATCCAATAATGTTTCATTCCATCCACTAAATTGACGATTTAAAAACCCTAGCAAACAAATGCTAAGACTAAAAAACCAGTCCAAATTAACAAAACCAGCCTACTTCTTGGACGATTTCTTCTTGTCCTTGGAAATCACAGCCTTCTGTGGCTTAGGGTGCTTCTCAGCTTCGCTTGGGTCCAACCACTTGAGAGGATGGCGATTGAAGAAGGGCCAATTAGGGACAGTAACCAATGTGGTAAAAACCACTCCGCCGGCGTAAATTAGCATCATCATTCGAAACGATCCTATTATATAACCTGTAGCTAAAGCCCCCACCGAGAAAACTAGCAGCAGTATCTGCATCCATAGCTCCGCTTTTTTCTGTCCTTGCCAATCCATCTAACCACCAAAAATTACAACGATCACCCAAACATAACAATTCAATTTAATTAACACCCCAAACCCTAGATCATAATTACGGAATTAACGAAAGAATTGAAGTAACAATTCTAAACGCGGATCACATGGCTAAAGTAGAGAGATAGAGGAAGAATCTTACCGAGAAAGCGAGAGAGATGATTTGATCTGCAAAATTGAGATATACTGGCAGAAGATTGAAGATGTTATAAAAACCGTGTGATCAGACTCATGGGACACGTAACGCATAAGGAAAGCTATAATGCTATGATTAACGGTGGAGATTAGGCTACAGCCCTTCTAGTTTTTCTTGTTATTATTATGTCTATTTATATATTAGCCTATTGCCCGCGCCTCGCGGAAACCACATATATTTTTAATTTTTAATGTAAAAATATTAATTATGTATTTTTTTATTATAACATGAATTTAGTTAAAATAATAATTCTTTATAAAATTATTGTGAGGTGAAAATTTTCTATAAATTATATAAATTTTAAATTGATATAAATTTATTTGTTTAGTAGTTTTTAACGAGATAATCAATATAAAATTATTATCATTATTAAAAAAGAAGATTTGGATATTT
This sequence comes from Salix exigua, assembly GCA_032356905.1. Lineage (NCBI taxonomy): Eukaryota > Viridiplantae > Streptophyta > Magnoliopsida > Malpighiales > Salicaceae > Salix > Salix exigua. The sequence goes on along the minus strand of CM063597.1, from coordinate 4,281,718 downwards.
GAATTATTGAATTCATTGTATTAAGAATAATTCATTTTATAAATCACATTTAAAAACAAAATATAAATTATGAAAGGACCTGCAATAATCAAATAAAAATAAATAGTTAATTTTTATCCATAAAAATATGAAAACATAAATTGAAAATTCATCCCTACATTACCATTATTTTCATCATCTGTAATAGTTAAAATTATTATCAACATTACTGCTTCAACAATTTAAATCATTCAATTAACTCGAAAAATAAAAAATAAAAACATTTTAACAAAAAATCACTAAAATTATCATTATTATTACGCAAACAATAAAATCATAAAATTATCTAATCTGAAAAATAGATAAAATAACAAAACACAAAAAAAAAGAGGAAAAAAAAGATCAATATTGATTTTAAAATTATCACCAACATAAATTAAAATTTCAGAACGGGGCCTAATAACAATAAAACCACGACAAAAAATGAATTGAAAAAAAATAATCTATAAGAATAAATGAATAAATACGGATAGAAAACAAACATTGTCCAAACATTATATTTTTTTAAAATATCAATCACATTTCCAAGAAAATATAAAAATATTTCATGGAAAAATGAAGAAAAAACATGATCGAGAAAAAAAGATTCGAGGATTAATCGTGGTGCATTTAACCTAGCCTGGACACCCCAATTATGAAAAAACAAATAAAAATATATTTATAAGTGAAAACGAAAAAAATAATCAGAAAAAAATTTAATGGAAAAAATGAAAAAAATAATTAGAAAAAATGTAATAAAAAGAGAGCAAAAACAAAAAAAATACGATGAGAACACGACTCGAACTTGCGACCCCTAGGAAGAGGCGCATAGCTAGCGTGATTTGTACCATCTCTGCTACCTCAACATATTATATATTTTTTCGAGAATGTTTATATTAATAGTATTTACATTATGGGAAAAATAAAAATTCTCGAAAAGTGGGATTAGAACCACGCACCCTTGGAAAACAACCATGCGCCTTAGACCACTTTGACCACCTCAATATCTTGTTCATTTTTCACGATAAAATATATTAATTATAATAGTTACTATGGATTTGCATAGCAAAGCTGACACACGTTTTATATGTTAGTTAATATATAATTTTTTCTCAGTTTACATCTACTGTAATCTAAAATATCATAAGTATTTAAAGTTTTTAAGGCTCCTACATGCTAAAAAAATTAAATGAAAAGAAAACATATCCTTGATGAAAATATCATAAATAAAAATTAGAAATTCAATCTTAAAAAAAGACAAATTAGCACTACCAATAATAGCAACAATAATAGATAACACTTTCAATTACTCCAAAATATATAGTTTTTTTTTTCAATACGACATGTCTCAATCAATTTGAGACTGCAAACTCTACCCATAACAAAAAAAAATTAAATAATTGTCAAAATCATATATTGCACTAACAAAAACAAGATTCAATGTGAGACTCAGAATGCGATAGATATTAGGGAAAGACATATGAGGAGTGATAACAGAACAAATACCTGTTAAGAACATAGAAATGTCATCAACAGTCATGACATGAATCGAGGACGAAGAAGACATAGATATTAAAGATAAAGAATCTATAAACATATGATGCGAAGCACTAGAATCAAAAACCTATTTAGAATATAACATACTTGAAGAACCATATGACAATTGACCTCCAAAAATAGAAGCAAACATAGTTTGTGATCGTGAGGAGATAACCTTCTTAAACTTCAAAGTCAGAGTACTAGGATATATTAAGAAACTAGATGAAATTGTGTTGTATTATTATGGTGTGGTGGTTTGTATCCCTAGATGGTTTATGAGCATTAGATTATGACCAACTATCATAATTTCTGGTTTGATTCTACCGTCTCAGCTTAGGACATTAAATCTTCCAATAACCCTCTTGCAGATACAAACTGCACTCGTCGAGAACAACCTTTGTGTAAGGTTTATTTTGATTACTAGAGAATGATTTTTTTAAAATTTTTGCTAATATTGAAGGATTAAAAAGAATTTCTTCTTTAGAAGAAGAATAAAAATATTTATTCAGCCAATAACTTGTTGCAACTGAATCAACAAAGAAAAGTGAAGAACGATGAAAAATTGAACCTCTAAGTCCTTCAACATTATTGCAAATTGCTATAAAAAATTGTACCGTTGTTGCTTTCTACTATCAACATAGACACCACATCTTTTACATATGTAAGAGGCAATTGACCCCAAAAATATATAATGATAGAATAAAACTTCTAAATACTCATGTTCTTATAGTGAAGAGTTCATATATTGTTCTTCAATTGATTCTGTTTTGCAAAATTTGATGGAATAAATAATATTTGTAAATGATCCCAAACTTCCTTTACCATGTCATACTTGGACAATTATGTACCTATGAAATGTTTATTAAAATTGTCAATCAATAGTTTTTGTATTATTGGTTTCACTGCCATTCTCCATATCTTTTTACGCTTAATTTTTTTTCTCATAAATAATTTTTTTCATCCAATCTCAGTCACAACCTGAAATGAATCTTTTTTTCCCCTGCAGTTATAATAAACAAATTAAAAAAAATACACAAAATGAAAAACAAAATAACTTGAGATTTGAGAATCACCCACCTACCATGGATTCCCAAGTTTCAATTGGATCACAGGATTCACATAAACTTAGCCGGTCTGTTTATTTCTTTTTCATATCAAAATACAGGACATGAAAATCCTTCAGACTTGCACTTCATAGTTACATATCGATAACACGAAAGACATCCACTACAATCACACAAGCAAGCAACATCTTACATAGCACACTTATTACAACATAACTCCCACAAAAGCAGATACAAATACAAGTAGTGCTTGCCTGCTTAAGCTTTGCGGCACACATCTCCATCGCAGATGAATCCTTCCTTTCCCTTTTCAGTTCCAGTGTCTTCATCTTCCTTCAAAGCACACTTAGGGTGAAGATCAAAGTCACATTCTTTGCAATAGAAAGACCAATTATATCCACTTTTCCCGCAGCCATCACAATTGTATGAACTGCGTTTAGTCCGTATCAGCTCATGCTCAGAATGAAGTTCGTGTTTCACTTTCTCTGGCCACCCCTCGGCCTTCTTCTCAAGCTCCTCCTCCAATTGCTTCAGGTGTTCCTCTGTAAATGGAAAAGCATCCGCCCCATAGGTTGTCAATTGCTTCCGAGCTTCCTTGGTAATGGTCCGGCCACTTGGGCCAATGGCTACAGCTGCAGGAATGCCTTGAATCTTGAATTTCCGGTTCAGGATTTGTTTCCTTCCATCACCAAATGGAAGGGCTAGCCAAGGCATTTCTGAATAGAACTCATCAAAGGTGGATTGATCTCTGTCACTTGAGATGAAGATCACCTCGAATGCACTGCCTTTTGCTTTAATTGTGTGGTATGCTTCGATTAGCTTGGGCAGAAAGGCACGACAAGGAGGGCACCATTGAGCTGAGAAGTAAAGAAGAATGTTCTTTCCAACTAGACCAGACACAGGGACCTAATCAAGAGCAAACCATTCCAATGATAAAAAAAAGCTTTTTCAAATCGTGATAATAAGCAAGTTATTGAAAGCAATGCAATAACAACGTGCGAGGATAGTATACAGCAAAAACATTACCTTGGAACCACTTTTGTCAATAACAAAATCATTTTCCCCATCAACCAAAACTGACTCAAGCGTCTGTGATTCCAGTTTTGCCTTTTCAATGGCAGCTAGCTCATCAAGCTTTCCCGGTGTAAATGGGTAGGCTTCAATCCCATGGTCTTCGATTAGTTCAGCTACATTTGGGTTCAAAGTCTTCCCATCTTGGCCAATTACGACAAGAGTAGGAATGGTTTCAAGTTCAAAATACCGTGCTAGTTTCTTGCAGCTCTTGTCCTGAAACGGCAATGCCAACCAAGGCATTGTCTCAAAACTCTCTTTGAAGTCGTTTTCCTCATGGTCTAGAGATATTAGGACTACTTCAAAGTTCTCTCCTTTTTCCTTGAGCCTCTTGTACAATTCCACTAGTTTAGGAGTGAATTCACGGCACATTCTATGGGCATGGATTGAGAAATACAAGCCAACCATTTTTCCTTCGAGGTCCAGCAAAGGGATCTGCCATTACAGATAGCAAGTTTGAGAATTATGGCATCATCATTTAAACTGCCAAAAATGGGAACGATGGCATCATCAATTCGATATAAAAACTAGCTAATCGGATCAACCATTTACCTTTTTTCCATCATTTGAAATCACATAATCACGTGTGCTTGAAACCAAGATAGAGCTTATGGTTTGATTCTTCTTAGCAGTCTCTTCTTGCTCTTTAAGGAAATTCAGTCTATCAAGGTTGAACGGATACCCATCCACCCCATGTTCCATGACAGTGCTGACTGCATCATCGCATGAAACTTTACCATTACTATCAAAAATGACAAGATTAGGGATCCCTCTTACTTTGAACACTTCCTTAAGACGTTTGCGGGTCTCCGCGTCAGAGAAGGGAAGAGCTAGCCATGGCATTTTGGAGAAGTATTTGTTGAAGGATTCGTCATCTCTGTCAGAAGAAATGAAGACCACCTCAAAGTCCCCCTTGGATGATAGCTGTTCATATACTTCTACCAGCAGTGGAGTGAAATTACGGCATGGCCCGCACCACGAACCAGAGAAATAGAATCCTACAATCTTCCCAACCAAGTTGCTGACCTTAACCTACAAATTAGTGTCTAAAATTATCAGAAGATATATTAACCCTTAACGAATCATCATGATTTCCTTTTCTTTCCAGTAAGAGAAGAAAAAAAGAAGAGCTTTTTCTTAATCATAAAAGCTTCAGAAATTGATCATCAATTTGTTTTTCAGCAAGGCTTGCAGTCTTATTTTAACATGATTTCCATCTTAATCACGAGAAAAACCTACACGTTCATATAAAAAAAGACGCAATTTATAAGAAGACAAGAAGAGTATACTTGAATACGATCAGAGAAACCCATCTGCTAAAAACAGTACCTGATCACCGTTGCTGCGGATGAGAAAGTCCCTCTCTTCTGAAGAAAGAAGCGATGAAACGTCGTGAGAAAAGTCTTCGGTGGCCATGGCTAAGTTATGAACTACTCACAAGGCCAGAACAATTGCCAACCAGTAAGGGGACTACCCGGGTTTAAATAATGTGCACGCAGACAATGCAGTGTGATGACGAAGATTCCAGAACGTCAACGATACAGTTGTTTCTATTAGGTAATTTTAATTGATTGTAATAGTGAAAGTTGTTTTTTAAATTTGTTTTTTATCTGGTTTTTGAGTTTTTTTATCAGGTTTTTGAGTTTTTTAACAACCTAGTTGATGCATAAGTTTATGAACATTTATTAGATATTTTACATAAAATATATTTCAATAAATAGTTTTTTTTATCGAACGAAATCTCAACCTAATATTTCAATTATTTTTTCAAAGACTAGGAAAGTACATAAATATAAATAAGACTAGTTAAATTGTCTACATTGCGGGCTGAGTAAATAATTTTTATAATTGTTGTGATAGAAATAATTAATAAATTTTAAAAATTCAAAAATAAAATATAACATCTATATATGTAAGGTTTGATATAATAAAACACATAAACACATCCTATTATAACAACAACAACATCGAAGGTTTAATATCTAAAAATATTATTATTATTATTAGTGCTAAAATAATAAAAATTATTAAATTATCCCGAGAAAAAAAAACTCAAAAACATTAAAATATGAGGAGGCAATAAAAAAACTAAAATTATTATTATTATTATTATTATTATTATTATTGCATGACTAATGGGAAAATAAATTCAATAAGAGAATAAAAAAGGCCAAAAACTTTAACAAAAAAGCAAACAAAAAATAAAAAAAATGATAAAAAATGATTAGCTAAAAAAATCATTTAATGTGAAAATAAAACCAAAACAAAAGAAAGAACAAAGGGGGGAAAATAAAAAAAAATCAATTTTCAAATGATTTCAAACACAAACTAAAATTTAAGAACAAAAGTTTTGAAAAACATGCTATGTCAACAAAAGAGAAAATAATAAAAATTAAAAACCAAAGGTAAGAGCACATATATATAAACATGGAAAAAAATATGGACTATTTAATAAATATAAAAAATAAAAGAATAAAAATCAATAATTAAAAGTATAAGGGCCGAAATAAAAACCAAATATATTATCAATTTCAGTTTGTGAGGCCATGCACCACACTATGAGGAAGAGGACACGGCGGCGCATCCACGGAGATGTCGTATGGATATTTTTTTCATTGGACACTGCCGCACGCATCGCGCAAAGAGGGCGTAAGACCGAATACTGTCGGCCGCGTGTGTCACACTTACCCACAGTATTTGAAGGAAAATAATTTTAAGAAATGATAAATTATCATTACACTCGTACAACCAACTCTTCAATTTTGTCTTATTGAGGTGCATATTAGTATTTAATCATTTTCAAATAATATGAAATTCTCGTGTCACCCCTGTTGCCAATGCTGTTTTTTTTGGTCTTTTTTGAGGGATAAAATGGTTATTTTACTATGTAAAGAAATATAAAAAAATCAAAAAATCGGTGACCCGACCGAACCGAACAAAAAATATGCAATTATTGTGGTACCCCTCTCGGCAAGTGTTGTTTATTGTCTTTTTTTCAAGGAATATAATGTTCATTTTACTGTGCAAAGAAATATAAAAAAATCAATAGACCGGTAACCGAACCGAACCGAACCAAAAATCAAACCGACTGAGCAATACTATTATAATTCATAATAAAAATACTCACAAGTTAGTAACTGAAACATGAACTTTTTTAATATATAGTATAATAAGTAGATAAACAGAAATAAGATGTAAAGGCCGAACATGTAGCAAAAATAAAATGCCTTCTAAGCTCACAAGCTTGACGTATTTCTAGCTTTTATTTTTATTTTATATTTTCCTAAAATTCTAATTACATCTCATGAAAATTAATCATCTTAAAATATATTAGCAATATTATTTTAATTATACTTAGATTTAATAATAATAATAATATATTTAAGGTATTATTTTATTAAATATAATTCAATTTTTATTTTGCTTTCGTGTAATATTATGATATTTTTTATAATACTAGCAATGTTTTTTTATTCCTTTGAGCATCTATTTTTATTATGATATAATTAAATAAATAATAATCTTAAAAATCAATTTATTAAGGGTCTGTTTAGTATTGTTGTGTGGTTGAGGTTAACAAAAACACTTTTATAAAAAGTTCATAAATAAAATTGAAGTGTTTAGTTAAAACTGTGGTTGAAGTTTAATAAAAAATAGTTTTGTGTGTTTGGTTACAATACTTTTCATATTGCTGTTAACTTGTAAAATTATTTTAAAGGACATATACATACACACACACACACATGTGTATGTGTGTGTGTGTATTGTAAATTTAATAACCATAATAACATAATGTAATTAATAATTCAAGTAAATTAAACACTTGCTTTTATCCTCCCCATACTATTTGCAATGTCATCACGAACAGAATCTATACGTGAAGACCTCTGCAATCCCGAACTATTTCGTGAGCTACAATATCTGGTAAAAAATCATCCAGAATATAAATGAGATTATAATCATATTCAACAAAAACAACTTCATCTTGCGATCTCTTTCTAGTGTGGTTATGCAGTGTAATCGATGCAACAATCTCAACTTGTGTTTTGTATGGATAAGCTGACATGTTATGTTAAATTCTCCATCTTTGCTAAATTATTGAAGATAAATATGAGCATCTCCCTTTTAGTTTTTATCAATTATTCAAAATTTGAATTATCATATACAAGTGCAACGTTTGAAGTGTGATTAGATGTTTAAACCTTCAACCTTTGACCATTTAGCATGCTCCACAAATTCTCTCTGCATTGGCATGCTGTTAATGTAACAACCCACATTTTCCCCCCTCTAAACAGAGTGGATAAAACATGAATTTTTTTTTCGAAATTTCTAACGAAATTTCGGCATAGTCTCCCCTATACCGGGAGATTCCAAATTATTCACATCCATTTTAATACAATCAAAAACATGATTCATTCTAGAAAATACTAAGTCCATATTCATTTCAGATCTCCAACTTACATCACACATAAAAGATAAAAATTGAAAGAGCCAATTCATACATGAAAGTTTCACCTATAAATACACATATATATATACATCGAACATAACACAATTTAATATTACAGAAACAAAATTCACAAATATACTATTCCATACAATTTACAACATGTCACATCACTTTCTAAGTTTCTATTTTACAATAAGGAAATAAGACTTAAAGATCTATTCCTGACGAGAATGAGAAGAACCTGCAAAATATACATTTTTTCATATGAAACAATTTAGTAAATACTAGTAGTTTCAGAAGAATTTGAATAATCTATCCATCAATTTGTTTAAATCATGTGAGATTCGAAACACAACCATATGCACTCTTTTAAGGTTATAATGAAAAGAAGATTTATTTCTTTTTGACTACCTTTTTTTCTTTCACTTCGAAGAGACTATAGCCAACACTAATGACCTCCAATAGTGTCTCTAGTTATCCGTCCTGAAATCAACTAATCAATTTCATGATAATATTAACATGAATCTAACCGTGGTTATCATTATTTATATTATATTTTAAAACAAAACCAAAGTAATTCATCCTTGTCCTGTTATTTCCTTAGAAGCTTTCATCTCAGAAGGCTAATAATTTTTTTTTGCCGATATCGATGCCACCTGCCGATATCATTAACTATTCCAAAATTGAATAGTTAATCAAGTTTATACATTATGCCGATATCGACGCCACCTGCCGATATCATTAACTATTCCAAAATTGAATAGTTAATCAAGAACTATTCCAAAATTGAATAGTTAATCAAGTTTATACATTATGCCGATATCGACATCACCTATTGATATCATTAACTATTCCAAAATTGAATAGTTAATCAAGTTTATATATTATGCCGATATCGATGCCTCCTGCCGATATCATTAACTATTCCAAAATTGAATAGTTAATCAAGTTTACACATTATGCCGATATTGACGCCACCTGCCGATATCATTAACTATTCCAAAATTGAATAGTTAATCAAGTTTACACATTATGCCGATATCGACGCCACCTGCCGATATCATTAACTATTCCAAAATTGAATAGTTAATCAAGTTTACACATTATGCCGATATCGACGCCACCTGCCGATATCATTAACTATTCCAAAATTGAATAGTTAATCAAGTTTATTTATATTATGCCGATATCGACGCCACCTGCCGATATCATTAACTATTCCAAAATTGAATAGTTAATCAAGTTTATACATTACGCCGATATCGACGCCACCTGCCGATATCATTAACTATTCCAAAATTGAATAGTTAATCAAGTTTATAATTCATACCGACTAGCTTGTTTCTTTTACACACAACCACACACATATATAAATATATAAGTAGATATGTTTTTTCCATCCCCTAAACTTTCCTTTACCCATTTCCTTTTTCCTCCCAATAAGCACCAAAATTATATCATAACCAGCAAAGTAAGTAATATTATATAATAAGAGAATATAGGTACCAAGTACCCACCTGCTGTGAATGTTCGACTTGCGTTACCCTGTTGTTGTTGTTGTTGTTGTTGCCCTTCACCCGCGGTTCTTCCTGAAACCACAATTACCCACCATTTATTTATTTATATCAATCCCCATATCACACACAACAACAATAAAAATGGTAATATCATTCATTTCCCTTTTTCCAATTCTTCTTTTTCTCACTTATATTGCTCATTATCATCCTTTAATTTTTCAGCTCATTTGTAGTCCAAATAGGACATCATGAATTCAATTTCTTATCACCCTTTTATTTTCTTCTTTTATTTTTTAGAAAATAAATACACACTTTATGAAGGGAAAGGGACAATTTGTTTCTCTCCTTAACATAGCTAAATCTTTGATATTTCCTCAACTTGGCCGAAAATTATCAACACATGTGACAGCTTGACCTCTCCTCAGAGTTTTACCCATATCTGGAGTTACAGAACTCCAAATTAGATGGGGTTGGATTTTATGGAAAGCTAACACTCCCAGCTACAACTTCTATGAGGGATCATACCCTAATTATGTGTTTTTCAGGTCCAAATATCCCTAAGAAAGAGGGCAACGAAACTGTCCTGTTTTTGAGAAAAAGAAAATATCTCCAATTCATCTTCAATCTTTGATTTCTCATCAATAACAGCCATGTCCTTCCTTTAATCATGAAATCCTACTCATTTATGCATTTCCCTAACATTTTGTGCTAGAAACCCTAATTCCCAATTCAAAAACAATCAAAAACTTCTAAATTGAAGTTAATTTCTTAGAAATTGAAGTTAGAACTCCTTACTTGGATGGGATCTAACAATTTTTGGAAGAATCCTAGCCTTCTTCTCCTTTAAAATATCCAGCCACTCTTCCTCCTTTCTTCTCCAATTTCTTCACTTTCTCTTGTTACTTCTCCACCCAATTGTGCTCTTTCACTTTAGAAATCCAAGGCTTGTATGGGTTTACAAATTTTGGGGTGTTTGCTCTTGATTTTTATGGGATGAATTTCGAATTTTCCTTCTCCTCTCTACTTTGTTTCAGCTGGACATGACTGAAAAGAGAGGGGTATTTATAGTCCCCGTTTTTTTTTGCTTTTCCTAAATTTTGTATAATAATATCATCTTAATGATATCTATCATTTTCTTTTCCTTTGTTTCATCTTAATCTCTTACCTATATGTATACTTTATTCTCGGGTTTCACATTCTCCCTTCCTAATAAAAAATTTCGTCCCCGAAATTTAAAACTACATACCTGACTCAAGGAATAGATAGGGGTATTTTTCCTTAATTTCGGACTCTCTCTCCCACGTTTCTTCCTCGATTTGTGAGTTTCTCCACAATACTCTGAAGAGTGATACCTTTTTATTTCTCAATATTTTTTCACTACGATCCATGATCTTGACTGGCCTAGTCTCGAGTGTCAAGTCTTCTCTTACTTCAATAGGAACTGGAGGTAACACTCGGGAAGGATCCACTTCTGCCTTCCGTAATAGTGATACATGGAATACATTGTGAATCTTCTCTAGGTGTGCTGGTAAATTCAAGCGATAAGCCACAGGCCCTACCTTAGCTATCACCTCAAATGGGCCAATATACCTCGGAGCAAGCTTTCCTTTCATTCCAAACCGAATGATGCCCTTCCATGGTGCTACCTTTAAGAAGACTCTATCCCCTATTTGGAATTCCAAGGGTCTCCTCCGTTTATCTGCATAACTCTTCTGTCTATCTTGGGCTTCCTTCATTCTTTGCCTGATTACCCTTACTTTATCAATTGTTATTTGTACTAGTTCAGGACCCAGGAGTTTCCTTTCTCCAACTTCATCCCAACATATCGGAGTGCGACATTTTCTCCCATAAAGGGCTTCATATGGAGCCATCCCGATAGAAGCTTGGTAACTATTATTATACGTGAATTCTACCAGTGGTAGTAAGTCTTCCCAGTTTCCCCCAAACTCTAATACACATGACCTCAAAAGGTCTTCAAGTGTTTGGATGGTTCTTTCAGATTGACCATCTGTCTGAGGGTGGAATGCAGTGCTCAGATTCACCTCGGTTCCCAAAGCCCGCTGTAAGCACGACCATAACCTTGAAGTAAATCTCGGGTCTCGATCAGATACCATTGAGATGGGAACTCCATGCAGTCTAATCACTTCGTTCACGAATAATTTGGCCAACTTGTCTATGGGGTCTGTCATTTTGATGGGTAAGAACAAAACCGACTTTGTCAGTCGATCTACCACTACCCATATAGCATCATTGCCCTTTTTCCCCTTTGGCAATCCGGTTACAAAATCCATGGCTATATTTTCCCATTTCCATTCTGGAATTGGTAGTGGCTGTAATTCTCCTGCCGGCCTTTGATGTTCTATCTTCACCTGCTGACATATCCCATATCTTGACACATATTCTGCTATCTCCTTCTTCATATTTGGCCACTAGTAGTATTCCCTAAGATCTCTATACATCTTGGTACTCCCAGGATGGGTTGTAAATCGAGATTCATGAGCTTCTCTCAATATCTCACCCTTTAAGGTCTTATTCTCAGGCACATAAACCCGTTTTCCCATCACAACCAACCCTCCTGGCAGCATTTGAAGAGACAACTCCTTGCCTTGCTTTATCTTTTCCTTAATTCTCTCTAAACCTTCATCTGCTAACTGAGCTTCTAGAACTTTATCTCGCAACACTGATCTGATCTTCATATGAGCTAGTAATGACCCTTCAGGACCCATATTAAGTTGAATTCCCATCCTTTTCAATTCCATCACATTTGTTTGTTTCGAAGTTCCTGGATCACCCATCCCTACTTTCCCTTTTCGACTTAATGCATCCGCCACTACATTGGCTTTGCCTGGATGGTAATCAATTATGCAATCATAGTCCTTTATCAATTCCACCCACCTCCTCTGCTGCATATTTAATTCTTTTTGCGACATTAGATACTTTAAACTTTTATGGTTGGTGAAAATTTGTACTTGTGTTCCATATAAGTAATGTCTCCATACTCGCAAGGCAAATACCACTGCTGCAAGTTCCAAATCATGGACCGGATAATTTACTTCATGTGGCTTTAATTGTCTGGAAGCATATGCGATCACTTTTCCATGCTGCATTAATACACATCCCAAACCCCTGTTTGAGGCATCACTATAAACAATGAACCCTTCGGTTCCAGAAGGAAGAGCCAAGACAGGGGCTGATGTAAGCCTTCTTTTCAACTCCTGAAAACTCTCCTCACATTCCTTTGACCAATTAAACCTCATTTCTTTCCGAGTCAACTTGGTCAAAGGCGATGCGATTGTGAAAAATCCTTCAATGAACCTCCTATAATAACCTGTGAGGCCCAAGAAACTTCGAATTTCAGTCACATTTGTGGGCTTCTCCCACTTTAGAACTGCCTCTACCTTTCCTGGATCCACACATATTCCCCTATCTGAGATAACATGTCCCAAAAATATCACCTCTTTAAGCCAGAACTCACATTTATCCAATTTCGCATACAATTTATTTTCTCTCAATATTTCTAACACCTTCCTCAAGTGCTTCTCGTGCTCTTGATAGGAGCTCGAATATACCAATATAGTGTCAATAAACATGACCACACATTCATCCAAATATAATCGAAACACTCGATTCATTAGATCCATAAATACTGCAGGGGCATTAGTTAACCCAAAGGGCATTACTAAGAATTCATAATGGCCATAACGAGTTCTAAAAGCAGTCTTCTGTATGTCTGGTTCTCTGATTCTTAATTGGTGGTACCCCGATCTCAGATCTATCTTCGAGAAAACTGTTGCACCCTTCAACTGATCAAACAAGTCATCTATTCGTGGTAACGGATACTTGTTCTTTACTGTCACTTTGTTCAGTTGACGATAATCGATACATAACCTGAATGTACCATCCTTCTTCTTTACAAATAGCACCGGGGCTCCCCAAGGCGAATTGCTCGGCCGTATGAATCCTTTATCCAACAACTCCTGAAGTTGAGTCTTCAATTCAGCTAGTTCTATAGGGGCCATCCTATAAGGAGACTGTGCTATAGGGTTGACTCCTAGAAGAGTCTCAATGGAAACCTCAACTTCTCTAATTGGAGGCAGTCCCGGTAATTCTGTTGGAAACACGTCTGGAAACTCTTTTACAATCGGAATATTTGTTAATTCCATGCTCCCCTTCTTTAATTCTCTCACATGAGACAACCAGGCAGGACATCCCTTTCTAATCAATTTTCCGGCCGTCATGACCGAAATTATAGAGTTTGGAATCAACTTCCTCTCTCCCTTGAATACTACCTTTTTTCCACTCGCATCTTGGAGATTTACAGTCTTTGTAAAACAATCCACTTGTGCCCTATATCTACTCAACCAATCCATTCCCAGTATTAAGTCAAAATCATCCAATGCTAAAGGCATGAGATCCGCCGTTAGCTCTACCCCCTTAATGTTTAGTATCACTCCCTTGTATACCTCATCAATGTTTATATTTTTCCCCAAAGGTGTACTAACTACCATTCCCACATTCAATCTACTTGGTAACACATTTAAATTTTTAGTAATTCGGTGGGCCATAAAAGAATGACTAGCCCCAGGATCAATTAAAGCATGAACTTGTATTAAACTCAATTGTAGTATACCTGCTACAACATCTGGCATTGCCCCCACATCTTCCTGGGTCATGTGGTATATTCTACCCCGAGTCTTTTCCTCTTGCAGTCTGGGTCGACCTCTATTGGCACTTGTGCTTGAGTGAGTGGGTCGTATAGGTCTATCAACTGTTACTGACTGTTGTTGGCTTTGAGTAGCCATCCCCTGTCTTTGTACTCCTTCAGTAACTCTTTGTGGACATTCCCTTTTTCTATGACCCATTTCCCCACAATGGAAACAACCTCTCCCCAAGTACTGGCAGTCCTTCCATCGATGCCCTTCCCCTCTGCAAATATAACATCTTCCGGGTGCAGCTGAACAATCCCCAGGGTGTTTTTGATTACACCTCATGCATATCGGGTATACAAGTCCTCTTTGCTCCACGGACCCCCCTGTAACACTTGTCCCTGGGCGAGTCTGACCGCCCACAGATCCCCCAGGATTAAATCGTCTAAGTCCTCCTGAACTTCCACCATGTACAAAACTCCCCCCTTTTTTCGGTAATGGGTTGAATGATGACCCACTCTTTCTTTTTTTCAGAGGAAGATTCCTCCCTATTGGGGGTGTGAAATCCCTTCTCTTGAATCCCGTGATCTGACCCTGCTCACTTGATGACCTGGGTGTGTCGTTCATTACCCTTTCTATTCCTTGAGCAGCACGCACTAATTCTCGAACTGACTGAAACGGCATAGCCACCAAAATTAATTTTAGCTCCTGCCTGAGTCCATCCCGAAACCGTTCCACTCGATGATGCTCAGTGAGGAGATGAGTGGTTGCAAAGATAGATAAATCCTGGAACCTCTTTTCATACTCTAGGACGGTCATATTCCCTTGTTTCAAATCTAAAAACTCCTGCTCTTTCTCTTTTCGATGTTGCCAGGAGTAATATCGTTCTTCAAATTCTTCTCGAAAGTTTATCCACTTTAATTTTTCACCTGCTCTTCTTTCTCTGATGGTCTCCCACCAAGAGTGGGCACTCTCTGTTAACAGCTGAGTCACACAGTCTACCTGGGTTTCCTCTGGTACGTGCAACTGATCTATAACCCTTTCTACCTTCCTCAGCCAATGCCCTGCTACTTCGGCGTCTTCTTCCCCTGAATAGGTCGTGCAACCCATTTCACGCATGTCTTTCACCCATTGAACCAGGGTGACTACTCTTTCCACCCGGGGAGTGGCATGGGATGTTCCTGCAGCCATCCCTGATACTACTGCCTTGACCAATTGCTCGATAAACATAGGGTCTGAATAAGAATTCGGAATGGCCGTTGGTGTCACTGGCGGTGGCCTATCCTCCAATCCTTGACCACTCGGTGTTTTAGCTGGCGACACATCTGCCCGAGAAGTAAAAGGTTCATTATGATGCCCCCCTGAATTTCCCTCCTCGGTATGGGCCGATGCCACAGATTGACGAGAGGCAGTATCCATTAATGGATCCCTTTCGGTTTCATTTCCAGAAAACGAGTCATCCTCTCTTTCTTGCACAGGGGGCGAAACAACCCTTGCAGTTCGCCGTGAACGAACCATCCTGCAACATTTTTTTTTTTCAAAATCACATTAGTATTTCAATCCCTGAAACTACAACCAGATGCTCTGATACCAACTGTAACAACCCACATTTTCCCCCTCTAAACAGAGTGGATAAAACATGAATTTTTTTTTCGAAATTTCGGCATAGTCTCCCCTATACCGGGAGATTCCAAATTATTCACATCCATTTTAATACAATCAAAAACATGATTCATTCCAGAATATGCTCAAGTCCATTTTATTTCAGATCTCCAACTTACATCACACATAAAAGATAAAAATTGAAAGAGCCAATTCATACATGAAAGTTTCACCTATAAATACACATATACATATACATCGAACATAACACAATTTAATATTACAGAAACAAAATTCACAAATATACTATTCCATACAATTTACAACATGTCACATCACTTTCTAAGTTTCTATTTTACAATAAGGAAATAAGACTTAAAGATCTATTCCTGACGAGAATGAGAAGAACCTGCAAAATATATATTTTTTCATATGAGTGAAACAATTTAGTAAATACTAGTAGTTTCAGAAGAATTTGAATAATCTATCCATCAATTTGCTTAAATCATGTGAGATTCGAAACACAACCATATGCACTCTTTTAAGGTTATAACGAAAAGAAGATTTATTTCTTTTTGACTACCTTTTTTTCTTTCACTTCGAAGAGACTATAGCCAACACTAATGACCTCCAATAGTGTCTCTAGTTATCCGTCCTGAAATCAACTAATCAATTTCATGATAATATTAACATGAATCTAACCATGGTTATCATTATTTATATTATATTTTAAAACAAAACCAAAGTAATTCATCCTTGTCCTGTTATTTCCTTAGGAGCTTTCATCTCAGTAGGCTAATAATTTTTTTTGCCGATATCGACGCCACCTACCGATATCATTAACTATTCCAAAATTGAATAGTTAATCAAGTTTATAATTCGTACCGACTAGCTTGTTTCTTTTACACACAACCACGCAAACACACATATATATATATATATAAATATATAAGTAGATATGTTTTTTTTTCCATCCCCTAAACTTTCCTTTACCCATTTCCTTTTCCTCCCAATAAGCACCAAAATTATATCATAACCGGCAAAGTAAGTAATATTATATAATAAGAGAATATAAGTACCAAGTACCCACCTGCTGTGAATGTTCAACTTGTGTTCCCCTGTTGTTGTTGTTGTTGTTGCCCTTCACCCGCGGTTCTTCCTGAAACCACAATTACCCACCATTTATTTATTTATATTAATCCCCATATCACACACAACAACAATAAAAATGGTAATATCATTCATTTCCCTTTTTCCAATTCTTCTCTTTCTCACTTATATTGCTCATTATCATCCTTTAATTTTTCAGCTCATTTGTAGTCCAAATAGGACATCATGAATTCAATTTCTTATCACCCTTTTATTTTCTTCTTTTATTTTTTAGAAAATAAATACACACTTTATGAAGGGAAAGGGACAATTTGTTTCTCTCCTTAACATAGCTAAATCTTTGATATTTCCTCAA
The DNA here is from genome assembly GCA_032356905.1 of Salix exigua. Taxonomy (NCBI): domain Eukaryota; kingdom Viridiplantae; phylum Streptophyta; class Magnoliopsida; order Malpighiales; family Salicaceae; genus Salix; species Salix exigua. The sequence continues at coordinate 4,264,346 of CM063597.1, read as the reverse complement.
CTTGGCCGAAAATTGTCAACACATGTGACAGCTTGACCTCTCCTCAGAGTTTTACCCATATCTGGAGTTCCAGAACTCCAAATTAGATGGGGTTGGATTTGCTGGAAATCTAACACTCCCATCTACAACTTCTATGAGGGATCATACCTTAATTATGTGTTTTTCAGGTCCAAATATCCCTAAGAAAGAGGGCAACAAAACTGTCCTGTTTTTGAGAAAAAGAAAATATCTCCAATTCATCTTCAATCTTTGATTTCTCATCAATAACAGCCATGTCCTTCCTTTAATCATGAAATCCTACTCATTTATGCATTTCCCTAACATTTTGTGCTAGAAACCCTAATTCCCAATTCAAAAACAATCAAAAACTTCTAAATTGAAGTTAATTTCTTAGAAATTGAAGTTAGAACTCCTTACTTGGATGGGATCTAACAATTTTTGGAAGAATCCTAGCCTTCTTCTCTTTTAAAATATCCAGCCACTCTTCCTCCTTTCTTCTCCAATTTCTTCACTTTCTCTTGTTACTTCTCCACCCAATTGTGCTCTTTCACTTTAGAAATCCAAGGCTTGTATGGGTTTACAAATTTTGGGGTGTTTGCTCTTGATTTTTATGGGATGAATTTCGAATTTTCCTTCTCCTCTCTACTTTGTTTCAGCTGGACATGGCTGAAAAGAGAGGGGTATTTATAGTCCCCGTTTTTTTTTTGCTTTTCCTAAATTTTGTATAATAATATCATCTTAATGATATCTATCATTTTCTTTTCCTTTGTTTCATCTTAATCTCTTACCTATATGTATACTTTATTCTCGGGTTTCACAATTAACATTGAACAGCCTCTTTCCATATTGACCAGCCTCTTTCCTCCCATACTTTGACACATAGCAATATTTACTGAAGGGAAAAGAAGATCAGAAGACAAATGTGGTTTGAGAACCTGTAGAAGTAAAAGATGAGGAGAAGCTAGTGACGACTGTTTCTGAGGATAAGCTACTACCGCTGCTAAAGAAACCAATGAAGGTGGCAGAAGAGAACTCAGGAGAAGACGCTACGGAAGAGAAGCAGGGGATCAAGGTAACCATGTATCATCAAGATATTCTGCTCGATGATAGCATAATTTTGTCATTAAATCGATGGAAGGAAGCTTTAAGAAGCAGACAAAAGCAGCTCACAAATGCTTTTTGTAACCATGGTCCAAACTCAATTTTGGGTGGGTCTCATAATAACAAAATTTAGGGTTAAATTAAGTGTATTACAGAATGTATAGCATGTATAGGATTATTTCTATTGTAGTCCCTACAGTAACTATTGTGTGTATGTGCTAAGCTGTAATGTATTGTATTTGGTTACGGCACAACCAAGCATTATTCTCATTTTCCAATTTGGTATCAGAGCACATTAAACAATTAACCTACTTTTCTTCCAGCCTCTCTTTTTCTATGGAACAGTAGCCAACCTCATCTGCACCCATGACTTCTTCTCCGGCAGTGCAGACTGCCTCCCCTACAGTCGATCCCACGACCTCCTCTGCCTCACAGCCAAATATCTCCTCTGCCATGGCTCATGACCAATCTCTCTTCACTTCTCAAAATACAAATCAACTCTCTCAACTCAAGTTTGATGCATCTGCCACAACAACCATTATCTCCCTCTCTCACACTCATCAAGTCATCTCTCTCAAGTTAACAAATACAAATTACCTATACTGGCATATGCAGATGCTGCCATACCTCCTAGTCCAAGGAGTGTTCGGTTTTGTGGATGGTTCTACCATATGTCCACCTTCACATGTGTTTCTTTTCAGATGGTGTTTCTCTTCAGATTAATTAACTCTTCCTTCGCTGGAAACAATAAGACCAGCTCATTCTCAGTGCACTTCTTTCCTCTCTATCCATAGAGGTTCTGCACCTCATTGTTGGCTGTCAAAGCTCATGCTCAGCTTGGTGCACACTTGAGCAAGCCCTTGCTTCCACTTCAAACTCCCGTATTATGCAGCTCCATGGCTCTCTTCAGGAGCTTAGACAAGGTTATGAATCTGTCACTCTTTTTATGCAAAAGGCAAAGGTTTTGATGAACTTGCTGCTGTGGGGACACCAATTTCTCTTGCATATTTTAATTTGTATGTATTTCGTGGCTTGCGGGGAGAATTTAAAGACTTAGTTACAAGTCTAATTACCAAGGCAGAACCCATAACATATGCAGAACTTCACAGCCACCTCCTTACGCATGAATTTCTCCACAAATCTTCAGCTGCAATTCATGCTCCTCTGCTGCCCACTCCACCATCTGCCATGGTTGCGTAGCGCCAACATTTTGGCAATTCTGGTCGCAGCAGGGGGAGTTTCAATGGTGGATGGCGTCCTGTTGACATATAATGTCATACTTTATATGCTTTATATATTTTAATGATAACAATAAAAGAAAATGGGCTAATAATATGCTTGGATGAGATTAAGCTATAAACAGGTTTTATTCAAAGAATACATCAACAAGCATAATGGAGTTCAAGAAGAAATCACTCCAAGAAGTCCAAGATGCAAGCAAGTGAAGACTTAAAATAAGTGTTCATTTTAGTGCTTTGTGTAAATCTCAATTTCTATCTTGATAGCACAAATTAAAATGAACTCACACACTTCAAAGTGCATGCATTAAAAGGATTTGATGATTAAAAGGTTTAAGTCATAATCAATCGGTTCAAGAAATCCAGAAAGTTGATTAGTCTTACTACTCTTGTCATTCAAATCACATATTTTCTTTTCTAGCAATTCTTTTTCTTCAATTATGCATGTTGACATATAATGTCACACTTGTATGCTTTATATATTTTGATGATAACAATAAAAAGAAAATGGACTAACAAGCATATTATTAGTCCATTTTCTTTTTATTGTTATCATCAAAATATATAAAGCATACAAGTATGACATTATATGTCAACATAGGGGACGTTTCAGACCTGATTATCACAACCCTCAAAGCTCTTGGCAGGGCACTTGGTAGCGCAATAGGGGGCAGAATCCACGCTGCCAACCATGTCAAAATTTCGGCCATACAGCCCCTCATTGTTCTCAATTCCAGCAGCGAAATTATGGCCAATCCACTACCAATATGGTGCAGCGCAATCCCTCCCAAACTAGTTCTGTTGACTGGTTTCCTGACACCGGCGCAAATCAACACGTCACACCCGATCTTGCCACTTTGACCACTGTCGAACCGTATCTGGGTAATGATAATTTGCATGTTGGTGATGGTAAGGGTCTACCTATATCTCATCTTGGCCATAAAAAAATACATACACCACATCGTTCTTTCATTTTATCTAATGTACTTCATGTTCCATCAATTACGAAACCTTTGCTTTCTGTTCAGAAATTTTGTCGTGATAATAATGTGTATATTGAATTTCACACTCATGTGTTTTATGTCAAGGATCTCAACACTCATGAAGTACTTCTCTCCGATCAAAGTAATGATGGTCTCTATGCCTTGACCCGGTCTTTCATCAAGTCTTTTCCTCAAGCATTTTGGTCTCCGTGCACTTCTGCCTCTGCGGATTTATGGCATCGTCGATTAGGTCACCCTAGTTCATGTATTTTTCAATTGTTAGTTTCGAAAAGTAAGATCAGTTGCAACAACAAACGTCTTAATTTTCAATGTCAAAGTTGTCCTTTAGTAAAATCATCGCGTCTGTCTTTAGGACCTACGGGTCATAAAACTTTTGCTCCGCTTGAATTGATTTTTAGCGATGTATGGGGTTCCGCTCCCCTATTTTCTTCTGATGGATATCGTTATTTTGGTGATGTTGGTGATGTTCAAGCTACTAAGCTCCGAATTCAAGCTTCGTGACCTTGGTGATGTTCACTTCTTTTTGGGTATTGAGGTTCAGTCTACTGCTTTAGGTTTAATGCTGCGTCAACATAAGTATATCCTTGACATCCTCACCCGAGTTGGTATGACTTCTTGCAAACCTGTTGACACTCCAGTCTCTCCTTCGAAAGTCACCCTATTATCGGATCGTTCATTCTCTGATCCTACACAATTTAGTCAAATAGTAGGTGCACTTCAATATCTTACCTTCACCCGTCCAAATATATGCTTTGTTGTTAACAAGGTTTGTCAGTTTATGCATGCTCCTTCAGATTCACACTGGGCCGCCGTTAAGCGTATTCTACACTATCTAAAAGGTACCGCATCTTATGGTTTTCATATCACTCGGAGTTCCTCCTTCGCTCTCCATGGCTTTACAGATGCCGATTGGGCTGGTAGTGTCACTAATCGCAAGTCTACAGGAGGCTATCTTGTCTTTTTTGGCCAGACACCGATTTCTTGGAAATCTAGAAAGCAACGCACAGTTGCTCGCTCCTCTACTGAAGCTGAGTATAAAGCCCTTGTCGATGGTACTGCTGAAGTCATTTGGCTTCAATACTTGTTAACTGATCTGCAGGTACCTTCAGTTTCTGCTCCTACCATTTGGTGTGATAATCTTGGTGAGACCTATCTCTCAGCGAATCCTATTTTTCATGCTCGTACTAAACATGTTGAAGTGGATTATCATTTTGTATGTGACCGAGTTGCCAAGAAAGAAATTCAAATTCGGTTTGTTCCTTCATAGGATCAACTTGCTGATGTCTTTATTAAACCACTTCCTACTGCGTCTTTTAATGCTTTTAGGTTCAAGCTTCGAGTTGATTCCCCACCCTCAGCTTGAGGGGGCATATTACAGAATGTATAGCATGTATAGGATTATTTCTATTGTAGTCCCTACAATAACTATTGTGTGTATGTGCTTTCTATTGTAGTCCCTACAGTAACTATTGTGTGTATGTGCTGAGCTGTAATGTATTGTATACAAATGGAAAGGTTGGCTATGGCACAACCAAACATTATTCTCATTTTCCAATTAAGTGTAACCAAACAACAGTTTGGCTGAATCAGTTTTAAACGCACCCACAACCTCAATACCAAACAGTCACCAAACTAAGCTAGATCGAACATGGGTTGAACTAGTTCAATACAAGACATTATCCTCATCATATCATTATATATATATATAAAAAAAAAATTTGATATGACATGCGTGCAGCGCAAGCCAACTATTCTTCGTCTTTGGAGCATGGTATTTAGCAGGCTTATTGATCTCGTTCTGTTCCGGCCGGAACGACCCGTTCCAATGCAAAATCCGGGACAAAACGGCGACGTTTATGTCCCGATCAAAATCCCGGTCAGTTCCGAAAAATCCGGCCGGAACGCCCCAGTTCCGTACCGGGCGTTCCGTTCCGGGTCAAGCCAAAACGATGCCGTTTCATGTCCCCTTACAAAATACACAGAAACGACCCCCGATTCCACAATTCCCAAATCAATTTCGTTTCTTAAACCTAACTTTGCAGAGAGAGATGGCAAAATTCTCACTCGAAGATGGAGAAGGGCCAAGCTTTCCAAGGCCAAAAAGACAAAGACCCTCTTCTCCCTCTCCTCCTCCTCCTCCTGATTTTACCATGGAAGAAATTGTCCGTGAGGATGAAGATGAGGAAGAAGAAGGTGTGGACACAAGTGATGGAAGTGAAGAGGAAGATGAGGAAGAGGAAGAGGAAGATGAGGACGAAGAGGAAGAGGAAGATGAGGGTTGGGCGGCGGCTAGAGAAGAAGAAAGGATGGGTAGGGTTTTATAATTTATATGGGTAGGGTTGGATGGGTAGGGTTTTATAATTTATATGGGTGGGCTGGATTTTAATATTTTATACTAATTATTGGTTTTTATACTAATTATTATATACTAATTAATTATTAATTATTATATAATAATAGTTAACATAAAAATAGGGGTATTAATTTGTAATTAATTTGATTGAATTATTTGTAATGGAATGTATTTTAATTAATTATGTTTGAACTTATTGATTATTTCTTAATGTGTTTATTTTGTTTTTTTAAGTTTTTCTAACATAAAAAACAATAAGTAACATTAATTAATTTCAAAATTCAAATTCAAATACAACAACCATAAAAAAAACATAGAATTACTTGAAAAACATACAATAAGTAGCTTAAATTTCAAATATTTTGGATCTTTTGATTATAATTAAATTCATTTTTTATTTTTATTTTTTAAAAATAATTTTATTGTTGGAATTTTAGAGGTGTTTCTAATTTTGAGATTATGTTTATTTGATTTTGTATTTGTATTGTATAATTTAAAATTAATTTATCTTGAATTTTAATTATATTTGTTAAAATATTTTTTTCATATATATATAATTAATTATATATGAACAGTACAAAACCAGAACGAAACACTGGAATGCACCGAAACCAGAACGTTTCGTTTCAAATAAAAAACCAGAACGATACCCGGACAGATTTTACAAGCAAAAGTATTTAGATCGTGGAGGGATAAAGAAAAAAGTAACGATGGAAATCTGAGTTTTAATGACCACGTTATCTTGCCATGTGGCTTCTTCTCTTTCCTTAACTGTGGCTGTTTCGTTTTATTTTTATATTATTTTAGATGTTTCTTTTAGTCAAGATGGTAGGGCCATTGGTAGGTTCTTGTCATGTTTCATGTCTGATGTCGTCGAGGAAGTTTCCTCGACGCGTCACTGGCTCTTTACCAGGAGTGTTTTCATTCCGTTTTAAAATAATTTTAAAACAAGTTTCAATTTTTTTATTTTATTTTAAATTAATTTTTTTTATATTTCTAAATATCAAAAATAATTTCTAAATAATAAAAAAATTAATTTTTTTTTATATTTCTAAATATCAAAAATAATTTCTAAATAATAAAAAATATTATTTTTATATATTTCTAAATAATAAACAATCTCTTCTTGCTAAAGTCGTTGGCTTTGCTAACTTCAATTTACAGGAACATCTGCTCCAGATGTGAGGATGTTTCTTCATCCAGCCAAATAGAAACAGAGAGCGTGGCACAACGGCATCATCTCTAGCATCACCTCTTGCTTAATTACTAAAAATAAATAAATAAATAAAGTTTCATGAAATGCTAATACGAATCCCGCTAGCACCAACGAATTAAAAGGATACACATGAAATGGTATTAAATATACATCATCACATGCTTTACGAATCTCCTCTTGCTTAATTTTGAAGAAAAGGATAAACTATTCTTTTTTTAATTGTTTTTCTTGTGTGTATTTTCTCTTTATCCCTAGCTTTGTAAGCTTTCTGTGTCTTTTAAATATAAATGGGTTGCTTTATATTCTGAAAAGCTGTGCATGGTGCATGTCCAGTGGAGCAAGTCTTGGTGTTCATGCTTTAATAATTGAACTTCGTACAGCATCCTCGGTTTGTAAGAACGATGAACTTCCACGTGCTTTGCGTGAATAAAACCTTCACTTTGGTAAAATCATGTTTTGCAATCTTGAACAGCTTTAAATTCCATCGAGAATGTCTGTAATAACTCACCTCAAAAGGTTTTCCAGCTCCTAATTTTAGTTGCTTGGCCAAGTTTACTAATTCTATATATGTCAACCTTTTTAATATTGAAATAACCTTTTGGCTAGTGATATTGAACATGCTTGTTCTTACATGAAAGGTGTACATATTCAGACCACATTGGTCTTTTTATATCTATAAATTAACTTCAAAATAACTAGTTAAGTCTGATTCATTATATCTAGTTATTCAGCAGTAATTTACTTTTACAGGAATATCTGCTCTGGAGGTGAAGATGTTTCTTCAGCCAGCCGGATAGAAACAAAGAGAGTGGCGCAATGGCATCATGTCTAGCTGCACCTCTTACCAATTTTTTGACAGAACTGATAAGCATTTTCCTTTAGGAATGACAACAACCTCATAACAATTGATTGCGATTTCAGAACCACCACCTACCATTGTTAAGGAACCATCTCACCTAAAAGCTTAAGCTTGTAAGTGAGGCTTCATAATATGATTTATATTATTCTCTAACACACCTCCTCAAGTGAAAGCCCTTTGGGCTTGAAACTTGTACAGACCCACATCACCTTGTGCTTGGTTTTTATCAAATAGAATGAGGGTGGTGAGATTTGAACTCGTGACCGCTGGGTCAACAAGGCTCTGATACCATGTTAAGGAACCATCTCACCTAAAAGCTTAAGCTTATAAGTGAGGTTCCATAATATGATTTATATTATTCTCTAACAACCATGGATTCTCAAGTTTCAATTGGATCACAGGATTCAAATTAACTTAGCCGGTGGCCAAGCTGTTTTTTCTCTTTCATATCAAAATACAGGACACGAAAATCCTTCACCCTTGCGCTTCATAGTTACATATCGATAACAGGAAAGACATCCACTATAATCACACATCCAAATAATATCTTACATGACACACTTATTACAGCATAGCTCCCATAAAACCACATACAAATACAAGTAGTGCTTGCCTGCTTAAGCTTTGCGGCACACATCTCCATCGCAGATGAATCCTTCCTTTCCCTTTTCAGTTCCAGTGTCTTCATCTTCCTTCAAAGCACACTTAGGGTGAAGATCAAAGTCACATTCTTTGCAATAGAAAGACCAATTATATCCACTTTTCCCGCAGCCATCACAATTGTATGAACTGCGTTTAGTCCGTATCAGCTCATGCTCAGAATGAAGTTCGTGTTTCACTTTCTCTGGCCACCCCTCGGCCTTCTTCTCAATCTCCTCCTCCAATTGCTTCAGGTGTTCCTCTGTAAATGGAAAAGCATCCGCCCCATAGGCTGTCAAGTGTATCCGAGCTTCCTTGGTAATGGTCCGGCCACTTGGGCCAATGGCTACAGCTGTAGGAATGCCTTGAATCTTGAATTTCTTGTTCAGGATTTGTTTCCTTCCATCACCAAATGGAAGGGCTAGCCAAGGCATTTCTGAATAGAACTTATCAAAGGTGGATTGATCTCTGTCACTTGAGATGAAGATCACCTCCAATGCACTGCCTTTTGCTTTAATTGTGTGGTATGCTTCAATTAGCTTGGGCAGAAAGGCACGACAGGGAGGGCACCATTGAGCTGAGAAGTACAGAAGAATGTTCTTTCCAACTAGACCAGACACAGGGACCTAGTCAAGAGCAAACCATTCGAATTATATAAACGACCTTTGCTAATGAATTCAATTCTTGATAATAAGCAAGTTATTGAAAGTAATGCAATAACAACATGCAAATTACCTTGGAACCACTTTTGTCAATCACAAAATCATTTTCCCCATCAACCAAAACTGACTCAAGCGTCTGTGATTCCAGTTTGGCCTTTTCAATCGCAGCTAGCTCGTCAAGCTTTCCCGGTGTAAAGGGGTAGGCTTCAATCCCATGGTCTTCGATTAGTTCAGCTACATTTGGGTTCAAAGTCTTCCCATCTTGGCCAATTACTACAAGAGTAGGAATGGTTTCAAGTTCAAAATACCGTACTAGCTTCTTGCAGCTCTTGTCCTGAAACGGCAATGCCAACCAAGGCATTGTCTCAAAACTCTCTTTGAAGTCGTTTTCCTCTTGGTCTAGAGATATTAGGACTACTTCAAAGTTCTCTCCTTTTTCCTTGAGCCTCTTGTACAATTCCACTAGTTTAGGAGTGAATTCACGGCACATTCCATGGGCATGGATTGAGAAATACAAGCCAACCATTTTTCCTTCGAGGTCCAGCAAAGGGATCTGCCATTAGAGAAAGTAAGTTTGAGAATTATGGCATCATCATTTAAACTGCCAAAAATGGGAACGGTGGCATCATCAATTCAATGTAAGAACTAGCTAATCGGATGAACCATTTACCTTTTTTCCATCATTTGAAATCACATAATCACGTGAGCTTGAAACCAAGATAGAGCTTATGGTTTGATTCTTCTTAGCATTCTCTTCTTCCTCCTTAAGGAAATTCAGTCTATCAAGGCTGAACGGATACCCATCCACGCCATGTTCCATGACAGTGCTGACTCCAGCATCGCATGAAACCTTCCCATTGGAATTTAAAATGACAAGATTAGGGATACCGCTTACTTCGAACACCTTCTCAAGACGTTCGCGAGTCTCCGCATCAGAGAAGGGAATAGCAAGCCATGGCATTTTGGAGAAGTATGACTTGAAGGATGCATCGTCTGTGTCAGAAGAAATGAAGACCACCTCAAAGTCCCCCTTGGATGATAGCTGTTCATACACTTCTACCAGCAGTGGAGTGAACTTACGGCATGGCCCGCACCACGAACCAGAGAAATAGAATCCCACAATCTTCCCAACCAAGTTGCTGACCTTAACCTAAAAATTAATGTCTAAAATTATCAGAAGATATATTAACCCTTAAGGAATCATCATGATTTCCTTTTCTTTCCAGTAAGAGAAGGAAAAAAGAAGAGCTTTTTCTTAATCATAAAAGCTTCAGAAATTGATCATCAATTTGTTTTTCAGCAAGGCTTGCAGTCTTATTTTAACATGATTTCCATCTTAATCACGAGAAAAACCTACACGTTCATATAAAAAAAGACGCAACTTATAAGAAGACGAAGAAGAGTATACTTGAATACGATCAGAGAAACCCATATGCTAAAAACAGTACCTGATCACCGTTGCTGCGGATGAGAAAGTCCCTCTCTTCTGAAGAAAGAAGAGATGAAACGTCGTGAGTAAAGTCTTCGGTGGCCATGGCTAAGTTATGAACTATTCAAAAGGCCAGAACAAGTGCCAACCAGTAAGGGACTACCCGGGTTTAAATAATGTGCACGCAGACAATGTAGGGTGATGACGAAGATTCCCAGAACGTCAAACGATACACTTGTTTTTATTAGGTAATTTTAATTGATTGTATAAAGAATGGTGAAAGTTGTGTTTTTAATTTTTTTTATCAGGTTTTTGAGTTTTTTTCAGCCTAGTTGAAGCATAAGTTTATGAACATTTATTACATATATAAAATATATTTAAATAAATAGTTTTTTTGATCGAACAAAATCTCAACCTCATATTTCAATTATAAAGACTAGGAAAGTACATAAATATAAATAAGACTAGTTAAATTGGTTAAATTGTCTACACTATGTCATGGGCTGAGTAAATAATTTTTATAATTATTGAGATAGAAACAATTAATAAATCTTACAAGTTCAAAACTAAAATATAACATCTATATATGTAAGGTTTGATACAATAAAATACATAAACATACCCTATTATAACAATAACAACATCGAAGGTTTAATATCTAAAAATATTATTATTATTATTATTAGTGCTAAAATAAAAAAAAAATATTAAATTATCCCGAGAAAAAAAACTCAAAAACATTAAAATATGAGGAGGTAAGAAAAAAACTAAAATTATTATTATTATTATTATTGTTGTTGTTGTTGTTGCGTGAATAATGGGAAAATAAATTAATAAGAGAATAAAAAAGGCCAAAAACTTTACATGCTATGTCAACAAAAGAGAAAATAATAAAAATTAAAAACCAAAGGTAAGAGCACATATATATAAACATGGACAAAAATATGGACTATTTAAGAAATATAAAAAATAAAAGAAAGGAATTAAAATAAAAAATTAAAAGTATAAGGGCTGAAATAAAAATCAAATATATTATCAATTTCAGTTTGTGAGGTCATGCGCCACACTATGAGGAAGAGGACACGGCGGCACATCCACGGAGATGTCGTATGGATAGTTTTTCCACTGGCCGCCGCCGCACACATCTCATGAAGAGGGCGTGAGACCGAATACTGTCGCCCGCGTGTGTCACACACACCCATAATATTCGGAGGAAAATAATTTTAAGAAATGATAAATTATCATAACACTCCACAACCAACTCTTCAATTTTGTTTTATTGAGGTGAATATTAGTATTAAATCATTTTCAAATAATATGAAATTCTTGTGGCACCCCCGTTGCCAATGCTGTTTTTTTTTGTCTTTTTTGAGGAATAAAATGGTTATTTTACTGTGTAAAAAAATATAAAAAATCAAAAAATCGGTGACCCGACCAAACCGAACAAAAAATATAATTATTATGGCACCCCTCTCGGCAAGTGTTGTTTATTGTTTTTTTCAAGAAATATAATGATTATTTTACTGTGCAAAGAAAATAAAAAAATCAATAAACCGGTGACCTTACCGAACCAAACCAAAAATTAAACCGACTGGGAAATACTATTATAATTGATAATAAAAATACTCACAAGTTATAGTAACTGAAACATGAACTATTTTAATATATAGTATAATAAGTAGATAAACAGAAATAAGATGTAAAGGCCGAACATGTAGCAAAAATAACATGTAGCAAAAATAAAATGCCAGCTAAGCTCACAAGCTTGACGTATTTCTAGCTTTTATTTTTATTTTATATTTTCCTAAAATTCTAATTACATCTCATTAAAATTAATCATCTTAAAATATATTAGCAATATTTTTTAATTATACTTAGATTTAATAATAATAATAAAAATAATAATAATATTATATTTAAGGTATTATTTTATTAAATATAATTCAATTTTTATTATGCTTTCGTGTAATATTATGGTATTTTTTATAATACAAGCGATGCTATTTTTATTCCTTTGAACATCTATTGTGTGGTTGAGGTTAACAAAAACACTTTTTTAAAAAGTTTATAAATAAAATTGAAGTGTTTATTTAAAATTGTGATTGAAGTTTAATAAAAAACAGTTTTGTGTGTTTGGTTACCATATTTTTTATATTATTGTCAACTTATAAAATTATTTTAAAGGACATATACATATACATACACACACACACATGTGTATGTGTGTGTGTGTATTATAGATTTAATAATCATAATAAGATAATGTAATTAATAATTCAAGTATATTAGACACTTGTTTTTATTCTCCCCAAACTATTTGCAATGTCATTATGAACAGAATCCATACGTGAAGGCTTCTGCAATCTCTGACTATTTGCCCGAGCTACAATATATGGTAAAAAATCATCCAGAATATAAATGAGATTATAATCATATTCAACAAAAACAACATCATCTTGCCATCTCCTTCTAGTATGGTTATGCAGTGTAATCGATGCAACAACAATCTCAACTTGTGTTTTGTATAGATTAGCTTACATGTTATGTAAAATTCTCCATCTTTGCTAAATTATTGAAGATAAATATGAGCATCTCCCTTTTGAGGTGTGATTAGATATATTGAAGATAAATATGAGCATCTCCCTTTTGAGGTGTGATTAGATGTTTAAACCTTCAACCTTTGGCCATTTAGCATGCTCCACAAATTCTCTCTGCATTGGCATGCTTTCCACATTGACCAGCCTCTTTCCTCCCATACTTTGACACGTAGCAATATTTACTGAATGGAAAAGAAGATCAGAAGACAAATGTGGTTTGAAAACCTGTAGAAGTAAAAGATGAGGAGAAGCTAGTGACGGATGTTTCAGAGGAGAAGCTCCTGCCGCTGCTAAAGAAACCAATGAAGGTGGCAGAAGAGAACGCAGGAGAAGACGCTACGGAAGAGAAGCAGGGGATCAAGGTAACCATGTATCATCAAGATATTCTGCTCGATGATAGCATAATTATGTCATAAAATCGATGGAAGGAAGCTTTAAGAAGCAGGCAAAAGCAGCTCACAAATGCTTTTTGAAACCGTGGTCCAAACTCGATTTTGGGTGGGTCTCATGATAACAAAATTTGGGGATAAATTAACTGTGGCTGTTTCATTTTATTTTTATATTATTTTAGATGTTTCTTTTAGTCATGATGGTAGGGCCATTGGGAGGTTCTTGTCATGTTTCATGTCTGATGATGTCGTCGAGGAAGTTTCCTCGACGCGTCACTGGCTCTTTACCAGGAGTGTTTTCATTCCGTTTTAAAATTATTTTAAAAAAAGTTTAAATTTTTTTATTTTATTTTAAATTAATTTTTTTGATATTTCTAAATATCAAAAATAATTTGTAAATAATAAAAAATATTATTTTTGTGTATTTATAAATAAAAAAACAATCTCTTCTTGCTAAAGTCGTTGGCTTTGCTAACTTCAATTTAAAAGGATACAGTTTCCATGAAATGGTATTAAATATACATCATCACGTGCTTTACGAATCTCCTCTTGCATAATTTTGAAGAAAAGGAAAAAATATTCTTTTTTTAATTGTTTTTCTTGTGTGTCACCCCTAGCTTTGTAAGCTTTCTGTGTCTTTTAAATATAAACAGGTTGCTTTATATTCTGAAAAGCTGTGCATGCATGGAGGAAGTCTTGGTGTTCATGCTTTAATAATTGAACTTCGTACAGCATCCTCGGTTTGTAAGAACGATGAACTTCCATGTGCTTTGCGTGAATAAAACCTTCACTTTGGTAAAATCATGTTTTGCAATGTTGAACAACTTTAAATTCCATCGAGAATGTCTGTAATAACTCACCTCAAAAGGTTTTCCAGCTCCTAATTTTAGTTGCTTGGCCAAGTTTACTAATTCTATATATGTCAACCTTTCTAACATTGAAATAACCTTTAAGCTAGTGATATTGAACTACATAGGTCTTTTTATATCTATAAATCAACTTCAAAATAACTAGTTAAGTCTGATTCATTATATCTAGTTTTTTTTTTGGTACAAAACGGGGCTTAACGCCCTTCTAAATTAATCTGGGAACAGTAGACCCAATTAGGTCATAGTACAACAAAATATGCCCTGCTGGGGGATCGGTAAGAATATCCACCCCCCTATCCCTCCAATCCTTAGTTAACCCAAAATTAGCTAACCAATCTGCCACACAATTGGTCTCCCTGTAAATATGCAAATTTTTAACCTCCCAATCCCGGCCCAACAACTCTCTAATCTTCATAAGAATAACATAATTCCTATCTACCTTCATGTTATCCTGATTAACCATCCCAATTACAACCCTGGAGTCTGATTCTAGAATCACTTTTCTAAACCCCATATCCCATGTCAATTGCAACCCCCCATAAATAGCCCATAGCTCCGCTGTCATGGAAGGAAAAAATCCAATATTTCTCTCAAAACCTCCTAGCCACGACCCCATATGATCTCTAATAACCCCCCCGGCACCTGCCATCCCTGGGTTACCTTTGCTGCAACCATCCACGTTAAGTTTGATCCACTCTGCTGCTGGATATTTCCATCCTATGTTGACAACCCCCATGTCACCCTCTCTCCTTCTACATTCCCTGCTTTGCTCCTTCACAATATCTTCAATCATTCTTCTTATAGCTAGAACAATCCCATAACAATTACCGGAGTCCCCACCAAATGTTCTATCACATCTATCCTTCCATATAAACCATAAAGCAACTCCGAACACCAAATGCCAATCTCCAATATGCTGGTTTTCCTTCCTCGGAGTTAAATTAGAAAGTAACCAGGCGTACCAATTTTGGTTAAAAAACAAAATTTTGTCCTCCAATCTAACGAAGACCTCCCAGATTTTTCTTGCTTTAGGGCAATCGCGTAAAGCATGAGTTAAGGACTCCACTTCATTCACACAATGACTGCAGTAACTGTTCTCTGCTATTCTTCGTTGCCACCTCCTTTCATTTGTCATAATAGCATTATGGCCCACCGTCCATAAATTTTTTTTGATACGTTCCAAGCCTTTCCACTTCCAAATAATCTTCCACAAAGGGTCCCGGTCCAAGTTCGCACCTTCTTCTTGCACCATATAACCACTTCGAACATTAAATTTTCCATCCGCAGAATGAACCCACACCATAGAATCTGGACCTACCTCTGGCATTGGAGGAACATAACTGACAATATCCATTATAATCTGAATAGGTAAAAACTGAGCAAACAATTCCCACTGCCAGTTGCCCCCAGTATCCACCATATCAACCACTGTGTAATTAAGATTTTCAATTTGGACTTCTGAATTAACATGATTGATTAGGGGCCCATAATTTTCCAGCCAACTATCTTTCCAGAACAAAATTCGTCTTCCGTTACCCAAATTCCATCTGACACTTTGAGTCACTGCGTTCCATTCCTGACATATAGACTTCCATAGAATTGAATCCCTTGCGGTCGCCACTGGATGATTTTCACCCCTACCAGCGTTCATATACTTATCCTTTAAAAATTTAACCCACAGACTCTTTCCCCGAAGTAAACCCCATGCTAATTTCATGATAAAAGCTTTATTCATCTGCTTCATTTTCCTCAAACCCAGCCCCCTTTCCTCCTTAGGCTTACACATCAAATTCCAATTAACCAGATGAATTTTATCTTTGCCTTCATTCTGCCTCCATATGAAACTTCTACAAATTTTCTCCATTTCCTTGCAAGTATGTTTAGGAATAACTGTTGTTTGCATGGGGTATAGAGGAATAGTATTCAGAACGACCTTACAAAGAGTTATTTTTCCTGCCAAAGATAAATTGTTTGCTTTCCACCCTGCCAATCTTCTTTGAAGATTCTCTATTAAATAGTTATAAGTTTGCTTCGTAACTCTTTAATGGAGTAAAGGCACCCTAAGATATCTCCCCAAATCGCTTGTGACTTGGAACCCACTTCTTCTATGGATAGCGTTCACCAATGAGACTGATACATTCTTGGAAAAAAAAATTCTAGTCTTAGCAACGCTAACTTTCTGACCCGACGCTGCACAAAAGATATCAAGACATTGATTGACCCTCTCTAGCTGCTCCATGCTGGCCTCCGTAAACAAAAGCATGTCATCTGCAAAACACAGGTGAGAAATCTGCAACCCATTCCTTCTCACTTTAAAAGGCTTCCAAGAATTGTCCTCCACTCTCCGATTTATCATCTGAGATAATCTTTCCAAACATAACACAAAAATATATGGAGATAAAGGGTCACCTTGCCTAATACCTCTGCTAGGGAAAAATTTCTGTGTGACTCCACCATTCCATAATACACTAAGAGATGTAGTTTCAATACAAAGCATGATGACTCTTAAAAGCTCACTAGGAATTCTAGCCTCGTTCAAAGTATCTCTAATAAAATCCCAGCTTAATCGATCATACGCCCTTTCCAGATCCACCTTAATGGCCATATAACCCTTCTTGCCTTTCATTGTACTCATTGAGTGAATAATCTCCTGCGCCACAATAATATTATCTGTGATATGTCTTCCCGGGACAAAACTACTCTGCACTTCACTAATCAGCTGCGGCATCAAATTTTTCAATCTGCCCACTATCACTTTAGTAATCACCTTAAAGATCACATTGCATAACCCAATTGGTCTACACTGGTGAATATACTCCGGTACTTGAATTTTAGGAATCAGAACCAGGTGAGAATGGTTAATTGGAGAGATATCCATATTACCTGTAAACACCTCTCTTATGTACTCGCAAACAGATTGACCGACTACTTGCCACTGCGATTGGTAGAAAATTGGCTGATATCCATCTGGCCCCGGAGCCTTATAAGGCTTCATCTCGAACAGTACCCCTCTAATTTCCTCATCAAGGACTGGCGCTACTAGCTGATTCATAACCCTGGAGTCAATAACGGGAAACTGACCCCTCAAAGGATAATTTGCCTGACCAACCTCGTTATCTTTCTGAAACAACCACTGAAAATACTCCTTGGCCATAATCTTTAATCGATCCTCCTCCCACACCCAAATATGCTGCTCATTCTTTAGCGCCATTATCTTGTTTCTTTGCCTTCGAATAATAGTTTTTGTGTAGAAATAGGAGGTGTTCCTATCCCCAAACTTAATCCATTGGCAACGAGACTTCTGGAACCAGTGAATTTCCTCCTGATGGAGAATCTGTCTATACTCAGTCGCTAGTTCCTCCTCAAGCCAATATAAATAAGGATTTCCCCTCCAAGCAATAATTTTTTGGATTCCTCCAAGTCTAGCCAACACCGTTCTTTTCCTCTGAAAAATATTACAATAAACCTCCTTATTCCATCTTTGTAACTGGACTGACAATCTCTCCAGCGCCCTTGGTACCTCTACCCCTCTCTCCCAATTATCTTTCAGAAACTCCTCAAAGTCGTTATGCTGTAACCAAGCTGCCTCAAAACGAAATGGTCTATCTACTCTCTGGACCCTACCTCTTTGCCCATCCACCTCAATAAGAATAGGATGATGATCAGATCGAACCCTTGGGAGGACTAACACATTCGCTTCCTAGTACAGTTGTCTCCATTGATCATTGCTGAAACATCTATCTAATCTTTCATAGACTCTATCATAACCATTTCTCACTCCTCCTCTCTAAGTGAATTTAGGCCCCTTACTACCCAGATCTATCAATTTGCAATCTTGCACCCATTTTGAAAACCGGTGTATTCTCTGATTATCAACTCCAGCTCCTCCAACCTTTTCTGAGGCCAACAATATTTCATTAAAATCTCCTATAACCATCCACGACATTCGAATATTCCTAGCCAATTGAGCCACTTCCTCAAAACACTGTTTTTTCAGTTCATTAATGGGATTAGCATACACTACTGTAAAGAGCCAAGCATCGTTCTCCCCTTCGTTCACAATGCCATGAATAAAATATCTAAAAGACTTCAGCACTGTTATATTAATTTTCAACTTATTCCACAACAACCATAAACCTCCTGACCTCCCATTAGCCTCCACCCGAAAATTTGAATCAAATTTTAATTTCTCAACAATTTTATTTGCCTTATCCCCACTAATTCTCGGTTCTACAACCGCCAAAATATCACACTAATACGATCTCCTCATATCATGAATAACCTCACAAAATCCATTATTCCCAGCCCCCCTACAATTCCAAAATAAAAAATTCATAAAAGATGGTTAATGTAGACTTACCCCTCCTACAAATCCATGCTCAGCATGAGTATACCTCCATGGCATCTCCTTCTTCCATAAAATTCCCATCTTCCATTTCATTATCTACCCGCATCCTGTTTCCTTCATCCATCCAAGCATTGTCATCAGGTGGTTCTGGTCTCACATTATTTTCCAGATGCCGATGCTGTGATGACATTATTTCGTCTCCATGCATAGTGTGAATGGATGTCCTCTCATAAATCCTATCCGCTTCAGTGGAATTTTTCCTCATCATAGACGTGTTATGGCTGGTTTGTTTCAACACATTTTCCTCCTTCCCGCCTCGGTAAGCTTGCACCTCTTTGTTATTCAACTGACTTGTCTCCAGCCCCTCAGCCCGGCTCTCCCTTCCTCCGCCTGCTTCCACACCAGCACGTGGGCTAGGAAGTAAGTCCAATTTTGCAGCCCAGCTCTCCTGTCCCCTGTTCCTCTCCAGGTCCGCCCGTGGGCTTCCAGCAGCCCGTTCACCATCTCCTTCACAAGTCCTTTCCCTCACCACATGGCCCTTTCTTGCTCTTCCTGGGTCGCTGGTCGACCCACACTCCCTTAGACACAGAAACAACCCTTTCCCTGCCTCTAGTCGTCCCATCGTCTTCTTTAATCCCTCAGTGCCTTTACCTTTAATCTTTTCCGCCGTTCCCAAACGGCTGTTGTCTTCCTGTAGGTCCTCCAGCGCACTATATCTGGAATATACACATAAAATATTACCTTTCTCTGCTTTTGATGGAGCACCCAAAATCACGTCGTGATTCTCGTTCTTGCCAGCTCCTTTGTTGGTCTGAGCCACCATCTGCTTGCTCGTCCGGCGAGGTCTCCGTTCCGCTATCATCCATTTTCCAAAGGATTCCAGTAACTCTGGACGAGCTGGAGGATCTGCATGTCCCTCAGGTAAATCCCTCTCTCTTGTAATTATTTCACTGGTCTGAATTTCTAGATTTCCTTTAGGGTAAACCTCTTGTTTATGGCCGTATTGACCACAATGAAAGCAAACCAAGTGTAATCCCTCATACATTATGCAACGAATTCGCCCCCTGAGTTTGAATTTTGCGATCAAAGGCTTTGTGAGGTCAACCTCCACACAAATACGAGCAAAATTGCCCCGCATTCCTACGGCAGTGGCTCTGTCGACCTTTAGTGTTCGTCCAATTTTACTTCCTATTTTCCATAAAACTACAGTGTCATAGTATTCCATAGATAAATCTGGTAACCTTACCCACACTGCAACTTTGTCTATAGATGCTTCATTTGGTATAAAATTCGGATGCCAAGCCCGGACAGTTAAGTAGTGATCCGCCACCATCCATGGACCCTCAAATAGCACATGTGCTCTATCCTCTGTCGATGCAAATTTCGCCAAATAAAAATCATTCCCCAGGTCGGTAAGTGTAAAATCTCCTCTCAGTTTCCACATAGATTTTAGGCGATGCAGCAGATACATGTAACCCACTTTACGTCCCATTAGCTTTATGATCAGTGCCTGCTTCCATGGTTCTCTAATACGTCTTTTCTCCTCAGCTGAAAGCTTGATTACTGGGCATTCAACATCTTCACACTCATCCTCTTCCTCATCAGAGCATACGTCATTTTCAATGTTGTCTGCCTCCCCTGTTAGGTCTGTCAACGAATCTCCCATGAGGGAGGCCATGTAACTCTGTCCCTTCTTTGATCCTTCGAATGTATGGGTACATCCCGTTTTTACTTTTTTGCTGGAACGTGATAATTGATCTGCTTCCTCAGCTGAGGTTTCCGTTGTTGCGAAACAGGGTGCTGCTTCCATTTCAACTCAGGTTCATAAACGATAATTTTCTTGCATAAAAGTGCAATCAATAATCAACCATATGCACCCTCCTCGCCTACCATCTTTTCTTTTCATTATATCTAGTTACACTTCAAGAAAAGGGTGCCATTAGCAACGGAATTTTGCTTCTGTTGCTAAATTTGCATCCGAAAATTGTTTAGCAACGGATATTGCAAAAATTGAAAAAAGGAAACAAGGACTGCAACGGATTTTCTTTTAAATTTGCAACGGAAAAGCTCCTTGCGCCAGACTCCATGAAAAATATCTTGAAAGGAAAGAAGATGACACTCCATGAAATCTTGAATTCAATTTTAAGAGAACCCTCCAGAGATTGATACAACTTGAACCAGCTTGAAGATTTACGAGGATACAACAATTATCCAGAACTAAATATAGATTTTATATTTCAAATATTAGATTTATTGAATTCATAACTTCTGAAATCTGAAAATTTATTTTGTATGTGGTTTTCATATTTTTATGACATGGATTTGATAAGTTAACTTGATTTTTTTAATTAATTTTTTTATCCTTGAATATTTTGATTTACAAAAATAATAGTTGAACATTGATTTGATAAAGAATTGATTTTTGCAATTTGTTCAAATTTATTGTCTATTAGGCTAATCAAATTGATTAGCAAGGTAATCTTTTTTTTTTACTAATTGATTTTTTTTCAATAGCATCATTTATAATTAGGTTTATTAAAAAAATTAGTCTATGCTTTATCTGTTTTTTATGATGTTTTTACTAATTGATTTTTTTTTCAACTGCATCATCTATACATGTTTTTTAACATGTAAATTGATTAGTTAACTCAAGTTTATCCAAATCGATATAATATATTAATATTTTCTCTCATTTGTTATGATTGGTTGGCTTAGCCGTTGCATTTGTAACTTTTACAACGGATTATCCCTTGCATTTGCAACGGATAATTTGTTGCAAATTTAAGATGAAACGCATCGTTTTAACGTTTTAAATTGCATATCCAGTGTCTTCCTCTTCAGCTCTTTCCCTTCTTCTTTTTTTTCCTCTTTTTTTTGGTTCGGTCACCTTCACTCTTTAAAACCAGAAGACCACCTCAACGCCACCGTGCACCTTTGGAACACCACCTCGTCGGCAACGAGCTTCAGCCACCTAGCAGGCGCATCACCACCACAACGAAGGTACAGTCACCATTTCAAACTTTAAATTTCAAAATTTTTATTTTATTTTTTTATTTATATGAATAAATGAGAAGAAAGAGGAAGCATATGGGGCATTCTTATGAAGTTCATCGGACATGGCCAGTGCCTAGGTCTCCTGTTCTCTTCCCCTAATAATAGCAATGAAAGGTTCAAAGCAATGTGTGGGATGCCATCATGGGTGTGGTGTTCTTGTTGAAATACGATGATTAACGATGTTTGGTCCACCGATGGATTCCGCAAACGGTCCAAAACTTCAACACAGAATCGATTGAAGAAAACATATGGGAAATTAAGTACCCATTTTGCTGGCTCGGTTTCATTTGCATCATATCAAGCTAATATGATACAAAATGTTGTTGTTCAACACTTGTAATTTAATTTGTTTAAAATTTTTGTTGCTAAATTTTTTTTCCATGTTCGTAGCAAGAACAGGCCGGGGGGAAAATAACTTCTTTGGGATGAGGTCTTTTCACTTTGCATCCAAAATCAAATGAGACCGACACATTTGTAGATAACCGGTCTAAAACAGTGGTGGTAAGTACTTATATTTTATATATATGAAATATCATTCATATTCAAATTCATATATTTTGACATGGACTTGTATGTTTGCAGGAAAAATATAGAAATGAGATGGTTGCAAGATATGGATCTGATCAGGACAATCATCCCTCTTTTGATGGAGCATCTTGGTGTGAGGCTTCAAGGGGAGTAAGCAAGGGTCGAGTATATGGTGCACCCAGTATGTCTAGATCTAAAGTTGATGTGAGTTCTTCATCACATACCTACTCAGTAAATTCATCATATCCAAGCACAACTACTAGACGGTATCAAGAGCAATTGCAAGAAAATCATGAAGTTATTAATGATATGAGAAATGAAATTTCTTCCATTAAATATTGTCTTAAGCTCTTGGTAGGACATATGAGTCTAAGTATGCCATCACCTATGGCTCCGTCGATGCCATCATCTACAATGGCACTAGTATATCGATCTCGACCTCAACCTCAAATGTCATATAATGGTCCATCTTCCTCTCATCAACAACATCGTAGATCATTTCCGTCTTAAACACTTTAAAATATGTATTTTTAAGTTCCATGTTTATTTACTTAGTCATGTAAATGTAATTGAATCGGTAGTGTATTAAGAATTTTAATTTATAATAATTTTATTTCCACCATATTTATGTTATTTTCAATATTAATAACATTTCAATATTTGCTGGTGCTTTTAAAATATTTACTTGTAATTAATTAAAATTAAAATATATTAAAAATAGGTTTTAAATATATTAAAATTTAAATTATATTTCGTCCATTGCAATTGCAACGGACCCGTCTTTGCAAACTGTGTATTTGCAACGGAAGAAATTGCAACGAATTATCCGTTGCAAGCTACATTTAAAATGACTTTTTTTTCTAATGGATTGTGTTCGTTGTAAATAATTAGCAACGGCTTTCCATATTATTTGCAACGGATCAATCCGTTGCAAATAAACCTGTTTTTTTGTAGTGTTATTCAGCAGTAATTTTACCTTTACAGGAATATCTGTTCCGGAGGTGAAGATGTTTCTTCATCCAGCCGGATAGAAACAAACAGAGTGGCGCAATGGCATCATGTCTAGCAGCACATCTTATCAATTTTTTGACAGAACTGATAAGCATTTTCCTTTAGGAATGACAAAAACCTCATAACAATTGATTGTGATTTGAGAACCACCACCTACAATGGATTCCCAAGTTTCAATTGGATCACAGGATTCACATGAACTTAGCCGGTCTGTTTATTTCTTTTTCATATCAAAATACAGGACAGGAAAATCCTTCACCCTTGCACTTCATAGTTTCATATCGATAACAGGAAAGACATCCACTTTAATCACACATCCAAATAATATCTTACAAGACACTCTTATTACAGCATAACTCCCATAAAACCACATACAAATACAAGTAGTGCTTGCCTGCTTAAGCTTTGCGGCACACATCTCCATCGCAGATGAATCCTTCCTTTCCCTTTTCAGTTCCAGTGTCTTCATCTTCCTTCAAAGCACACTTAGGGTGAAGATCAAAGTCACATTCTTTGCAATAGAAAGACCAATTATATCCACTTTCCTCGCAGCCATCACAATTATATGAACTGCGTTTAGTCCGTATCAGCTCATGTTCAGAATGAAGTTCGTGTTTCACTTTCTCTGGCCACCCCTTTGCCTTTTTCTCAATCTCCTCCTCCAATTGCTTCAGGTGTTCCTCTGTAAATGGAAAAGCATCCGCCCCATAGGCTGTCAAGTGCATCCGAGCTTCCTTGGTAATGGTCCGGCCACTTGGGCCAATGGCTACAGCTGTAGGAATGCCTTGAATCTTGAATTTCTTGTTCAGGATTTGTTTCCTTCCATCACCAAATGGAAGGGCTAGCCAAGGCATTTCTGAATAGAACTTATCAAAGGTGGATTGATCTGTGTCACTTGAGATGAAGATCACCTCAAATGCACTGCCTTTTGCTTTAATTGTGTGGTATGCTTCGATTAGCTTGGGCAGAAAGGCACGACAGGGAGGGCACCATTGGGCTGAGAAGTACAGAAGAATGTTCTTTCCAACTAGACCAGACACAGGGACCTAGTCAAGAGCAAACCATTCGAATTATAAAAAAAAAAAAAATTCAATTCGTGATAATAAGTAAGTTATTGAAAGTAATGCGATAACAACATACAAATTACCTTGGAACCACTTTTGTCAATCACAAAATCATTTTCCCCATCAACCAAAACTGACTCAAGCGTCTGCGATTCCAGTTTTGCCTTTTCAATCGCAGCTAGCTCATCCAGCTTTTCCGGTGTAAAGGGGTAGGCTTCAATCCCATGGTCTTCGATTAGTTCAGCTACATTTGGGTTCAAAGTCTTCCCATCTTGGCCAATTACTACAAGAGTAGGAATGGTTTCAAGTTCAAAATACCGTACTAGCTTCTTGCAGCTCTTGTCCTGAAACGGCAATGCCAACCAAGGCATTGTCTCAAAACTCTCTTTGAAGTCGTTTTCCTCACGGTCTAGAGATATTAGGACTACTTCAAAGTTCTCTCCTTTTTCCTTGAGCCTCTTGTACAATTCCACTAGTTTAGGAGTGAATTCACGGCACATTCCATGGGCATGGATTGAGAAATACAAGCCAACCATTTTTCCTTCGAGGTCCACCAAAGGGATCTGCCATTACAGATAGTAAGTTTGAGAATTATGGCATCATCATTTAAACTGCCAAAAATGGGAACGATGGCATCATCAATTCAATGTAAGAACTAGCTAATCGGATGAACCATTTACCTTTTTTCCATCATTTGAAATCACATAATCACGAGAGCTTGAAACCAAGATAGAGCTTATGGTTTGATTCTTCTTAGCATTCTCTTCTTGCTCCTTAAGGAAATTCAGTCTATCAAGGCTGAACGGATACCCATCCACGCCATGTTCCATGACAGTGCTGACTCCAGCATCGCATGAAACCTTCCCATTGGAATTTAAAATGATAAGATTAGGGATACCGCTTACTTCGAACACCTTCTCAAGACGTTCGCGAGTCTCCGCATCAGAGAAGGGAATAGCAAGCCAAGGCATTTTGGAGAAGTATGACTTGAAGGATGCATCGTCTGTGTCAGAAGAAATGAAGACCACCTCAAAGTCCCCCTTGGATGATAGCTGTTCATACACTTCTACCAGCAATGGAGTGAAGTTACGGCATGGCCCGCACCACGAACCAGAAAAATAGAATCCCACAATCTTCCCAACCAAATTGCTGACCTTAACCTGCAATCAATGTCTAAAATTATCAGAAGATATATTAACCCTTAACGAATCATCATGATTTCCTTATTCTTTCCAGTAAGAGAAGAAAAAAAGAAGAGCTTTTTCTTAATCATAAAAGATTCAGAAATTTATCATCAATTTGTTTTTCAGCAAGGCTTGCAGTCTTATTTTAACATGATTTCCATCTTAATCACGAGAAAAACCTACAAGTTAGTATAAAAAAAGACGAACTTATAATAAGACAAGGAGAAGTATACTTGAACAAGATCAGAGAAACCCATATGCTAAAAACAGCACCTGATCACCGTTGTTGCGGATGAGAAAGTCCCTCTCTTCTGAAGAAAGAAGCGATGAAAGGTCGTGAGAAACGTCTTCGGTGGCCATAGCTAAGTTATGAACTACTCAGAATTTGCACTCCACTTGCCAACCAGGAATGGGACTACCTGGGTTTAAATAATGTGCACGCCAGGACTAGGAAATTATTGGTCTCACAATGGAGGGTGATGACGAAGACATGATGACGAAGACATGATGACGAAGATTCGAGAACGTCGGCGATACACTTGATTTTTTATTAGGTAATTTTAATTGATTGTTAAGATTTTTAAAGTATTTTTTTTTAGAAAACAAATATAAAAATAATATTTTTTAATTTTCTTAAAAATTATTTTTATATCAATAAATCAAAATGATATAAAAAAAATTAAAAATTAAAAAATCAATTTTATTTCAAAAATATTTTGGAAACAAACAAAATGTGTTAAATGTGTTCCCCATAAATGATTTGTGATTCTGAAGTGCTGGATGAGAGAATAGCATCCGATGTGTGATGAGCTTGCTTGTAATATTTGGGTTCTTAGATGTCTTTTTATTAAGCAAATGGTTCTTTAAATACAAACTAGAAATCCAACTGCTTCATGTCTTGACCATGACCTCCCCTTTTAAACCATCCATTACTCTTATTCCGTGTTTATTTTCCGGAAAGTGAATTCCGGGAAACCATTTTTCAAACTTTTCTATGTTTGTTTGTTTTCCAGAAAGTTGATCAACGAAAAACACTTTCCGGTCAACGGAAAACACTTTCCAGTCAAAGAAGAATTTGGCTTGGTTTTCAGGAAAGTGTTTTCCGGAAAATTTGGGCGGAAAACACTTTCCGGAAGTTGTGAAAAATGTAGAAATATCATTATTTGCTGATTATATCAAATTTGATCCTCAAACTTTTGATTGCTATATATAATTTGTTTTGAATATTTATTTTTCAATTCCATCTCTTAAAATTTAATTTTTATATTAATTTTGGTCCTTATTTTTATAATTGTTATTTGCTTTTTTCTTATCATTGAAATTTTTGTTGAAATTTCTTATTTTTATTGAATTTTTTTATCTATCAAATTTGGTCCTCATTTTTTTTATTGTTACTTATTTTATTTGAAATAATTTATGAAATATTTATTATTATTATTATTTTAATTTATTCACCTTTTATTTTTTAATTTTTTAGATTTGATCTTTATTATTTTGATCTTTATTTATTTTATTTGAGATAATTTATGAAATTATATTTTTTTCAATTTCAATTTCATTCTCATTCAACTTTTTAATTTGTAAGATTTGTTCCTCATTATTTTAATAAACTTGAAAAAAAATTAATTTATTAATAAATTATTTTTCAGTTCATTTTCCATAACACAAACAAACACTGAAAAGTGTTTTCCAGTTCATTTTCCATAACACTGCCAAACATCGAAATTCACTTTCCAGGAATTCATTTTCCCCGGAATTCACTTTTAAAAAAAAAACCACTTTCCAGCAAACAAACGGGGCCTTAATTAAACACATTATCAAAAAACTAAATCATGTGGGGAAATTACTATTGCTCACCATAAATTTTAATGTGGATGGCAACAATGCTTTTCCTTTTTTTCTTTTTTTTATTATTTTTTTTTCTAATCACGTTTTCTTTTGATTTTTTTCTAAATTATTTTTTTTGCCTTTTTTTCGTTTCTTTCTTTTTATTTATTTTTTCATTACGTTTTTTTTCTAAATATTTTTTCCCATGATTTTTTTTCTGGTTATGTTAATATATTTTTTTCCATGAATTTTTTTTATTCTCTCCTTTCTCCATATATATATATATATATATATATATAAAACCCGTGGCTATATTATCATGTAGCATCGATGTACATCTGTGCACACTGCATTACTGATGCAATCGTAGATTTCAACAATAGTTTTTTTTTTGCTTTTTTTTCCCTCCTTTTAGTTTTATTTTTTTTCCTTACGTTTTTTTTCTCTTTTTTCCTTTTTTTTTTGTTTATATTTTTTTTTTCTCTTTTCGTTTGTTTTTTTTCCTTTTTTCCTAATTATTCTTTTTCTTTGTTCTTTTCCTCCGTTTTTTGCTTCTTCTTTTTTTGTAGTTTTTTCCTTATTATATTTTTTTCTTATTATATATATTTTTTTCTTTTTCTACTTATATATTTTTTTGGTTTTTTATTTTTTAATAATCAGGGTGTCCGAGCTCTCTTAAATGCACCATGATTAATCTCCATATCCAATTTTTTTTGATAATCAGGGTGTCCATGAGCAACTTATGTATACCGCAACAATCTTCAAACCCACATTTTTTTTTCTAAAATGCTTTCCTGCTGGTACATTTTTATACTTTTTTTATTCACTTATATATTTTTTTAACTCGTATCCCTGACCAGCTTAAGTACACCACGACTAATTCTTGGGTCGGATTTTTTAAAAAACAATATGGATTACTACGGTGCTTTCACGCTTATACTTTTTTTTTCTTTCGCTTATACATTTTTTAGTAACCATGGTCTCTCAACCAGCTTAAGCTCTTTTTTTCACTTATACATTTTTTTTACTTATATATTTTTTTAATAACCACGATCTCCGAGTCAGCTCAAGTGCACCACCACCACTCCTAGAACCAAATCTGTTTTTTAATAATCGGGGTGTTCAGGCCAGCGTGGACACACCATGACTAATGTCCGAACCAATTTATTATTATTATTATTATTATTATTATTATTATTATTATTATTATTATTATTATTATTATTTTCTTATACATTTTTTTGTTCACTTTTATTTTTATTTGTTCTTTGGATTAGATGATTTTTATAATTTTATTATTTGTGCAATAATAATGATAATTTTAGTGATTATTTTTTTTATAAAAATCTTTTGATTTTTTTAAAGATTTTCCTGAAATTTTAATTTATATTGGTGATCATTTTAAAAGTAATATTACTCTATTTTTCCCTTTATTCATTTTCTTTTTGTTTTCTGTTTCTTTATTTGTTCTTTAGATTATATGATTTTTATGATTTTATTATTTATGCAATAATAATGATAATTTTATTTATTGTTTATTTATTATTTTTTAATAAAAATATTTTGCTTTTTTTTTGTGACAATTTAATTATTTTAATTGTTTTGGCAGTGATGTTAGTAATAATTTTAGCTTTAATAACAATGATACAATCTATGTTTTTGTCTTTTTGTTGATAGAAATTTAAAAACTTATTTTTTTATTTGATTATTATAGGTATTTTCACAATTTATATTTTTTTTTGTTTGATTTAAATTGAATTATAAAATGAACTAATCTTAATACAATTAACTTAATAATTCAGATATCCGAGTTTTCTTGCTTTTTTAATGATGATGATAAATTTATGTTGGTAATTTCGCTTAAAACTACTAAATAGATAAATTTATATCGATTTTAAATTCATATATTTTATAGAAAACTTGCACTTGACATGAATTCTACACAAATTTATTATTTTAGCTAAATTTATATTATAATAAAAAAAATACACACAATTAATATTTTTTACATTGAAAAAAATATTAATTGTGTCGCCCGCAGCGAAGCGCGGGGAATTGTCTAGTAAAAGACTAAATTAATTACACAACTGCATCTGCCACGTGTTGTCATCTTGGCACACCTTCCACAGCCATGTGTAACCTGATCCTGTCCTCGTGATTAGCACCCAGCAATGTGATTATCTTCTAGCTGCCAAGTGACCATGAGGCTCATGGCAATGTGTCCCTTTAATTTAACCTTCACTCCCTTTCATTTGAAATTTTCATTGGCAATTTGTTTTGTAATATCACAATTAATATTTCTATAAGAAAATCTTTATAACTTGAATGGAGAAGCCATGATGCCAGGACGAATATACCGATATGACAGGTTTAATTGAAATTTAGAGGTGAGAACTTAGAAATCTGTAGGGAATTCAACATCATTGCCATGAAAATTAGTGAACAAATTTAATAAAAGATTTCTGCTTTTGACTGGTAAATCATTGCCATGAAAATTAGTGCTAGAACTCAATGATTGTAACCCATTGGATTCTCACCTTTTGCCTGTTTTATTGTGTTCAATGTGAAGAATTTTAGAGTACAATAAGTGTGAAATTTGTTATTTTTTAATTTGTATTTTTCAAGAAAATATTTTAAAATATTTTGATTTTAAAAAATAATATTTGAACATTGATTTGATAAAGAATTGATTTTTGTAATTTGTTCAAATTTATTGTCTATTAGGCTAATCAGATTGATTAACAAGGTAATCTTTTTGTTTTTACTAATTGATTTTTTTTCAATAGCATCATTTATAATTAGGTTTATTAAAAAAATTAGAATATGCTTTATGCGTTTTTTATGATGTTTTTACTAATTGATTTTTTTTTCAACTGCATCATCTATACATGTTTTTTAACATGTAAATTGATTAGTTAACTCAAGTTTATCCAAATCGATATAATATATTAATATTTTCTCTCATTGGTTATGATTGGTTGGCTTAGCCGTTGCATTTGCAACTTTTGCAACGGATTATCCCTTGCATTTGCAACGGATAATTCGTTGCAAATTTAAGATGAAACGCATCGTTTTAACGTTTTAAATTGAATATCCAATGTCTTCCTCTTCAGCTCTTTCCCTTCTTCTTTTTTTTTCCTCTTTTTTTTGGTTCGGTCACCTTCACTCTTTAAAACCAGAAGACCACCTCAACGCCACCGTGCACCTTTGGAACAGCACCTCGTCGGCGACGAGCTTCAGCCACCTAGCAGGCGCATCACCACCACAACGAAGGTACAATCACCATTTCAAACTTTAAATTTCAAAGTTTTTATTTTATTTTTTTATTTATATAAATAAATGAGAAGAAAGAGGAAGCGTATGGGGCATTCTTAAGTTCATCGGACATGGCCAGTGCCTAGGTCTCCTGTTCTCTTCCCCTAATAATAGCAATGAAAGGTTCAAAGCAATGCGTGGGATGCCATCATGGGCGTGGTGTTCTTGTCAAATTTTCATTATTATTTTTTGCAACCTATGGGGACTATGATCCATAAGATATCCCCTTGAGGCTGAAGAATATCTCTAATAGGGTTTTACTGTATTGGGCTTGATTGATTTATTTCCCCTAATTTTTCAATTAGGGTTTTGCAAAACAATCATTAACGTAATAGGAATCAATCTTAACTATTTAATTATTTATTTAATATAGAACAAGAGTACTTGTTATTCATTTCGGGATGAGAAGCTTATTCATAATACACTCGTTGCATTTCAAACTTTAAATTTCTGCTCAGTTTCTAATACACTCGTTTTCCTTCTCTTATTCTGCTCTCTCAAAGTTCTTACCTCCTACTACGACCAAGTTGATTATAAAGTATTATAGAGATCACAGAGTGAGTAATTCAATTACCTTTGTTGCAGGAACTAGTATTTGAAAGTCATTTGATTTGTAGTGTCGTATGATCTGATATTGTTGAACTTGTGCCCCAGGCAAAGAAGATTTCTAGACAAGAACTGATACAGCAAGTGAGAAAGATTATAGGGGATAAGTTGCTGATTTCAGTCATCAAATCATTTAGAACCGAGGTATGGCACTTGCTGTAATTAAGTAGTTGTCTCCATCATTCTTAGTATGTTGAATTCAAAGTTGTGATCCATTAAATTATCTAGTGTAATATATTTTTCATATTACTAACATAATTTTTATATTTCAATTGATGTCTTTCAATTAAGAGTGATAATTTGCAATTTTGTTTGGTTTTTATCTATAAAATCAAACAAATAAAAAAAATTGAAATTGGTTCAAACCGACTTGTTTTGGTTCTTTACTATTATTGATTCCCATTTGTATTTTAAATTCTTGTTTTGTTAGTGACTATCTCTAAAACATGTGGGGTTTTATTCTTTGCCTCCTAAACAAAGGCAAATGCTTATCTTTTTGGATCTAAAGTTGTGATTTTTGGGGTACAATATGGAGCATGTTTATTTATAGTACATCTCTTTTCTATCAAAGTGGTATCTTGCTTTCCATTTCTTTAACTAGACTAGCTAGCAGTTTACTCTTCTTCAAAACAGCGAGAGTAACAGTTTTAGTCTTGTTCAGTTTTTTGATGTTCTTTCATTGTAGATATGAAATGTCCACTTCTACAATGAATTTTCAATTACTAAATACAATTCGTTGCTAAATCAATAACGTCATTATTTCATTACTAAAATCCATTGCTAATGTCCATGTTATTAAGTAGTGATTTGAGAGGAAGGAATTGAGGTATGGAGAGATGTTTGAGTGGTTGGATAAATGAGACTAAAGGGGTTCTAGTATCAGAAGTATGGAATGGCGTGTTACCCCATCTTTAGATAATTGTGTTGACGAAAATAAAGTTCAAGATGTCTAAGATCTTGATCATGCATCATTCAGACAAGGTGACATAAAATCATATTTTAGGTTATTATAGAAAATAATCAGAAGAACAAGGACCAAGTTTAACATGAAAAAACTAAACATCTTTCATTTTTATTTACATCTAATAAGGAAATAATATGGAAAGGTTTCACACTCATACTTTAACTCAAGCCAATGAATCATACTCCTAATCTCGAATTCATACCCGTCAAGATTAGATGCAAGCGCACAAGAAGGAGAATTCATGGTCCTTGAACTTTCAGTATTTTTACATATACAACAATGTTGTTTTATTATTTTTGATAAAGATCCATGAAAGTTTTATCTTTTTCATGATCTGCCTTGAAAAATTGGAGGGTAAGAAAGCAACTTTTATTCCAAAGCACTCTTTTAGTTTTTTCATGCCAGGAATCCCTTTGCTAGAAAATATTCAGCGCATCCTCGCTTGGGAAAGGCGTAGAGGAGCTTCCTTTACCAGGAATCCCTTTGCTAGAAAATATTCTTCAAGCGAAGTGACACACACACACACACACATGGATGATTAGTTATAAAAGACTTGATGGTGTATATTGACTAAGACTAACATTTGTTCTTTTTATTGATTTCAATATTTTAATTTGATTTGTTTCTTATTTTTTATTCTTAAAATTGTTTCTATTATACTAACTTTCTCTTTTTCTTCATGTTAACATAGCACAATGATAGTATTGATACTCTTCATGGAAATGATTTTTACCCACACTATTCCATATATTTTTAAGAGTTTAGGTTTTATTTTGGGTGGGTATCAAAAGTTGTTGCTTTTAGTCTCATGTGAATATTAGTTATGGTTAATGATCTTAGGTTTTTGTGTTGATGGTAAGGATAGAGAAAAGACTGGAACTTTGAATGATATTGAGAATTGATTTTTAGAGATTGGATCGAAGATAATTTGGGTTGCTGAAATTAATGTTGCACAATGTCTTCAAGTTTAATTAAAAGTACTAACAACATCTCTCTACTCAGGGTTTTTTAAAGGAACATCAAGCATCGACCAATATCTTTTGACTCTAAATTGTATTAAATTCACTTGAAAGGTTAGTGTAATTTGTTGATTGTGTCATTTGAGTATTAATATCGATTTAATGCATATTGTTGTGTACGGTGTTGTTGTGTGTGTTGCTCCTATGTGTTTTGATGTTCTTCCTTTCATGTTTTGTTAAGTATTTGTTGGTTTTTTGTCTTATTTTGTCTTGGCCATGAATAATCCATAAACTATAGATATCGATTGAACTCAAGGGATACATAGTTGTCCCCTTTGCCTCGTAATTAATGTAGTATTGAATTGCGTCAAATATTTACATTATGATTTTTAGGTGAAGTTGGATGATGAATACTTTGTTTTCTTGAGGGAGTAGTTTTCTTTATGATTAATAAGAATAATTAATTTGTATCTGTGTCAATTATGGAGCTATTATGTTGATATATGGCTCGGGATGTGTTCTCCACTGGATTATGGGGATGGTTTAGCTGATTGAATGATTGAATGATCACTCAATGAATTTTTGCTTTTCTAGGGATGCTATGAGGTATCTGGCTTTGTAAATGCTATGAGCTATTATGTTGATATAGGCCTGTCATGAGGGCTTGTGAGGTTGTGTTTCAAAGTAAAGGGTTGGGATTTTATTGCTAGGGATGCTGCTTTTAGATTTTTTTTGCTAGATTTTTTTGTTGGTTGTGGTTGTGGTTGTTAGCATGTAACTAATATTAACACGGAAATGAGGATTTTGGATCTGATCTAAATATGTGTTTTGACTTTCGTGTTTTCAAGCACACTTGATTGATTATAATGTATTATTTTAGCATGGAGCTCCAATGTAGTTCATGCTTCCTTGCATAAGTGGGATTTTGATCCAACTTGATATAACTAGATGTTTTGCAAATAATTGGCACGAGATACTAGTTTTTTTATTAAATGATGAGGTTGTTTGAGATCTGTGTTTATGTTAACATTTATTACTTGTCATATGTATTTGATAGAAAAAATATGCCTTCCCGGAAGAAGATGAAGCAATTGTTCGTAAAATATGGGAAGATAAAGCTCGAATTTCCTTTAACCAACAATTGGCAAGAGCTCGAAATAAAGCTATGTCAGTAATAGGTACCACAAATATTATTGATTGCCTGGATAAAGGACCTGTTTGGATCCAAAATGAAGATTGAAATACGATGATCAACGATGTTTGGTCCACCGATGGATTCCACAAACGGTCCAAAACTTCAACACAGAATCGATTGAAGAAAACATATGGGAAATTAAGTACCCATTCTGCTGGCTCGGTTTCATTTGCATCATATCAAGCTAGTATGATACGAAATGTTGTTGTTCAACACTTGTAATTTAATTTGTTTAAAATTTTTGTTGCTAACTTTTTTTTCCATGTTCGTAGCAAGAACAGGCCGGGGGGAAAGAACTTTAATTTATAATAATTTTATTTCCACCATATTTATGTTATTTTCAATATTAATAATATTTCAATATTTGCTGGTGCTTTTAAAATATTTAGTTGTAATTAATTAAAATTAAAATATATTAAAAATAGATTTTAGATATATTAAAATTTAAATTATATTCCATCCATTGCAATTGCAATGGACCCGCCTTTGCAAACTGTGTATTTGCAACGGATTATCCGTTGCAAGCTACATTTGAAACGACTTTTTTTCTAATGGATTGTGTTCGTTGTAAATAATTAGCAACGACTTTCCATATTATTTGCAACGAATCAATCCATTGCAAATAAACCTGTTTTTTTGTAGTGTTATTCAGCAGTAATTTTACCTTTACAGGAATATCTGTACCGGAGGTGAAGATGTTTCTTCATCCAGCCGGATAGAAACAAACAGAGTGGCGCAATGGCATCATGTCTAGCAGCACATCTTATCAATTTTTTGACAGAACTGATAAGCATTTTCCTTTAGGAATGACAAAAACTTCATAACAATTGATTGTGATTTGAGAACTACCACCTAAAATGGATTCCCAAGTTTCAATTGGATCACAGGATTCACATGAACTTAGCCGGTCTGTTTATTTCTTTTTCATATCAAAATACAGGACAGGAAAATCCTTCACCCTTGCACTTCATAGTTACATATCGATAACAGGAAAGACATCCACTATAATCACACATCCAAATAATATCTTACAAGACACTCTTATTACAGCATAACTCCCATAAAACCACATACAAATACAAGTAGTGCTTGCCTGCTTAAGCTTTGCGGCACACATCTCCATCGCAGATGAATCCTTCCTTTCCCTTTTCAGTTCCAGTGTCTTCATCTTCCTTCAAAGCACACTTAGGGTGAAGATCAAAGTCACATTCTTTGCAATAGAAAGACCAATTATATCCACTTTCCTCGCAGCCATCACAATCATATGAACTGCGTTTAGTCCGTATGAGCTCATGTTCAGAATGAAGTTCGTGTTTCACTTTCTCTGGCCACCCCTTTGCCTTTTTCTCAATCTCCTCCTCCAATTGCTTCAGGTGTTCCTCTGTAAATGGAAAAGCATCCGCCCCATAGGCTGTCAAGTGCATCCGAGCTTCCTTGGTAATGGTCCGGCCACTTGGGCCAATGGCTACAGCTGTAGGAATGCCTTGAATCTTGAATTTCTTGTTCAGGATTTGTTTCCTTCCATCACCAAATGGAAGGGCTAGCCAAGGCATTTCTGAATAGAACTTATCAAAGGTGGATTGATCTGTGTCACTTGAGATGAAGATCACCTCAAATGCACTGCCTTTTGCTTTAATTGTGTGGTATGATTCAATTAGCTTGGGCAGAAAGGCACGACAGGGAGGGCACCATTGAGCTGAGAAGTACAGAAGAATGTTCTTTCCAACTAGACCAGATACAGGGACCTAGTCAAGAGCAAACCATTCGAATTATATAAACGACCTTTGCTAATGAATTCAATTCTTGATAATAAGCAAGTTATTGAAAGTAATGCAATAACAACATACAAATTACCTTGGAACCACTTTTGTCAATCACAAAATCATTTTCCCCATCAACCAAAACTGACTCAAGCGTCTGCGATTCCAGTTTTGCCTTTTCAATCGCAGCTAGCTCATCCAGCTTTTCCGGTGTAAATGGGTAGGCTTCAATCCCATGGTCTTCGATTAGTTCAGCTGCATTTGGGTTCAAAGTCTTCCCATCCGAATTTAAAATGACAAGATGAGGGATACCGCTTACTTCGAACACCTTCTCAAGACGTTCGCGAGTCTCCGAATCAGAGAAGGGAATAGCAAGCCATGGCATTTTGGAGAAGTATGACTTGAAAAATGCATCGTCTGTGTCAGAAGAAATGAAGACCACCTCAAAGTCCCCCTTGGATGATAGCTGTTCATACACTTCTACCAACAATGGAGTGAAGTTACGGCATGGCCCGCACCACGAACCAGAGAAATAGAATCCCACAATCTTCCCAACCAAATTGCTGACCTTAACCTAAAATCAATGTCTAAAATTATCAGAAGATATATTAACCCTTAACGAATCATCATGATTTCCTTTTCTTTCCAGTAAGAGAAGAAAAAAAGAAGAGCTTTTTCTTAATCATAAAAGCTTCAGAGATTGATCATCAATTTGGTTTTCAGCAAGGCTTGCAGTCTTATTTTAACATGATTTCCATCTTAATCACGAGAAAAACCTACAAGTTAGTATAAAAAAAGACGAACTTATAATAAGACAAGGAGAAGTATACTTGAACAAGATCAGAGAAACTCATATGCTAAAAACAGCACCTGATCACCGTTGTTGCGGATGAGAAAGTCCCTCTCTTCTGAAGAAAGAAGCGATGAAAGGTCGTGAGAAACGTCTTCGGTGGCCATAGCTAAGTTATGAACTACTCAGAATTTGCACTCCACTTGCCAACCAGGAATGGGACTACCTGGGTTTAAATGATGTGCATGCCAGGACTACGAATTTATTGGTCTCATAAATATAGGGTGATGACGAAGACATGATGACGTAGATTCGAGAACGTCAGCGATACACTTGATTTTTTATTAGGTAATTTTAATTGATTGTTAAGATTTTTTAAAGTATTTTTTTGTTTAGAAAACAAATATAAAAATAATATTTTTTAAATTTTTTAAAAATTATTTTTTATATCAATAAATCAAAATGATATAAAAAAATTAATTAAAAAATCAAATTTTTTTCAAAAATATTTTGGAAACAAACAAAATGTGTTAAATTTGTTCCCCATAAATGATTTGTGGATGAGAGAATAGCATCAGATGTGTGATGAGCTTGCTTGTAATATTTGGGTTCTTAGATGTCTTTTCATTAAGCAAATGGTTCTTTAAATACAAACTGGAAATCCAACTGTAATATTTGGGTTCTTAGATGTCTTTTCATTAAGCAAATGGTTCTTTAAATACAAACTGGAAATCCAACTGCTTCAGGTCATGACCATGACCTCCCCTTTTAAATCCCCTTTTAAATCACCCATTACTCTTAAATTAACATATAAAATACTAAATTAATTACACAACTGCATCTGCCACGTGTTGGTCATCCTGGCACACCTTCCACAACCATGTGTAACCTGATCCTGTCAAGTGACCATGAGGCTCATAGCAATGTGTCCCTTTAATTTAACCTTCACTCCCTTTCATTTGAAATTTTCATTGACAATTAGTTTTGTAATATCACAATTAATATTTCTGTAAGAAAGTTAATTGAAATTTAGAGGCGAGAACTTAGAAATCTGCAGGGAATTCAACATCATTGCCATGAAAATTAGTGAGCAACTTTAATAAAAGATTTCTGCTTTTGACTGGTAAATCATTGCCATGAAAATAAGTGAGCAACTTTAATAAAATATTTCTGCTTTTGACTGGTAAATCATTGCCATGAAAATAAGTGATAGAACTCAATGATTGTAACCCATTGTATTCTCACCTTTTGCCTTGTTTTATTGTGTTCAATGTGAAGAATTTTAGAGGACACCATCAAGTGTGAGATTTGTTATTTTTTAATTTGTATTTTTCATGAAAATATTTTAAAATAATATCAAAACATTGAATTAACCGCCAAGAAATTTCTCAAAAAACAATGAGCTAAAGCATAATTCGAAATCAGCTTACAAGATGCATGCATATAAAAATCTAATCATTCTATAAGATAAGCAACAAAAAACGTCCTTCCAACAACAGACACAGAAATCAAAAGGAATCCTCGCTGAACTAAGATAGCCGCTCAAGAGGAAGCTTGAGACTTCTTAGACTTGCTGGTTGCTAACTGGGTCTCAGGCTGCAATACCAGCAAACAGAATTAGAATGGAAGAACAAAAAACACTTGTTATATTAATTAAATCATCTACCAATTAGAAAGAGATAAATTACCTCTTTCTTAACGGGCTCTTCCTTTTCAGACAAAGTCAACTCAATGTGGCAAGGACTGGACATGTAAGCTGGAAAGGGAAAAAAAAGAATCCTGTGAATAAAGAGGGAAATGTACTTGTAAATTAACTAATAAGAATCCAATCAAAACAAGCATACGATTAATTCTTCCATGAGCCCGGTAAGTACGACGCCTCTGCTTCTGTGCCTGATTCACCTGGATGTGAGAAATGTAGAGAGCATCCACATCCAAACCCTTGACCTGGAAAAGTAATGTCAGTAAAATGGCAAGCAGAAGATGATGAGAAGGTGACGCGAATGAGAAGATTGATATACTTCAGCATTGCTCTCTGCATTCTTAAGTAAATCCAGGATGAACTTGGCAGACTTGGCAGGCCATCGTCCTTGTCCGTTAGAGTGCCTGTTCTTTGCTTGTGCAGTACGTCCAACTCCACCACAGAAACGTCGGAATGGAATGGCCTGTTTGTGTGCCATAACATCTTCCAAATACCTCTTAGCCTTGACAAGAGGCATCTTCTTTAGAGAAAAAGCTGTCTCCCTTGTATTCTGCATAACATTAAAAAGGATGCACATGTCAAACCAAGCTTACAAAATCTGTCAATGGAGAAAACATAATCACAATCTCGTCGTCCATTACATGTAATGACCAGCTGGTTCTTAAAAATACAGTACTTACACCAATTGCGAGAACAAGATAATCAGAAACGATGGTCAGAGCATCATTGGATGGAAATCCATACATGCATGAAAAAACATAAAAATGATAGTATTTGTTCCATCATTTACTGAACCTTAAGCCACCAATAGCAACAGAGGTTCACCCAATAACAATGCAATTAATTTTCCTGAAGTTTATGAGAGCCCTGTTCACAAAAAGGCAACAAGACACTGCTTTTTTATCAGGTTATGATTCAAAACAAAAAAAAAATGTATGTGTTTTTGGTGGTTACACCCAAAAGAATTTCAATCATAGACGAAATGAAGAAAAGCATACAGTTCTGTCCATTACTTGGTAATGAGATATTCAATAACTCACTTCTCAAATCTTCCGACTGATCTTGTTTACCAGAAAAGTGATTTCTTTTTTACTTGATTCAAATTGCCAACAACAGAAGATACAACTAACCACACAATCAGATAACCTAAACAAAGATTGGTGTTTATTAAATTTAGGACTTCACACTCCTCGTAACAAATAGTCCCAGCCATAATATGAAGTTATTTCCTGAAGGAGCGAGGACACAACATGTATTTAACCAGTTGCGACGCAAATAACTCTTCAACAAAGGCAAAAATAGGTCAAAATATCAATCAACAACGTCATTATCCAAAACACGTATGCTAATTAATTGAACCTATCAAAAATTATTTACATAAAACAAAATTGTAGCAAGAAAATGTTCCATTGTTTACTGAACCTTCTGCCACAGAAAAAAGCAGGGGTTCACCCAATAACATTGAAAGTGATTTCCCTGAAGTTTCCGAGAGACCTGTTCACACAGGCAACAGACCCCTGCTTTTTTAATCAGGTTTTACTAACAAATCAATTATGTTGTTCTTCAAATAACAATGGCCATACAAAACAAACCAGCATAAAGCAAAACGCGTGTACTAATTAATTAAACCTATCAACAACTACTCATATAAACGATATTTTAGTATCAAAATGTGTCATCGTTTACTGAACCTTCAGGCACAAAGAAAAATAACAGAGGTTCACCCAATAACAATGAAACTGATTTCCCTGAAGTTTACGAGAGACCTGTTCACACAGGCAACAGACCCCTGCTTTTTTCATCAGGTTTAACTAATCATCAACTTTTTGTTATTCGTATAATAACATCCATACAAAACAAAACCCATCAAAGCTCTACACTCAGTACCTTGAAGTGAACTCTGAGGTTAGAGCCCCTTGCCTTGCAAGCTGCAAAAAATGTACAGACACAAAAACATCAAATTATGATCTCCTTGAGTGATAAGCACGCACGGGAAATCCAAATAGAGAAATATTAGTTGACTTACATTTGGTGGGGTTATCAGGCTCTCTAGAGTACTTAACCTGAAAAAAGAAAACAAGGGACATAGTGTGATTTAGTGATGCGGAGATTCAAATTAAGAAAGATGGAAAGAGAAGCCGAGAATTACCATGGTGGCTGACCCTTCTGCCTTGTCGAAGCTAGAGAGACGTTGATTTGGTGGCTCTAGCAGAGGAGAGGCAGACAGGTAGCTGCGTACGGTATATATAGGGTTGCGAAATGAAAGAAACCCTAATTCTTGCTGCGGACTGACTTCAACGCTGCTCCTTCTGGGCTTCGGGTTTTTTATTCGGCTTTATGTCTTCTGAAGCCCACCTCTCTCTTCTGTTTTGTTTTTGGTGTAGCATGTTTTATTTTTTTTATTTTTACTACGTTTTATTTTTAATAATTTTAAATGTTGACGTTAAAAATTTAAAATATTTTTAAAAAATATATAACACCATAAAATAAAATAAAATATCACAAAGACCTAATAATAAAGTATATGAAAGATTCAATAGCCTACTAATTAAGAAGTATTTTTATCTTGTTACACAAGATAATTCATGCTTTCATACATTTTTTTTATTTTAAAGCTACAATCCCACATATCAATGTTTTATATTAAAATAATATTTAATATAAGAATTTACATATATCAATAACATGGGTAGCTCCTCCTAGTGTTTACACGAGAATTTCTTGTGATTAAGGAGCATAAATAATAGTGATTATATATATAAGCCAAGGAGGATAAATAATCCTATCCTTTACTTGCTTGGTTTTTAATTTTCTATTGCTTTATTCAAATAGCCAATTCAAATAAATATTGATGTCCTATTTTTTTTTATGATAGAGGTGTCCGGACTATTTTACACGCACCTCGACTATTTCTTGGATCCACTGAACATTTTGTAAATCCACTGAACATGTAAGACAACTGCGGAGTGACAAGCGTCGCAGCAGGGATGGACCGAGAAGAATATGAAGGAGGAACCCTCCAGCTCCACTCCCATTGGAATTCGAACCATATTCGCAAGGAAAAGGATGCTCCCAACAACCACCGAGCCACGACTCTTGCTAGTGATGTCCCATTTTCTAAGCGAGCAGGTGGAAGCGGCTCGGATTACTGGAACTCGAAACCACTTGAAAGATGGTTCAATTAATGTTGATGAATATAGTTCTTAATGATAGCTGAAAAAAGGATTTTCATGCTATGTTATGGAGCACATCATCTTCAGGATCGTGGTACCACTTTGTTAAATTTTTGGTCAGCTATGGGATCGGTCATCAAATTAATGATACCATGTTTTCTAACCAATTTTTGTGCAAATATATATCACAGTTGTCAATTTCATTTTGTTTTGATCAAAATATTTTGTACTAGTTAAAAAAACGAGACTAAATAATATCATTTTTATCTTAGTTTAAATTTCATCTCATTACAATATCAATCATATCTTTTAGTCCAACTATTAGATTGAAATTAAATTTTACATGAAATCTCTTAACATATTTATATATTTTATTTTAAAAATTCAAAACAATCAGAGAATATAATAAACTTACGAGATTGATGATGATATTCTCGTAATATTATAAATATTCATAATTTTGTTCAGAAAAATCATTTTATTATCTCTTTTTAGATTAAATTGCATAATTCTAAATAATTTTATTTTTGGATTTGAACTATTTTTTTTTAATTGATGTATACACATACACACACAAACAGTACAACCCTGAAACGTTTTGAAACCAAATCATTTCGTTCCTATTGAAAAAACAAGGCACTAATGGAAACAAAATTAACAACCTTGGTTTATGGTTTATGCATTGGAAGTTCAAGAATCCAGAGAATTAGAAAGTGTAGCTGGACATAAAGCTAGAGTAAGTAGCGACATCTGCCCAATCTGGGAAAAGGCCTTTCAATCTCTCTACTTCATCATCCAAAACTTGGTCTACCACAGCAACTTCCACCCGCAAGTCATCAGAACTGCTGGCCTGTTCTTTCCAAAGAGAATAGATTACAGAATTGAACTGTGTAATACAATAATCTTTGTAGCCTAACCAAATCAAGGACAGAACTTTACCTCTAACCAGAAAGTCCAGTTTGCTTGGCTGGTTCCACTAAGTCTCAGCATGTAGGATGGCGGACCACCGTCAACTATTTCAGGATCTGTGCGATTTCCATGGTGATTACTTGCACAGCGGCAAAGAAAAATGCTCGTAGGAAAAAAGTGGAATCTTAAAATTTCATACCTGGAAGTATGTTGTCTGCAAATGACCAGCTTGATAAAGGACCGGTGATGTTAAGGACTGTAACCCAAACCTCCTCCAGGTCACTAAAAGGACACAACATATGAAGATTAAAATTCACACATCTGAATGCTCTAGGATATAACATACACACACGAGTATTCATG
This sequence comes from Salix exigua, assembly GCA_032356905.1. NCBI lineage: Eukaryota > Viridiplantae > Streptophyta > Magnoliopsida > Malpighiales > Salicaceae > Salix > Salix exigua. The sequence continues at coordinate 4,221,238 of CM063597.1, read as the reverse complement.
AGAACACAAGGTTAAATTTGAATTTCAAACTGCACTTTTTTTAGTTATTTCACTCCTGATGCAGACGCTTCAAATTTCTGCCCCGCGTCTAGGATTTATAGAGCTTCTACCAATTATCCATTAAACATATAATGCAAAAACACATGTTACCCAATATATGTATAACTAAATCAGGCGAAAAAACATATAAACAGTTTGGACATTTGAAAGAGCAATAATTTTGTTAAGGCAACATCAAGATCTTTCAACATGGTCCCATGGTTTGAGTGGGTGTAGCTGCTCTAGACAGCATACCCTCACATGGAATAATCCATGCTCAAATTCCTCTCCATAGTGCGCGCACTGCACTACTGTCAAAAAATGTCCAACAGTTAATTGCATGACCAGACAGTTGAACTAGGAGCATACCCACATCCTATCCCTCCAAACTGAGGGTGCACAAACTCATAGAAGTAGATTTTTGGAGCACAAAACAACATTTCATGCACTTCCATGATCATTAGTTCATTCTACTTACCCCAAGGAAAATTCCAAGTAAACTCTCCGAGATCTATCACTAGAGATGGTATGCGGCTTGTAAATAGATAAGTGGGGGAAATATCTATATTGTTTAAAAATGCCATCACTCCTTGCAGGGAACTTTAAGGTTTGCGAAAACAAAAGAGACACTGGAAAACTTCCTGCCAAAGAAATTAAAGAAAGAAAGTTACACAAAATAAAGGTTTGTCTATGAATTTGAAGGCTTTGCAATCATTATAGAACATGTAATTGAAAACTAACTTGCCCTTGCTGGGCACTAAAATTAAATCTACCAATCCAGTGGAAGAAGAGAAACCTGACATTACTTCAGTGTTCAGAATATGATACTATCCCCATTTGTTTCAACGAGGCTGTTATGAAAAATGCCCGGGACGAGGGAGAGGAAAGATCAACAAATTAAAAGGAAATTATCACATGCTTCCAGATTTAAGCCAACCATCTGTTGTGGATGCCTTTGCAAGTTTTATAACTTGTATCTTGATGAGGCAAAAGAGCCATCTCAAAACATAAATTTGACATAGCACTAGCTACAGCCATCAGGAGCAAAATTTGCTTACCAGCCAAGTCTCTCGGGAAGACATATCAGCAATTTCAAAAGAGAACTCTTTGCCCATGTACAGTCCCTTTGCCACTTCAGGAGCATAGTTGAAAAGAAATGATAAAGAATTGGAATCTAAAACAGCAAATTCATAGCTGGAGTTCACAATCCTATTTGCATCTGTCAATCAACACAGGAAAAAGTAGTTTTCAGGCAAGATGGCTGAGAAAGGGGGTTTTAGAAACAGAACGAATCAAGAAGCTAGCAACAGAGCTAATGGTTGAGCTCTGTTCCTACTCACACATCAATTGCTGTCTAGCAGTTCTAACTGGCTAAAGTTTTAGAAGGCCTTAAAGATCAAGTGCTCTCATCTTCATACCTGTAGTAACAAGTGTATGCTGAAAAACAACCCTTTTTGGTGCAAGATTGCTGTATGGAAAGCATTGAGATGACAAAGCCAGAGCAAGCAGACTAACATGCAACAAGAGCTGCAAGATTGAAAATCGAGCTAACCAGTGACTACAAACAGGTATTAGTGGGCCCACACACAAACCAGTTGCAACACCAATTGCTGCTGCCACTAAAACATCAGTAACATAAAACCCTGCAAGTACAGATCTGAGAATCATAACCCACAACTATAATTGATTGCTCAACTATAATGAATCATAACCCACAACTTAATCATAACCTGCAAGTACAGCCATATAATATGCAATGAAAGCAGTCAATATAAAGTCTATCCAATCAAATGAAGCGTTATATCTAAAATTATTAACATTTGAACCTAAGACAAAAAAATATATAATGAAACGACAATTCATTTATCAATCAGTGAGAAATATATAACAGGCCAATTCTTCCTTTTTACACCTATCCAAAATTTCTCGACAATAGCAGTGTAAGAATATACCAGGATCTCCGAGTCCATGAATTCAACAAAAGGCAAGAAGATTAATGGTAACTTTATGTACTATGCAATTTTCACTTGCTGACAATATTATTTATACAAAATTCAATTTTACAATTAAAATGTGAGAAGTGAACACATTGATCCAAAAGTTTCACCGTCTCAAGTTCACAAGCAAAACTGGAAATAATGCAATTGAAAAGGCAGATATAAATGACATCAGAATAAATAGTCAGGAATACTAACCATAGGGAGGTGGGAGAAAACCTATCATACCCATCTTCTCGATCAAAAATTGGATTACAAATCCACTAAAATAAACTGAGTAAGTGAGACATGGAATTAGAGGTATTACATAAAAAACTGCTGGCCTGAAAGAAAGAGCATGAGTCAGACCATTTCTGATTATTTCACTGCCATTTGTCACCATTTCCAAATAGAAAGTCACTAAAATACAACAAAAAAAAGGGACTTTAATGTGAGAAAAAAGAGCAAAGAGACAACAATCTATAGTTCCATTTGGCATGCTATCACCACTATCTTCTTTCAAGTCTTCTTGTAAACAAAAATAAAAGAGGAAAGAAACCCTTAAAAATAATAAGGAAATGAGTGCCAAAACATCCAACCCAGAAAACAAAACAGTGAAACAGAGAAACAAGGATTGAGCTCTCAAAATGTTCCAGAGTTAGCTAAGACATGACATGCCATCAACAAGCTGCACTTTGGATCCAACGAAACAACAGCCCAAGTCGTGTGCAGCAGAAAACAACATGATGCTTTTCAACAGAACAGTCAGTTAAGCCCGAGAGCTGATATTTTGAGGCATGCTTCAACATTTAGAGAAAAAATAACATTTCAAAGAGTAGTGAGACATATTAACATCTTAACAAATTGAAGTCTCCGAACACAACATCAGAAACCAGCAATGAGATACATGCAACTTCTAAATGATAAGCAAATGGGAAGAAAAATCCAAGTAAGCATTCACAAGAAGGAATTTGATTGAGATCCATCAAAATCAGTACCTGAGTGATTGAAGATGATCATAGGACTTGACAGATAGGGAAAAGAAGATCCATGCAGGAATCATAGATACTGACACAATAAAGGTCAAAAACCCTCCACCGAGCCCAGCTACCAGATAGGCCTGCCCATACTATAGTTAGCGAATTTTGGAAACTTTCTAAATCTAGAAGCCACAAAGATTTCTTCAAAATAGTAAACTTAATACCGAAGTTACGCAAGCATAAAATCCAAATGCTCCCCAAAACCTTGCTTCTTCAGATAGAGCCTACAAAATACAATCTATTTCAGATATCTACTAGCTTCAGTGATGGATGGTGCTCCTGCATTAGATTTAACACCCGTCCAAAGGACGCATACACAACTCCAACAAACTCCAACTAAGGCATAATTCTACCAGACAATTTAAAATAAGGGGGAAATCAAAGTTGTTAAATTCGCTTTTTGACACGACATGAAAACATAATATAAAATCGGATTATAAAATCACAAGTATATTTTTTTTATTATATATTGACAATTTTGGCCAATAATTATATTGCATTAAAATCTGATAAAGAGAGTCAACAATATTATAATCAATTAGTGATCTAAAAAAAAAATAGATAGCATAAATTAGTAAATGACAGTAAGTACACAAGACCCCTGTGACAACTTGGTTGTTCTCATTATAACAAATCATAATGAACCTCTTTTTAAGTCACAAGCTAATGAGTCAAATTAGTGATTAACTAGCATAAGTATAATAATTAAAATAAATTGTTAAACAATGTTTAATGCGCCAGAAAAAAATTAAATTGTAAATAATTTTTTAACATTAAATAAATAAAATATGATAATAAAAACAAAGTATTCATTCTAAAATTTTTCCATGTAGTCTAAATCTCTAATCTTCACAAATTCCTAGTAGATTTCAGTCATGATTTCAAGCATATAATTCTCTCTCGTATAAATAAATTACTGAGTTAATCATATATATTTGAAAATACTGAGATGTTTAGTTTCCCTCCTATTTAGAATCACAACAAAATTTTACTTGCAACCCTAGATCTGTCCAAAACAATACACGTGTGTCTAGTTTGACAAATTTAACAAGATTTATGTAGTAACTTTGACTCTCTAAAATAATATGTTTTTGAACTTTGTTTAATCTAATAATTTAACCAAATATATTTTCATGCATCAAATATTTCCCTATAAAATTTCAACTAGATCCAATATATAGTTTGAAAGATATGTTTAATCTCACAAAATTGTCAACAAATATTATAAGGCCAAATTCAAAACTAATTTGGTTATTCATATCACAAATTTAGTAAACTTGTAAAATTGTACCGATTTTATTGATTTTACCAATTTTGCACGAGTCAAGATTGATTGTACCAGTTTTCAAGTTTAGTTCGATTTAGCATGTAAATACATGTTATCTCGTAAAATCATAAGATTTTAAGAGTTAACTCGCAATTTTGACAGCCTTGAGGGAAATACATGATTAGCCATACAATGCAAATCAAAGAGTCCAATGAATCAAATCACTAAAAAATGTGGTGGAAATATTTTAAGGAAAGTTTATCTTATAAAGATTGCAATTTGACCCATTAACGGGGAATCTTGGAAAGAGAACTTGGAAGCAATATTATTGTTCTACTTTATAACACGAAGTTGCCTACTGTTCTCAATGCTCAAAATGCAAGCCACGAGTTTATTTTTACCATTGTGCCAAGCAATGATCCATGTTAACATCGAAAGAAAGAAACTTTTACAAGAGAGAAGTAAAACATGTCCATCATCCGCATAAAGTAGCCGGTGCAATTCAAGAAAATAGTTTTCAGCAATTCAATTTTGGAGAACTTTTTACAGTTATCAAATAAACAAATCAGATCTACTATTACAATTATTGCTTTACTTTTCAATGAGGCTGTATTAAATGAGAAGTTCAGCAATATAGTAGTCAAGGTAAAGAAAACAACCATAAATTGGCCACAAATCTCTACTAAATGCCATACATATCAAATGTTTGCTCATCCTTAGCAATCAGAGGACTTCTTTCCCCATCTATGAAAACAACTTATCTTCAGATCATGGTTGTCTATTGGTTTTCAATTTTCTATCTTCTTTTATCATATTTTGATGCAGACTTGCATTCAGATCAGTTATTTTGAAATTTCTTTGCGTTGGTGAAGTCAATAAATGTTGTTGCGCCACGTGAATACCATATTATATGGTATACTGTATACTCACTCTTATTAGTAACCATAACATATTCCAAAAGAATATGCAACCTACACTGTAGAGTTAGAAAAAAAATCCTGGTTTGCATGCACTTCTAGTCATGTGTGTTAATGTAACAAACATGGCCTGAATAGGTAATTAATTGACAATTATATAATATCTAATTGCACCTCTAATTTATTGATGACTGAAACATCTTGAGAGGTGGAGGGGCAACGCCAAACAGTTCTTGGAATCAGCAAACCAACAAGTGAGGTTGGGACAAACATCAGGAATGCCAGGTATGGACGTGCAAACCTGCATTAGAATCTTGCATGTCAAAGAGAACCATGACCAACAGTTATAACATCAGGCTCTAGTTACTTCTGAGTAATAGAAGACATTCATGGTGTCTCATGGAAGTTCATCATTACAACCACCATCATCCTATAGAACATATTTATGTCGAATACAATGAAACTACTGAAAAAGAGACCCCACGCTCACACCTGTTGAAATTTTTCCCATTTGAAATTCCATTGAGAATAAAGAAAAGAACACGAGAACAAACTCACCAGTTCATCGCATAACTAGAGAAGAAAAGTCTCACGGTGGCAAGGATAACTGGGAAAATAATAGCCAATATAGTTCCAGCAGCATGGAAAATCAATCCTTGAAAGTAAACAAATTCTGGGTATTATTCACAAAATCTTCAACATGCAAGTCTTGTGTCATGTGAATGGTGTATCAGAGCATGGAGATTCAGATGGGAAAAAAATTCAGCAGTAGAGAGTTAACCTTTCACATAATCATAGAAGGTTGCAAAACAAGATCGTGACCTAGAATCCCAAAAATGCAAAAGGAATGGCATGACAAGAAAGATGACGATGGGAATGCTATGAAGTACCAGAGCTACCCTTCTTGAATAGAATATCTGGGGGGGAAACATCATAGATATGAGGGCAATGTTATGCATTAATAAAGGTCATAATAAGACAGCATAGTGAGTCATAAATAAGTTAAGATATAAGTGCAAATAATGAAACATTGAATAGAGCAAATATAATAAGTTTTGCAGCGTACAATGAACCATGACAAGTAATCAAAGAAAATAGCCCTCTCGTCCTTGTAGTCATTGGTTGTAGCTTCAAGATATTCTCTTTCTCGAGCATTAAGTAGCTTAGAAGAATTTGTGAAGGCTTTCAGTATGCTGAGCAAATTTTCTCCACGTGCTTGCATAATCCCAGGTCTGGTGGGAGTGCATTCAGATGCATAAGAGGATGCACTTAAGAATAAAGCGACAAAAGAATTCCAATAAAATATATACAGCAAAATGGCAGAAGTAAAGCATACAGTAATTTGTCCAATGTATCATAGGATGTATGGTAGTAATAACCACCAAGAAGAAAGATAATATCCAGGCTTGGAATGTTTCCGTGATCATGGGAAAATATTCTGTAATCTGTATCTCCAGGAATAACAGCAAAGACATCCTACATAGAGAAATCGATCACTGGAATTGAAATAATCAAATGCAAACAGCTGACAAGCACAGCAGATAGGTATTGGGATAAGCCACATTATGTTAGGAGGGTTTTATACAGACCCAAATGACATGAAGCAAAATTATATAAATGTTACTTGTTTGCACGTTTCCTTTACTAGTAAACATATATTAAATCACTCATCAGAATGTTTTGAAGTTAATTTTGAAAACAAAGAAAAGAAAAGAAAACCTGAACAGCACTATGTGCCATAGGATATACTGCAGACTCTGCATATAATTGAGAAGGCCAGGACCCAGGTCCAGATTGGCAGACTAAATCTGTTAATACAACAGTATTCACATTAGCATAGAGTAGCAGGACCATTACACACAACTCAGAACCATTAGAAAAAAAGTCAAAAACATGTGTTACCAACTAACAACAAATAAAGTTTCAATTCATTACTTATATTTCCAAATTAAGAAGCTTAGGAAGTGAGTGATGTCAGGAACAAGGTAAATTCATTATGATATTATGTGAATGTAAGTTGAATTAACTTTAAGAGGCTTTCTGAATGAATCATGATGTAAGAAAAAAGATGCATGTCATGTAGTTCCCTTTTCTGCTCTAAATCCAGTTCCCTTTTCTTCAAACCATTGAGTTAATGTTCCATATGCATTCTAAAAAGGTTGAAGAAAAGTAACAATTAAAATTGAATCACATCCTACCAGGACCAGATGTCCCAGATGCTTCCACATTTATAGAAGCTCCAATTGAATCACGCCATTTATGTGTCTTCATGAAGCCATGTGCACCCTGAAACATCATAATCAACCAACCTCCTTTAAGCTTGAAAATGAGGGAAGTAAAATAGAAAATAACTAGTGAAATAATGATCTATTAAATGTTTTTTTTACTGGATGTTTGTTGAGGTTGTCTAACAAAGTAGGAAAAAGAAAACTGCATTCAATATCTTGAGAAATACGATTGGTCCACAATGGAAACCTCGGCACAACAAGTGTTTTAAAAAGCTTATCACACAGTAATATTGCTGGATCTTATACCAGCATAAAAAGTTCTTCTGCGCCATTAAAAAGAAAAATAATAGGTCGAGGAGGAATCCAGCCAGATTCTGCAGTAACTCTAGCTAATTCCAGCATTGATGCTGCAAAACAATAAAACATGTAAACTGAAATGACTAAGCATGAAAGTTGATAATCAACGAGCACGTTTGAGATATTAAAGGCAGTACAAGGGGTTAGGAGATGTAGTTTACCCACCAACACATGAACCACAATCACCAGCTCCTGGTGAACCAAAAGGACTATCAAAATGGCCATTAATTAAAACAGAGGGGTCAGTTTCTAGTGAATCTGCTGGTGATATCCTGTCATTATGTAAAAGTTAGTCCACAATGGTGTTTTCCAAAAATTTAAGATAAAATGACACCCTTTTTCATGTCACAAGCATACAGATTATAGCATTATAAATTTATAATACCCATATGTAAAGTACAAGCAATTTAAGCCTTTAAGGTTTAGATGTGTGGTGCATCTTATATTAGGTGTGATGTCTAAGAATTCATGGGAGTGATTTCTAGGAGCCCTAGTGCGATGCTAGGTTTGTTTTCTTCCTATATAGCCTACTTGAGCCTAGTTACTCGTTCATTTACATTTCTAAAACACCACCTTATGCTAAACACACCCCAATACCCACCTAAAGCCAATTTTCCCATTTCCTAACCTGTCAATGCTATTATAACTTATAAAACATGGTGGTTAGGTGCTGTAATTGAAGACCCTCCATAAAAAATGTAATGTGATACTTTCTTATATTTCCTGAGGTAAAAAGAAAGAAAAAATAAAACATTTTCCCTTCACATGATTCAGCTTCCTGGTTTTAGTTCCAGCAGTGAACAGCGAAGTTTTAAATGCTGATTCCTCCAAGAGAAATTTTCATTTTGCACTAAGTTACTTACAGATATGCATGCAGTACGAGAACACTTTGGGGTTTGAGCACCCATCCGAACAAGTAGGGTCAATAGTTCAGCTTTCAGGCCATGACATTTTGTAACAAAAAAAATCTTTAATCCAACAAATGACTAGCTAGACAGTCTCCTCCTGTCACTAGGCTCACCAGCCATCCTGGGCTTTGATTCTTATCATCCTACCAGATTCGTTTCTGAATGACCTATGTGTAATAACTCCCGAACCACAATATCTTGACAACGGTATATGGTCCCCTCCATGGAAAATGATTGAAAATGGAAGACACAAAGTTCCTTGGAGGATGTAAGAAAGTCCCACAGAAAAATACCGGTCCCCATATGAAAGCTAATTGTAACTACACTCATACTTAATGGGGGGTGGGGAGTCTCATTCCTTGGATGACTCTAACTAGCACTGATTGAACGTCAGGACATGAAACACCGACACAAACAGGCAATAGAATTTCAGCAAGAAGTAAAGAAATTACCTGGCAACAATATTTATATGGTTTCTATAAGCGAAAGACATGCTGTGCCCTAAAACTATCATATTAAATGAACCATTAACAGTTGCCTCTTCAACCTCAATTCTGCAAAATTTGAAAGAAAAAAAAATGACGAGGGTGAATAAACCAAACTCGTAATTAAATTCTCTCAAAAAAGCGAACCATACCAGCGAACCTGATATTGGATCCAGCTCTCTCCTTTAGCATTTCCAACTGTTCTTTAATATACACCGCCGCTTTTTTTAATCCAGGACGCCCTTCCTTCAGTTTTTCAAAGTCAGGGCCAATTAATAGATAATTAAATAATCACGCGCGCCCACATAAGTATGCAAAGACAGTGAGGGAGTGACTGACCTGACGGTCTTCTTTGGTTAGAGCTGCAACATGTTGGATGGCTCTGGCCTCGGAGAAGCGATCGAGAGGGGCGTCGACCTCGAGAGGCTTGATGAATTTCATGTGAATTGTGGAGTAAACAAGAAGCGATATGAGACTGAAGATGGTCACTAGGAAGAAGAGGAATTTGAATCCAGATACATCTCTTGAGCTCAGCCTCAGCACCATTTCTGGATCTCTTTTTCCTTTTTCCACAAGAAAATGTCTTCCGACACTGGAACGGAAAACACGATGACAAGGAATTAATATGCGAGCGCGTGTGGAGGGAGTGCAGTAGGGGTTGAAGACATCAGCTTGAAAAGGATGCGATGCTATGTTTTGTCATTGCCTGTCAGTGGCGAGTTGATTCGGAGAACTAAACAGGCAGGTGATTATTTTATTTAAGATTAATTTTGAAAGTGCTTTTTTATTTTTAAATATATTAAAATGATTTTTTTTTTCCAATAGATTTTGAAACTCGGTGTCAAGTGAATAAATTCTGGGGGCTAACTTGTTGGCCCAATTTAGGCTTTTTGTTTATTTGTAGTGTTTGTTTCGGAGTTGGACTCAGATTGTTTTTTAAAATATTTTATTTGAAAATACATTAAAATGATATTTTTTATTAATTATTTTTTATATCAGTATATTAAAATAATTAAAAAACATTAAAAAATAAATTAAAATAAAAAATAAAAAAACAGTTTTTTCAAAAATATTTTCCATATATATTCCCAATACCGTCTTAATTGCTATAAAGAGATGTTAGAGCCTACCTCAAATTAAACTTTGTAGGTTGCTACCACTACCAGATTTATAAATGTTATCAATTGGGTCCAAATATCTCAAAAGCCTTTCAATAAGATATTTTAGTACATAAACATGCACGATAGATTAAGAAAAATAAGGTTTATTAACTTTTTCATCAAATTTTATTTCAATTAAAACTATTTTAGTGTCTAACAAGGTAATTTTTTGCATGTTGTAATTAATTATTTTAATAATTAATTAATAAATTATAATAGATAAATTCTATTAAAAATGATTTCTTTCACCTAAAAGGAACAGTGTAATCGAAACGCAAGAGAAGTGGTTCATATATTTTTTATATTGTAGATAACTTAGATAAATTTATCTACCCATTTTTGTTTATAACTTGCCTTTTTTCCTAGTAATATTAGATTTGAAATATTATACATACAAATATAACTTCTTCTTTTTTTTTACAAAAACAACCTAAAATACAAGAATCAAATTTCTCTAATAAATAAACTTAAACAAAAGATGATAAAATTAGAATTAAAAGCCTTTTTTATTTTATAAGATTTATTCCTCATATTATTATATTAAAAGTATTTCAGAACACTGATATTAATTTATTTTTCTTCAAAAAAATCCTAGGTCATTTTTTTGTCTATATATATATTTACAGGCACTAATATCAAATAAATATTAAAATATATAATTAGTTTTACATCTTTATAAGAAAAAAAACTTAAAAATAATTATGAGCTTTTTATGTAGAAAAATGATTGATTTTATACGTGTTGTAATTGGTTATTTTAATATTTAATTACTAAAATTGTATTAATAGAATATGTTAGAAATGAGTTTTTTATTTCACCTAAAAGTGATTGAATGGTGCTACTGTTAAAATTATTTTGATAATTATTTCACTGGTAGATTATACAATTGGAATAGAAAAAATTATGTTAAAATGAGCTATGTACTCCATGTAACATATTGATTGATTAATATGTATGTTTTATTTCTTTTATGAATTCTTTAATTAGCAAATAGTAAAATGACAATTGTTGAATTTTAGTACAGATGAGTGATTTATTTTATGCACCAAACAATTTGATTGGTGGTTTTGTTTTAATTATTTTGGTAATGATTTAATCGGTAGATAGCAAAATCGTAATTGATCAAATTGACTAAAAATATATTATTTGTTGTTTGCAACAAAAATGCAATTGCTAAAATTTATGAAAGATTTTTTTTTCAGATTTTTTCATCATATTATTATATTTAAAAAAATTTAGAACACTGAGATTAAATTAATGTGAGATTTATAAAGAAAAGTCAACCCAATTGTTTTATATATTTTAAGACATTAATATTAAATAAATATCACAATACATATATAATTAGTATCACATATATATAAGAAAAAAATTACAAATAATAGTTATCATTATTTTGAAAGTGTTATCTATAAGAATTAGAAATTTCAACAATTAACAATATTAACGAAAGAGCAATCAAAAAACTAAATAAATGAAAAAACAAAAATAATTATAAGCATATTTTAAAAAAATATTTGACTTGAAGGATAAATAAAAATAATTTAAAAAATAAAAAATAAAAAAATAATTAATATCAATTTTAAAATGATCATCAACACAAATTAAATGTAAAACAAAACTTAATAACAGTGGAAGTGATAAAAATTGGTGAGACCATAATTATTGTTAAAAAATAATTTTTACTTTATAAGATTTATTATTCATATTATTATATTAAAAATATTTCAGAGCAATGATAATAATTTGTTTTTCCAAAAAAACGAGGTCATATATATATAATATTAAATAAGTATAAAAATATACTTATTATGACATATTTAAAAATAAACAAAACTAACAAATGATCATTATTATTTTTTGAATGTCTTATCAATAATAATTAAAAATTTAAAACTTAACAATATTAACAGAAAAGCAATAAAAAACATATAAATGACATAATAAAAATAAAAATTATTATATGTTAAGACATTACTGCGAAGAACACTGGCCAGTCATAATTCAGGAGTGCTCCGAAAACAGCCTGCCATGTGGAATCTGAAGGTTGCTTTGAACTTCTGGTCACCACCATGAACCAACACATCTCTGCCGAGCTGTCCTTTTGCTGAACTACAAACAAACAGGCCATAGAGTCGTCGTTGCCCTTTCTTTGTTCTTTTCATGCGACATCATCGAGATTATTAATTTTTCCGAAAAAATTCAGTTACATTTCCTTCTCAAGCCAAGTAAATATTTTGAAAAATCAAAGAGTAGCAGCAGAAACGAAAGAGAGAGATTCCAAGCTTGATTAGAAATATGCTAAAATTTATTTAAAAAAAAAATAGTTTTTTTTTTAATTTTAATTGCTAATGTACAAAATAAATTTTTAATAATATATTATTTTAATATAATTTAGCTTGAAACACTTTGAAAATAACTGTTCTCAATTAATGCTCACAATCAAGCTTTGAGAAAATACCAAGACTTGATGAAGCGAGGCAACGCATTGAAATTGCTTATGCCATCATTTCAAATCACCAATATTCTTGTATTATTCGAAAGTTTAAGCAACTTCTCTTGATCATTTTATGAATTTTGGAAGATCTATTATGTAATTTTTAAATGGTTAATGTGTATTTAAATTATTTTTAGAATTTTGAGTTTTGGTGCTTTGTAAACATTGTGGAATTTGTAACTAGGCAAGTGAAATATATATAAAAAAATGTGTGCGTTGCCTTTTGTTTTATGTACTTTATTTATTATTTTGTTTAAATAGATGATAAAAACATAAAAGATAAAATATTTTAATCAACACACAAAAATTTTTAATTGCATACGGTCAAGTCTCTTTAAAATAGAAAAAAATCATATCATTTAGTATTTTCATTAAAAATCAAGAATATGCATTTGCATGCATTTCATGATTCAATAGTCATTTTACAAAATCCATGATAATTCGGTCAATACTTAAATAATTTATAATTTTAATTGACATGAATTAATAAAAAATTTGATATAAATAGTGGACCTACAAGTTGGTTGGTATTTAGATATATAGAACTCGACTAAAAGTTCATAGAATATTCTAAATTTTCACCAATTTTTAATTGAAATATTTTCCACCACAACACTCGAGTTGCATATAACTCATCAACCTTCCAAAATAGATGAATCCTTTAAGGGTATCTATATGATTTTTTTCACTAAAAAAATATTCTATGCACACGAGCCCATGATAAAATTAAAAAAACATAGTTTTTTACATGAATAAATCATACTCATCAAAACCTTTAAATCATATCTAAACCACACGAGTGCAACTTACCTCAAGTATGATGCGTTATGAGTGTTAATACCACTCGGTGTTAATCCCAAAAAAATATGAGTATTAATACCTTTCGTAATGACAATTAATCCCTTACCCTTAAATCTTTGATAAAACCAACACACTTAAAGTTTTTATAGTGACCCTGAACCAAACAACTAGGTATCAATTTTTTCAACTCTCCGACATATCGCATCCAAGCACGACAATGTGTTTGAGGTCGGTGTTAAAGAAGCGTGAATTCAAAACAAAGAGATAAAGCTTGTTCACTTTTAACTTGGTAAAATCCTATGAATTAATTCTCAATTCGTTTACAATGAAAACTATATTAGGAATGACAAATGAATTATCTCAAGCATTACAAGGAAAAGATGAAGATATCATAAATACAATGATTATTGTTAAAGTTTTCAAACAAAGACTTCAAATGATAAGGGATGAGAATCTTTAGTCTTTAAATTCTTTTTTTCTTCATGAACACAACAACTTCAAATGTTCCCAAAATATAACATTAGTTGATGAGATTTTTTAGTTTTGTGAAAAACATAACATTCATGTTCCCAAAATAGATGATACATTTGTCATTCATAATCGATCAAGATGTGACACCCAACAATTATCAAACTTGCATTGTTATCGAGCTTGAGTTATTATATACAAAAATGACTGCAATTTCAAGAGTTTAATAATAGTTTAGGAACACAAAGCTGTTTATTTGCATAGTATTTTTTTAAATCCAAATTGGTCTTTTCATGTTTTTATAATTAGAAATTGATTTGTCTTGGAAAAAAATGAAATGATTGATAATTAAAAGATTTTACAATGTTTTTAATATATAAAATCCCGAACGAATGAATTGTAAATTTTATATATGAAAATATAATTTGTGAAATATTTTTTTATTATATCTAATAACCTATTAATTTTGTATTAGAAACTTATAATTTTTTGGATCTTAGTTAATTTAGTTAAATGCTTCTATTATTTTGCCACGACTGCAATTTTATCCGGATCCCCGGATCCGTCCATTATTACTATCGCTTTATCAATGCAACGCCCAAATTTGGACGCTCTTTTATGATGTTATCGCTCTCGCCAAAGATACAAGTCATTCGGCCGGCCCTATTAGGATTTACGAGCTGCTGGCATCTGTCTGGGGGCAATCCGTAAATTTGTCTCCACATGCTGAACGGGACACGAACCGGTTCATTCCAGGCATTCGGTTCGAGTCACTCGACACTCCTTTATCACTCCCCTCGATCGCCGAAGTCGGAACCAGAAGAAACTGCTTCTCTTTCTGCTTTCTTCTCAGAACTTGGTTTTTCAGTAAATCGGTGGATCTTAATCGTTTAGCGATGAGTGTTGTTAGGACTCGGAGTAGCTGCGTAGCCATCCGTACTCTCTCTCCTTCCACATCCATCAACCGATCCTGCGCTCACGGCTCTGCTTCTTCAGGTTTAATCCTTTTTTCTTCACTCTGGCAACTCGACTCCTTTTAATATAAGCAGAATCCGTGTTCTTGATCGCATGCAGAAAACCAGAAACCATTTGATTGATTTCTCTGTTTCCATAACTTCACGTGATCATCAACTATAATATCTGCGTGTGTGTTTGATTCTCCTTTCATTCTTCATTCAATACTGTCAGGTCCTTTCTTGATACTGCAATGTTTGATTTATTTTCTTATGCTTCCAGAAATTCGTAACTGTTCATTTTCTGTTAATAATAATAATTTAAAAGCTATAGGCAAGTGTTTGTGTAACAGGATTGAAATCCATGTTTTACGAGAACATTATTGGCGATTAAACTTCAAAATTTATGCATAGAAAACCAGCAGACGCTACACCACCTGTACTTTTAATTTAATAAATTATTAATATTATAACGCAAATGTAATCGGTGTATGATCACAGCAAATTTGGAATCAACATGGAACGGAATCAATCTTTGATCTTGCCGGATTCGGCGCAATTGAGAGTAGTAAACTAGTTACTAAAAAATAGTTAGTGTGCGAGGGAGAAGGGGACCAAGGTGCATCAGACGGGCCTGTGGGCCAGTTATCAAAGCCGGTATACCTGACGGCGACGGTAACTGATTGAAATGATGGCCCAACTTCCCCAGAAAGGTTGTTGGTATTAGGCGTAACAACCTACGTTGTCACACATAGACCTCCACGTGAAATAACTAACTCTCCATTATATCAGTAAAAACTCTACTCTTATCTGAAAGATCACAGTAGGGAAATCAACCGGTTGGCCCGGACCTGTTCTAGTTAAAAATCAGAGTAGAAATTGATTCGGTGGGTTAACCTATAAATAGTCAACTTGTTAAAACCTAGTCAAACACATTTTGATCGAACCTGTTCAATCTATTTTTTCATGATTCAAGCCTTGTACCAAGAGCAGGTTAAGGCTTTTTTTTCCCCAGCCTAACTGTGTTTTTTCTTAATTAATATTTTGAAATTGTTTTCATACATGAACGATAAAAATAAACTTAAAAAATAAAATATTTTAATATATTTTTAAATATATATATATATATATATATATTTAAAATATAGGTTTTACGGTTTTAACTATTAATAAAACTATACGTGAATAGCTTCCTAGTTTCTTTGTGGATGGACGGTAACGTGGCAAGAGAGCGAAGGTTTGTCTTTATTTTGCAATCATGGGCGTGGAAAGAGAACCAGTGAGTCAGAGCTTTGACACTTCCGACCCTATTGGATCGAGTGCTCACATGGATACCATATGTTCCCCTTGTGGTGGGGTTTGTGATCTCAGATTTCCAGTAAGCGCGTGTCTACACTCTCTCTAATTCATGCTCACCGGGTTAACGAAGACACTGCATCGGGCTCTGAGACTTGCGTGTTTAGCACATCGGCCCGGACGCAAATGATAGCAGTGAAACACAGTTGATTATATGTATAAAATGTTGTCGTACACTAGCAGAACCCCCGTCGTGCGGCACGTGACCTTTATATCCAGCCGCCTTGTCGGAGGTCCCCACTGCCATTACAGTGCCGTGCAGCAGACTGCTCCACACTCCTTGCCAAAAATATGTTATTTTTTCTTGTTATTTTACTGTAATAAGCTTATGATACGTGGGATTCATCACCACCTGAAACTTCAAGTTTAAGAAGTGGGAGCGTTGCTTTTCCATATTGCTGATATGAAATGCTTTAGCGCGGCTGTTAAACCAGGTGGCTAAAGACTGTCTTGCTCTGCTAGTTGGTAGCCTTTTTACCTTGTTTGTTCTTCTTTTATTTTGGCGAAAATAGTGGCTGCAAAATATTGGGCTACTTGTCATTGTTTGCTGAAGTGAATATTGTTCTTTATAATTGAAGCAAAGATATTGATGGTTGTATGCAGACGATGCAACTTGTGGGTCGCCTACTTGGATCGGTAAGGGCCTCACCTGTGTTTGCTTCAAGCGAAAGGGAGCATATGAGAGAATTTGCATCAACTTGACCCCTCAACAGGCAAGTGGACTCGCAACAAGAACCAAATAGTACTGAAGATAAAAAAATTATAATTTTTATTGATTTTTTCTTGTTCTTTTATCTACTATCTCTCTTATCTTATTGTAACATTAAACTCTAAACATCTGGTTTCTGTCGATTCTTACCAATAAAAATGCCTGCCTTGGTCGTACATTGGCCAAATGGAGCTGATCTATTTGATGCTCAAAATTGGTCTGTTCTGGCAAACTTGGAAGTGCAGATTAATAAAGCTTGTTTCTTTAATTTAATCAATCATCCATCACCGTGATGATTGTTGACAAATCTAGACCTCGTTGTTTAAGTCCCTAGTCTCTACCAGGAGTTGCTTTCACTTTGCAATTAGTTTAGCAAGATCAATTATATACAGTCACAAATGCTGGAAAATAGAAGTAATGGACACCTTGTCTTCTCATGTCATCAGCCATACGTGTAGATTATGAACTGAATTTTTATAAATGCTAGTTACTGAATTTTCCACTTTTGCGTTGTCATAACAATGCCTTTGATTTTACAGGCGGTGTACAGACAGGGCTGAGGTTTTACCTATGCTATTCCTTTAATCTAGTTTATATGAAATCGTGAAACTGGGACTCCATAGAAGTTTGTCATAGCTTTCCCAGTTTTATGATCTTTAGCATTCCTACCCCTCTCCCTCTCTCTTCCTTATGATTGCCAACCATGATAGAGTAGTTTAAAATCTGGCAGGAAGAGAGATTGAAGAGGTTGAAGCATAGAATGAAGGTTTATTTTGATGCTTCCAGGCCAGACCACCAGGTATGGCATTATTTTCATTTTTCCATCGTTGGAATTTTCTTAGGAGCACTTAACTCCAGACTTGAAAACTATGGTTCATATTTTTAATCAGCAAATATGGAATGGGATATCCCACAGAATCAAATTTGTAACATATGTGAAGTTGTTGAAACTAAACCCTGAAACTGCATCCCATATTTTCACTTTTCTGCCAAGTTCTTTTCTGACTAATTTACAAAGTAATGTTTCACGAGAACAGGATGCTTTGAGAGCTCTATGGTCTGCCACATATCCTGATCGGGAACTGAGTGGCTTAATATCTGATCAATGGAAAGAAATGGGATGGCAGGGAAGAGATCCATCTACTGATTTCAGGTTGTTTTTACTGCTTCCCATTTATTCTGCACATCTGGTGTGATTTTTTTCACGTATTTCACATTTTTTCCCGGTGAACAGAGGAGCTGGATTCATTTCTCTGGAAAATCTACTGTTCTTTGCAAAGACATTTTCAGTAAGATTCTTGTCTGGCAGTACAGAGAATCTTGCATAAATGTACACCAGGATATGTTTTGCAATAACATTATCTGTTTTTTTTTTTTGGTGGAAGACATCATTTCAACATTTGCTAAAAAAACAAGGAGGAAAACGATCTGCCTGGGAGTATCCATTTGCTGTTGCTGGTGTAAATATCACATTTATGATTATGCAGATGCTTGACCTTGATGCCAGTAAGTGTGAAATGAATATCAGCTTTTCTCCATAATTCCACATCAACTGCATCTTGACAAACATCATAATTACTATTAAAATCCTTTAATGAATAAAATAAAAACACACACAAAAAACTAGCTAAATCGTTGTTGCACTTGCCTCTTTTTATTTTGCCTAGTTTCTCTCTTCAATTTCACCGTTTCTCAACCTGTTTATTTATTTATTTACTTTTTTTTCTATAAGGTTATTTACAAGTTTTAATATAATTTTTTTCTTCTCGATCCCAACATTAGATCTATTGGAAGTAGGGTTTTGTATTTATTTTAATTTTCTTTTTGTGAATTTATTTCGATCTCATAGGTTACAGATTCAACAAGTTAATTTGAATTAACTTAAAGCGTTTTTTTTTCCAATTAACTTTTCATGAAACCATCTTGCTCTTATGATCGATCCTTGTTGTAGGTTTAACATGTTGCCTATGTTTATTTTTTTCAGTTCTTTTTTAATCTGGCTTCATTTTTTTGCATCACAATCTCATGATTTATGTTGTGACAGTTTGACTCAAGTTTATTCAATTTATTTTTTAGGGTCTCTTTTAATTGAATATTATTTTATTAGCTTTCCATGAGATTTTTTTCTCATGACTTGAATTACAGATTTAGCTGGTAATCCAGGTTGCCTCAGGTATTTTTTTTTAACTGTTTTTAATTTAATAAACTTTTTTCAATTTTCATCCTTCAACAATATTTGATTAATAGGAATTATTCTTAATATTTTATTTTTATTTTTTTATATAAGATTATCATAATCTTATGATTCGGGTCATGGATTTGATGAGTTATCCCAAGTTTATCCTATATATCGTATTTTTAATATTTTTTAAAAATATTATTCAATATATCTCTGCATCAATATTTAATAAAAATATAATTCAATATGCATTGTATTTTAAGTTCATGATTAAGTTTTTTTTTTTCTTATTAAAAACATGTTAGTAATGCTTGAGTTTTTTTTATTTTTTTATTTAAATACAATACGACCAGTAGCGCAGCGCGGGCATGGGCTAATGATATAAACTTCTGCCTAAAAGTTGATAGATAATCTATGGCCTCATGCTCCAAGAAGATCTTCATGAACCAACACCTCTTTATTCTTGCCTAAATTTGCTTTAGTTTTTGACATGTTTTAATTGGGTGAGCTTTTTTTTGTGCAGTGAAACCTCGAACATTTGTCAGATCAGTTTTCTTACAGATTCTGTTAGGTAAGAAGCAGCAGCAGCTATATCCAGTAAAACATTAAGGTCAAACAGTGATGTCCTAAAGAGCCCTATGAAACTCCAGTCCATTAGAAAGGCTAATAGAGGTGCCTTTGTGTAAAAGATTTCTATTTAACCTTGTGATAGGTGAAGTGGCTGAATATAGAGTTGCTACTCTGCCATTAACCTAGAACATATCAGCAATTCACTTGTTTCCATGGCCGCCTAATGACTAACATCTGTGCTTTCACTTGTTTCTACTCTGTGCTGAATATAGAGTTGCTACTCTGCCATTAACCTAGGACATATCAGCAATTCACTTGTTTCCATGGCCGCCTAATGCTAACATCTGTGCTTTCAGAAAACGAATGGGCATTTGACCTTCTCTATTGTGTGGCTTTTGCGGTCATGGACAATCAATGGTTGCAGAGAAATGCTACGTACATGGAGTTCAACGTGAGAATCTATTTAGCCTCCTCCATTCCTTTTGTGTTCATATGGATAGAGAGAGCTTGGTTT
This sequence comes from Salix exigua, assembly GCA_032356905.1. NCBI lineage: Eukaryota > Viridiplantae > Streptophyta > Magnoliopsida > Malpighiales > Salicaceae > Salix > Salix exigua. The sequence goes on along the minus strand of CM063597.1, from coordinate 4,200,814 downwards.
TGTTGATCCGTGTATCAACTCGTCAATTTCCTTTATGCAGCATGCTGATTGTTAAGGGTCACCACTGATCAAATGATATTTTGTATTAGGATGTCTTGAAATCTACACGAGCCCAGATAGAGAGAGAACTTCTGATGGATGACGTCTTACGGATCGAAGACATGCCTTCTTACAGCCTTCTCATTTAGCAATAAGCTCCTGCAGCTTCAGGCCACTGATGTGTTTATTTAACATTGAAGCTGTAAAGTCCCTTCCCATCTCCTCTCTTTCCAAGTTGATTTGTGATCCATGTGGTTTCGACACATGTCAAAATCTGATGGGAATGCATTCTGTTTTGAAGCTGTACGAGGTGGGCGGGCGTGCAAAGAGTTGTGATGATTAATTTATATATTTAGGCCCTGTTAGTGGTTTTGGAAATTCAATTTCCAAACTTTCTTATGTTTGTTTGTCATTTAAAAAGTTGGTCAATGAAAAATATTTTCTAATCAAAGAAAAATTTGGCTTAGTTTTCAGGAAAGTATTTTCCGGAAAATTTAGGCGGAAAATAATTTTCGAAGTTGTGAAAAATTTAGAAATATCATTATTTGTTGATTATATCAAATTTGATCCTCAAACTTTTGATTGCTATATATAATTTGTTTTGAATATTTATTTTTCAATTCCATATCTTAAAATTTAATTTTATATTAATTTTGGTCCTTATTTTTATAATTTCTATTTGCTTCTTTTTTTATCATTTTTTTATTGAAATTTTTTATGTATCAAATTTGGTCCTCATTTTTTTATTGTTACTTATTTTATTTGAAATAATTTATTAAATGTTAATTATTATTATTTTAATTTATTCACCTTTCATTTTTTTTATTTTTTAGATTTGATCTCTTTTATTTTGATTATTATTTATTTTATTTGAGATAATTTATGAAATTATATTTTTTTCAGTTTCATTCTCATTCAACTTTTTAATTTGTAAGATTTGTTCCTCATTATTTTAATAAACTTGAAAAAAAATTAATTTATTAATAAATTATTTTTCAGTTTATTTTTCATAACACAAACAAATACTGAAAAATGTTTTCCAGTTCATTTTTCATAACATCGCTAAACATCGAATTCACTTTTAAAAAAATTACTTTCCAGACAAACAAATGGTGATTTTTGATTTTTGATATTTTAGTCGAATTCTAATGGATAATTATTATAAATTGATTATGATATTTGTTTTTCATTTTAAATCATGAGAAAAATATGCTTAGAAATTTTTAGAATTCGGTGAAAAGAAAAAATATTTCTTAAAATAGTTTTCATATAAGAGTTTCTTTATATTTTTTTGAAATATTGGAGAAAATTACATATTTTTATATCAAGTATGTATACTTCAAATTGGATTTATGGACCAATATTGAGCAAAAATTAATAGAAAAACATCAATGAAATCACAAAAACTTGAAATATAAATTTATTTCTTTTGGATTTTATTTTTTGTTTTTTCTTTGAAAAAAAAAACAGCCACCAAGTAAACAATGCTCTCGAATCCATCCAAATGAGTCATGACAATTATTATGTTAACAGAACATTACTGAAACTATTGTTTTCGGATTTTGGTTAATTAAATTGAACATTCTATCGACATTAGGAGAAATAGAGGTAGTTTAATGAGTTCTTTTATTCCTTTACTCGTTCAAAGAGAACATGACGAGCACACGAGACTCAAAGACGGGCTAAGGCCTATCACAGCAGCTTGCTGAAAGACGACACGAAAGCAATAAAGAGACACCAAACCAGAGGTCCACAACACTGAAAAACACACCACAGATCCCGTTGTTATAAGTATCGCTGCTTCGATCAGGCAGATCCGACCAATTCTTCTCTGCGATTCTTGAAGAGGGTAACAACCCAATCCCTCTCTGGAAGGTTTTCTTTAATTACAGGGACTTGCTTGAAATTTTTAATCCATGCATGCAGGCGAGGGAATCTGTGGGCTTCAAATACTGCTCCTTCCCCTATCGCTTCTTCAATGACTTCCAACCAGTAAACAACAGAACCGAAGGCTATATCTGCAATCCCTATACTTTCTCCACCAAAAATTTCTTCTCCCTATCCTTACAGGGACTTGCGTGTTGTTCTGCTGTTTGCAACATTTCCTGGGTTTCCTTCCTTGTCTTCTCAAGTTCTTCACCTTTAGAACTAAACATTCTCCACACTGCTGTGCCCTGCAGCCAGAATTAATCATGACATTGATTACTAGAAACCAAACGGACTGCCAAAGAAAATTGATCTTAACAGGTCCGGTTTTATAGTATTGTAAGAGTTATGAAATGTACCTTATCGTCGGCAAATTTGACCCAGAAACGAGCCAGTGCTCTCTCGTAGGGGTCCTTAGGCAGCAATGGGTTTTGGGGCCACACCTCATCGATGTATTCGACAATAATCATGGACTCGCAAACTGGCTTGTCGCCATGGAGAAACACCGGGACCTTCTTGTGAACAGGGTTATGCTTGAGAAGCAGAGGACTTTTATTGGCGGGATCTTGCTCTATAAACTCATACGGAATAGCCTTCAATTTCAGAGCCCATATCACTCGGTAAGTAAATGGACTGGGCAATGCTCCAAGCAGCTTCGGTTGTTCAGACATGGTTGAGAGGTTTGTGGTGCTTCTTCATCGTTACCTCCCACACTCCTTTATAGAGCTGAGTAATCTTGCTTGGGCAGCAATTTAACTTTCCTTGGAAATCGGTGATCTTTTTTTTTCAACAAGTCGAAAAGTCTCAGTTAACATAATATCTCATCATCATACAAGTTTTTAGTAGAAAAACTCACTTACAATAATATAAATTACATTTTAAAATCTCAACTAAATTCATTTAACAACATAATCTTTACTAAAAGTTATTGATGGTTTCTTGCATGTAGATGTCTTGTAAGTTATAAAACAATTTTGTTTCTGGCGTTGATAACGGACTTGAGATCTATATAACAGGTATTCAATTCAAGTAAAATGTTATTTTTATAAAATTCTGAAACAACTAGAGTTTTATTCTCTTATATAAACTTTAAAATATACTTTCTGAGATCGAGTTTTCCTTGGAGGAAAAAATATCTTGAGGTGAAATTAGTTTATAGAATAAACTAGTGACAATGGAGGAGAATTAGGTAGCGGGAGCATGTCGGCTGACCATAAAAAAATTAAAAACTAGAGACAAGGGAATAGTTTTCTTTTCTTTTCTTTGATGAACGAGAGATCGTCGTTGCCGTGGATAACCTTGGTTTAAATTGTTTTTATTTAAAAATATACTAAAATAATATTTTTTGTTTTTTTTTTAAATTATATTTAATATGTATATATATTAAAATAATAATAATAAAAATCACACATGGTGTAGTGCATGGAAAAATGTAACACGTCTTCTTCATCTTTCAAAAAAAAAGGGTAAAGAAGTTTGTCTCAGTCAAAGTTTTAAAAGTTAATTAATGGTAAAGCTTCTTTGAATTCAATCTTAAATTGATCGAGTAATTAGAGTAGTTAACCTACTGCTCAAGTAAGAGGACTTTATAAAATACTGTAGTGACAGTCAACGAAAACCCACGCACTGTTCTCTCAAAACGTGGCTGAAGTTAAGCTAGAGCCTGGTAATTCTAGAATACATGGAAGAGACCTGGCCCCAAAACCCACTGATGCCCGATGACCCTTCTGAGAGAGCTATGCCCGATGAAAGAATCTGGTTTTTATTTTCGTTCTGGTCGTGATAGGGTGTTGCGGTATGGATTATGCTCTGTAGCAGCGGAGAAGAGAAGGAAAAGACAGTGAATTGGAAATGCTGAAAACCATTGAAGAACATGCTTTTGGAAAGGAGAAATTTTTCTGCAGGGACAAGATTAGCCTGGTGGACATTATTATTTATATTATAACATATAATGAAAACAGATCAGAACTTCACTATAAATTGTGACTGAAAATATTGTGGATTATAATAGTGTGTTTTTGGGTCAGTTCGGTTTTTGGTTTGGTTCGGCTCGATCGGGTCACCGGTTAATTGATTTTTTTATATTTCTTTGCACAGTAAAATAATCATTCTGTCCCTCGAAAAAGATAAAAAATAACACCCGCCAGTAGTGATGCCACGGTAATTGTATATTTTTGGTTCGATAGGGTAACTGGTTTTTTGAATTTTTTATATTTCTTTGCAAAGTAACATAATCATTCTATCCCTCGGAAAAGATAAAAAATAGTAATAACTGGGGGTGCCACGAGGATTTCATATTTTTTTAAAATGACTAAATACTAATCTACCCCCCAATAAGATAAATTGAAGAGTTGGTTTAGGGGTGTTATCAAAATTTACCGTTTTTCTTATTATTTTCCTTTGAATACTGGTGCTCGTGTAACCCATGCCCCGACAGTATTCGGCCTCACACATGCTTCGGGAGGCGCGTGCAGCATCTTCCGGTGGAGTAAAATGTCCATCTGGCGCCTTTGTGGATGCGCTGCTATGTCCTCTTCCTCATGGAGTGACACGTTGTCCTCACAAGGTGGTTGGAGATGTGATGGTAGGCGGTTGAACTTTTTATTTCCCCTTTTCTATCTCCTTCACCCTAAACAACACAGTTGTCATCACCCAATTTTTGGGCGACTCCCCAAAATATATCAAAAAAATAAAATAAAAGAGGTCGGGGTTTGTTGGAAAAATCAATGTGCAAATTTTGGTTGTTTTCGCGGGTACAATCATATCTCTTTTGTCCCCAAAATAGAGGAAAATAAAGATTTAAGGCAAAAATAATTTATCATCAGATAAATCTGTATAAAAATTTAAGTCAATGGATATAATTATATTTTATGGGTCAATTTGATTTAATCGTCGGCCAATTTTAAATATAATTATGTTTGGGGATTAATTGAGGATCCAATTAAAGGATTTAATTAAGTGCAAGGACTTAATTATACTTTAAGTTGGTCAAATTAATTTTATTAAGGGCTTAATCAGTGAAAAATCAGGTGCTGGAAGTTAATTTGGGTTCAATCGAGAAGTTGGGAATTTTTGGCGGCCAAATTGAATTTTTTTGAGGCAATTATGCAAAATCGGGGGTCCAATTGGAAACAATTGAGAGTTTAATGGTCAATCGTGGGTCAAATAACATAAATTGGAAATCAAGGACCAATTTAAAAGTAGCGCAAAATTTAAGGGTAACTTTGAATTTTTCACGGGGACATAATTGCATAAATCATAAATTTAAGTTCAATTGAGGGTGCAATTAAAGGAGTTATAAGTTGAGGGACCAAATTGTATTTTACATCCCAAGAATAATAACTCACCAGCCACTCACAAAACATCTTTTGCCGGCCATTATTTCCCCCACCTCCGCAAATTAGAGAACCGAAAGTTGCAGTTACCGTTGTATCTGTGGCTATATAAACCAAGGCATTGACAGAACAAAGACACAGAAGAAAAACGGGGGAAGAAGGAGACGAACTGAATTCGAAAACTTCACTTCGGTTTTTTCCTTCATTTTTTTCCTCGGGCCCTCGTTTTTTATTTTCTCTTCTCTGCTCGATTTTCCCTCTCCCTCTCGGTTCGGTTTGCCTCTTTCTCTCTTGAAACAACTCGTTGCTCTCTCCCTCCCTCGGTCACGCCTCTCTCTCTCACTAAAACCAGAGGTGTTAGCCTCTCTCTCCCTCCCTTGATCACGCCTCTCTCTGTCACTAAAACCAGAGGCGTTAGCCTCTCTCTCCCTCCCTCGGTCACGCCTCTCTCTCTCACTAAAACCAGAGGCGTTAGCCTCTCTCTCCCTCTCGGCCAAGCTTCCCAGTCACCACCTCAGACCACCCAACGACACCTTTGTGATCACAGAAAGCTTCCCCACCATCCCAGCAACCCATGCATCGTCACCGTTGAAAGGAAGGTGACATTCTCGGCGACGCAGCACACACAGACCGCCGCTTCCGAAGCCTTTTCTGGCGACCTCAGGCCACCATTCTCAACACCACCACGACCACAAGAACCACCTCGACGTCCTCTACACGAAGGTATAAACAGAATATCCATTCATTGCACTTGAAAAAACACCAAGTCACTGTTCATTTCTCCTTCACGACGATTCGTCTCGATTCATTGTTTGGAACGATGAATCAGGTCACTGATTCGGGTCGGGCTTTTGCCCGACCCGACACAAAACAAGCTTGGGCTTCCAGCCATGCTTCGAAGCCCAACCCTTGCCCCTTGGGCTCCGACCACGTTGGCCAGAGCCCGACCAGTTTCCAGCCGGGCGAGCCCGATCCAGCCTTCCGGTCGTCAGTCCGACCAAGATGAGCTGGGCTTTCACCCATGTCCTAAATCATTTGGGTGACAACCCGGACCAAGATGGATCGGGCTTTCACTCGAGTATCAAATGGGTGAGTGACAGTCGATCCACTACAAATATATATATATATATATAAATATAAATATAAATATAAAAATAATAAAATATTTTTCTTACTTTAAAAATATATACATTCTTTTTTTTAAAAAAAAAGAAATTTCAAAAAATATAAATATAAAAAATATAAATATAAATATAAATATAAAAATATAAATAAAAATATAAATAATAAAATATTTTTCTTACTTTATACATTCCTTTTTTAACAAAAAGAAATTTCAAAAATATAAAATGTATTTGTTTTTGTGCATACGGCCAAATTCCATGACTTTTTCATATATATTTTTCATAAAAATTATGTTGCATCTTTCTCATATTTTGAAACGAAAATTGGATATCGTAACCGGTTTATGATTATCCGTTGGAATTTGGCCAAAATGTCAAAAATAATTTTAAATATTTTTGTTTTATCTATTAGGGTGTAAATTTACATTGTAAAGTACATCCATGGATAAAAAATGTATATAATTTTAAATATTTTTGTTTTATCTATTAGGGTGTAAATTTAAATTGTAAAGTACACCCAAGGATAAAAAAGTATATAAAGTAAATATTTTTGCTTTATCTATTAGGGTGTAAATTTACACTGTAAAGTACATCCGTAGATATAAAAAAGAATTTTTGCCAGGGTGTAGATTTACATTGTAAAATACACCCGTAAATAAAAAATGGTTTTCAAAAATGCAATGAAATTTTTAAAGATAGAAAAATCAAACAACGATGCAGCTTACCTTAGGTAGGGTGCACTGAGGGTGATGCGTCTTCCCCTTGCACAACAAGTCCTCTTACCCTAAACTCTCGCAGACCAATAGATTCCTAGTGACCTTAATACTAGGTGGCGACTCTTGATATTTATAGTTATAATTTTTACGAGTATAAAATATCTTCATATTTTCGCCGCATGTCGTTGTCCCCCAAATCCCGGGGTGATCGTGAGGCGTGAGCGCGTCCCAAAAATCCGTCGTCGCGACAACGACAATCCCGGTTTTATTGTTGTTTCATTTCAGTTTTTGCTCTTTTAATTTTGTTGTATGGTCCTTATTTCTGTTATGTAAGTTTTGATTTTTTTAATTCTGTCCTTCAATTAAAATTGATTATATATTATGTTTTCATTTCAGTTGCTCTAATCATAGTCACCTTTAATTCTTTCTGATACTCCTCCACACTCTTATTACCCTGTATAATCATTTGTAAACGATTAAACAACTCCCGATAATAATATTTAGGAACATATCTCTTATTTATTATTGTTTTCAACTCCTTCCCATGTGCTAATTGGTCTTTCTCTATTCCTTCTTTCTACCACAAATCTCTCCCACCAAACCATTACATAGTCAGTATACTTCACTACAACTAACTAACCTTCTTTTTTCAGAGTATCTATGGATGTCAAAAATTATTTCCACCTTTTTTTCTTAATCTAAATAAGCTTCCGGATCAATTTTTCCTTAAAGACTAGGATTTTTAACTTAACACTACCCAAATTTTGGTCTATATCTCCCAAATCATCAAAATCCCTATGTGGCCGAATATGTCCCCTTCTTAATCGATTCTCATACCTTTCTCCCCTACGGTTAAGATCATCCTCAATTCATCTGCAGAGTTTCCAGTAACATTCTCCTCTTTCCTAGCTTCTCTACCCCTTTTACTTCATCCTCCATTAGACCTAGTCTGTAATTTTTCAATCCTAGTCATCAGCTCACCAAACATAAATTCCATTTGTTGTTATATTCTCAAAAGCCCATCTTCTTGGATTTCACTGTTCTTCTGTGGCACACTATTATAAGACATTATTATTTTATTTTTTTAAACTTGCATGAACATCATTAGCAATAGAAATAACACCTCACACACTCGTGTTTCACACAACTTTTAGGTTGTTCACTCAAATATGCTCCCTATGCCCTTTTCCACTCAAATTGCATTTCTTTAGTTCTTGAAATCACTTAGTAACAATTTAACAAAAAAACAACCAACTATGCAGTGAATTTATAAATTTGATATAGACTCTAGAAGCAAAAAAATTACGAAACTAACGATCAAGTTTTGTACGAATAATATGACGATTTGAAGACACAAAAATAATAATCAGAAAAGAGCTAAAAAATTATGAATTATCGAGAACTAAGGATTTAATTCATGAAAAATCCAGCAACTTAAGAAAAATCAAGTAAACTATCCATATTTTCAAGAAACACAAACAAGGCTACTAAATGGAAGAATAACCAATTTCCTAATGATCAAGGTTTTCTTAAGCATGTACTCAGCCAAAACAAGAAAATTGATTTTTTTTTCTTTTTTTTTATGTGTGGCAACAATCAAGATTTCAAGATCAAGCCTCCTTGATCAAAGAACAAAATAAAATCAAGAACTTAGGTGTCTATGCTGATTTTGATTAAGGAAGCATAAAAAAGAAGAACACTAACTTATGATTTAGTGTTCATCAAAGCAATAAAAAGTAAGATCTTTATATATATATAGGTTGCCAAATTTATTAAGAATCAAACAAGAAACAATAAAGACTCAAATTGAAGGATATAACCTGTGATTACATCAGCTTTCATACCAACTGATGTGAACCCTAACAGAATTTAATGGTATTCACGACCCCAAGATCAATCTAACCCAAGTTTGTTGAGATTTTAATGAGCTTATCACAATAGAAGATGTGCTCCAAGGCAACAAGACTATAAATCAACTCGATCACAGCGCCTACACTTGGAGATGAGCAATAGAAGTATAAATTCAAAACAAAGAATGATCAATTCTTTGAAGAGTTGAAAATTCAATCAAGAATAAATATTGAGCAACCCATAGTCAGTTACAATGCTGAAAATATCATCCAAAATTTTCCCTAAAATTATTCCTAAAAAGTATTTATACTCCAATCTAAAACCCTAGTTACCCTAATTGGCCTCACATAAACCCAATTTAAATAATAATCAACCCAAGCTAAAACTAGCCCAAACTAATTAAAATAAACAAAATAAACAAGTCTAAAACCCAAACAAATTTTCTTAAAGTTTGATAGCCCAACTATTTAAATAGGACAAGTTCATTGTGTCCGCATTTTTATCTGACACCAACAAGACCTAACTTAAAACGGATGGTTCTCTCTCGTCATAATGGATTAGAAGGCGTGCTATGTACCGTTGGAAAGTTATGGAAGTATAATTTCCATCCCAACTAGAATCAAATCAAAAGTCGATCTTTAGATCCAATTATGACTAAAAAAGTAACGAAACTATCCAAATCTAGTCTTCTTCTCTCAATCCTTGTGTAATGGTCTTGGTTCCACCAATAAGCCCTTCTTGAACAAAAATCAGATTAATCAAGGCTTGCTCTTTATTATTACAAATTCTCCTGAAGTCCACCTTAACCCATGTATCTTGAAGAAGTCCAATGAAAGCTTCTTTGAACTTCTTAGCTCTAAGCCTAGTAACTAGACAAACTGGAACCTCTAATGGATCCTTTGATGGTTGGATTGCATCAAGAATAATGTTGTTGTTAATTTAGATTAGCAATGAATTGTGTTAAGCAACAAAAAATCTATTAAAGATATAATTGTTTCAAATTTGGAATAGATTTTCCATTGCTGATTGTGAAACCTTCACAATAGATTAACCAATACTAATTAAAAATATTGTTTTAAATCTATTAAGTTATCAACGAACAAGATCTAAGGCAAAGAATAAGTCCTCATGAGAAGACGATAGGATATATGTGGTGTACGGAAAGCACCATGGTCTCTCAACAATGGTATTAAACCAGCTATAGACGACGAGCTCATTAATTTCTTTGAAGTCTTATGAACCCGAAGTGTTCCACCAAGTGATAATCCAAGATTTAACTCAATCTTCTATGTTTCTTCTTCTTCATTTGTTGCTGTTTGATATTGTTGTGCATCACTTGAAATGAGTCTTTGTAACAGATATCTCGATTGTGGGGACAATGTATCATCTTACGATTGAAGCGGGGAAGAAGAAGCTTTATGAAGCCATAGTTTGGGTCAAGTCGTGGTTTAACTTTAAGGAGTTGCATGAGTTTAAGGATGCCAGTGATGTTTCTGTGTTTACCTCCTCTAATCTCGGTGTTAGAGAGATTGGAAAATGATTTTGTACTAGTAGTATTAAGATTTGTAATGAGGTTTTTGTAAAAATGAACAAATTTCCTTTGAAATTCTCCCATGCTTTCTTGCTCTGCTTCTTAATCAGTAAACCATTTGATTTTCGATGAGTTGCTGTTCAAAGCTCAGCAACGACAACAAAAATTTCGTTTTCGAACATTACTCAGCAGCACAGATTAGAAATGGATTATGAATTTGTAATTGTTGCTGCATATTCTGTTGCTAATGTATTTGCTTTGTGACATATTTTTTGTTGCTAATTTATCTGCAACAAATTACAAATTTGCATTGAACAGTTTCCAATGCAAGTTGCTAATGATAATGTATGTAATGTAAATGTATGCACACAATGAGTATGCATACATTGTTACACATATATGCATACATGGCATAGAAGTGGGTATAAATAAGCGTAAAAGAGCATGCATTGAGTGTGAAATAATGAAGCCACAAATTTTATCCAAACTTATCTCCTTCTCTCTCTCAAACAGAATCCTCTCTTCTCTTTCTATAATCCCTGCATTTCTACATGGTATCGAGCTTGAATTGCTCACGCAAACATACTAAATGAGAAAAATTTCTCATTTTTTTGCTTCCACAGATTTGACAAATTGTTGCATATTTCACCCAAATTGATCTGCAAAATTCATAGCTTTGTGAAAAGGCAACTCATTGTATAAACACTCGAATTATGTAAAGTGTGTGATAAAATCGCCTATGTCATTTTACGATCATTCATCGAGCAATGATCCGACAATTTTCTGCGATTTCATACAAATTGATTGCAAAATTCATAGCTTCGTGAAGCAGACGACTCATTGTATCCTTATCGAATTGTGTAAAGTGTGTGATCACTTTGCCTCTGTCATTTTTGATCATCCAACACTAATGGTGATCTGCTTCACAACTTCAAATCCTTCAATCTCCAATTGCAGGTATGATTTCCACAATTTCCACCTCTGTGAATGTGAAATTGGTGGAGTCAAATTTCTTGAATTGGAATTTTCAAATGCAATTGTTGCTAGAGAGTAACGAAATCATTGGTTTTGATGATGGTTCTCATCCTTGTCCTATTACTAATTCGAGTACTTGAGAGTAATACGAGACAATTCTAACTCACTCTCGCTATGGAATGTGAGAATGTAATGATATGGAAGATTCATGATCGAGCGATCATGCAACTCATTACTACTACATTATCACCTATGGCCTTGTCTTGTACAATTGGTAGCGAGGAGCTCACGTGATCTCTAGAATATATTAAAGTAACAATTTTCCATTGTATCCAAAACCAACATATTTCAACTGAAATCCAACTGCAGAACATTAAGAAAGGAGCTGATTCTGTGAGTCAGTATCTTCTGAAGATAAAAGAGGCGCGAGATTATTTGAGTGCAGCTGAAGTTTATTTTGCAGACGAAGACATTGTCATCTTGGCATTGAATGGACTTCCACCTGAATTCAACACATTTCGATGTGTGATAAGAGGTAGAGAGAGTGTCATTCCATTGTAGGAATTTAGGTCACAATTATTGGATGAAGAAAGAATTGTTGAGAATTCTGTGACAGACACCCCTGCATATCTCACTACTATGCACACTATCTCAAAATCCACCTTACCTGCATCACTAGTGACTTTTCCACAGGTACGTGGAATGCATAGCTACAATTTGTATGGAAATGGTGGCTACAAACCATTTCATAGGAACATAGGCGAGGGAAGGTTTAATTCACAGTAGAGGCACTTTCATCGAAAAGTCCTTTTCATGGCAGGATGCATGATATGCCGATCATGAATTCGAGAATGTTTGACTATTATCGGTCTTCATCATCACCGTCCGATGAATTCGATCTGCATCAGTGTGTAATCTTGAAGGCCATACGACTCGGTTTGTGGACTCAATCTCGGTGAAAGGTTGAGGTGTCATATATGTGGCAAGACAAATCATAACACAATGTATTGTTTTACAATAGTAATGGTCCAAACTTTGGTGGTAATGCCAGTGTCTCAACTACGGTTTACCATGCCGATTATACCTCGACTTAGGATTATCATGCTCAGAAAAGTGTAGCACTGAACACTATCCTGCAACCATCTCACCACTCTGTTTTGCAGCAGTCTCAGAATGCCTCTCTAGTTTGGATAGCCAATTCTGGAGCAACAAATCATATGACAACATATTTGAATAATCTAGCATCATCCACCACTTATCTTACAAATGATACAGTGCAAACGGCAAATGGTGAAGGTTTGCTTGTATCATATATTGGGAATACCATTATTCCCACAAATACTACCCCTATTCAACTCAATTCAGTTTTGCATGTTCCTAAATTCACTGAAAATTTAGTAGCAGTGCATCGATTGTGTTTGAATAATCATTGCAGACTAATCTTTGATGCTTTAAATTTTTGGATTCAGGACAAGTTCACAGAGAGGATCATATACAAAGGTCAATGCAGTAATGGACTCTATCCCTTTTCCTTTGGTCATCATCGTCAATCTCGGTCCTTTGTTGGTCAGTTAGTTCTTTCATCTACTTAGCATTATCGTTTAGGTCATCCCACTAATAAAATTGCTACGATGATGCTAGAAAAAGCCAATATTAAATGTTCCATTGATTCAAATTCTTATGTATGTCATAGTTGTCTATAGGGTAAGTTTTCACAACTTCCCTTTCAATCGTGTGTTCATAAATCTGTAATTCCATTTCACACTATTCACAATGATATTTGGGGACCTTCTCCTTGTGTTTCCATAGATGGTTACCGATATTATGTGACCTTTATCGATGAATTTTCACGTTATTGCTGGCTATTTCCACTGGTTCATAAAAGTGATTTTTATTCTATATACGTCAGATTTTATCACTATGTTCAAACCCAATTTTCATGTTCTATTAAAGTTCCGCAAAGTGATGGGGGTGGTGAGTATGTTAGTAAACAACTCCAATCATTCTTCATTTCAAAAGGCATTGTTCATCAAAAATCCTGCCCTTATACTCCTGAACAAAATGGTCTTGCTTGAAGGCAAACATACACATTTAATTGAAACTACAATCACTGGACTACAACATGCCAAATTACTCGCTTCATTTTGGACTCATGCCGTCCATACATCCAGTATATCTTATCAATAGAATGCCTTCTATAATTTTACAGAATAAATCCCTTACGAGATTTTATTCCAAACTATTCCTTCCGTGTCTCACTTGTGAATTTTTGGTTGTGCTTGTTTTACTGTTATTACGACCATATTGACTTAATAAGCTACAACCTAAAACCACCATGTGTGTCTTTTGGGATATGCCTCTCAATATAAATGCTAGCTTTGTTATGAACTAGTTGGTAAAAGAACATATATCTCTAGACATGTCATTTTTAATGAGCATGTTTTTCTATATGTTGATTTAACTATTGGTGCTAAGGGCACTACTTTATCTTCTTCCCAGTCCTCACATATGCCCTTTCCAGTTGTTAATCATGAAAATGTTGTTGTTTTTCCTTCGCCATCTCTCCTTCCCTCGTCCATGCATCTGCATCGTCATCTTCCAAATCCATTCTGTTTCATCCGCCTCATCATCATAATCCATTCCTGGTGTTCCTTTGCCAATATCATCAACTCTTGTTGTTCCTGTCTCTAATTCCGAAATGCATCCGAGAGTGATTGATCATCAATTGATTCATTCATACTTGAGTGCATTTTAGTGATTCTTCATATCCCAGATATGAACCTGCATCCAATGTAGACATGAAGTAAGAGTGGGGTTATTAAGAAGATGAAGGTGTGTCTTGCCACGTCTGCTGTCTCAACCACTATTGATTTGAATGTGGTTGAGCCAACCAGTTACAAAACTGCTTTGACCATTCCTGTCTGGTTGAAGGCCATGAAGGATGAAATTGACGCACTTCAGTCGCAGCAGACCTGGAGTTAAATGCATCTGCCATCTGATAAAAATCTAGTGGGCTGCAAATGGATTTTTAAAATTAAGAGGCATGCTGATGGGACTATTGCAAGGTATAAGGCACGGTTGGTTGCTCAGGCATTTAGTCAAGAGCCTGGATTGGATTATGGTGAGACATTTAGTCCTGTGGTGAAGCCAACTACGGTGAGTTTGGTATTGACACTTGTCAATTTGGTTGGGTATTAAGGCAACTTGATGTTAAAAATGCCTTTTTACATGGCATTCTTCATGAGGATGTGTTTATGTCACAGCCCCCTGGTTTTGTTGACCAATTACAACCTCAGCTTGTCACAGCCCCCTGGTTATGGTCTGGAGCAGACGCCCCATGAGTGGAATGAGAGGTTCACTTCGTTTCTGCCATCATTGGGATTTCATCACACTTATTCAAATTCATCACTCTTTGTCAAATATTTGGATGCTGGGGTCATCATCTTGGGGATTATGTTGATGACATTATTATCACGGGGAGTGATTCTAATGTCATTAATCAGTTCATTGTTGCTCTCACTACAAAATTCCAGATCACAGATATGGGGGATCTTCATTTCTTCTTGGGAGTTCAAATTGTTCATACCCCAGCTGGACTGTTTCTCTCACAGTCGAATTACATTCATGAGTTGCTTCTTAAAACTGATATGCAAACTGCCAAACCGTGTGCCACTCCTTGTCTTCCATATCAACGGCTACTCAAGGATGATGGAGAATCGTTTGATAATCCTTTCTTGTATCGCAGCATTGTAGGTGCTCTACAATACCTGACATTTACAAGGTCCGTCATTGCGTTTGTAGTCCATCGGTGTGCCAATTTATGCAACATCCTATAGTGGATCACTTTGTGGTCGTTAAACGAATCTTGATTATATCCCCTTTAGTAGTGATAACCAATGGCTGGAAGTCTTAGAAGAAGTGGCAGCAGTAAAACTGTTTGAACCTCAGAAATTTCCTCGCTTGCATGCATGGATAGAAAATTTCAAGGATGAGCCCATCATCCAGGAAAATCTGCAAGGACATGACGAGATATTGGTCCACTTTAATCCTCTTGGAGGTAAGGCAACATCACGCTAATATATCCAGCAGTCAGGACAAGGGAGGGATATGGTCCATGAATTACAATTATTGTTATATAAATTTTAAAATTAATTGTATCTTGGACCAGTGTTCAGACATGAATCAAGTCCCGTTATATACGTTGCTTTTAATGATTAAATACATTCGATCTTCGGTATTCAAGTAAAAACAAGTCTCTGGTCTAATTGTTATGTTTCCTAGGCAACATTTTGTGTCGATTTAGTCTGGTGATTGTCTCATGACCTCAGTTAAATTATGGATTTGTTCGGCAGAGTTCGATGTCATTTTCCGAAGGAAAAATCCAGTGGTTGCTTTCATAAACCACTCTACTGTGCAATTTTGTTTTTGTAGAGTCCGAAGATTCCTTGTAATTATTCGGAGAATCCAAGATTAGACAGCTAAATTGATTTTTGAATTCCGAGAAATGGCAAGCAAAAGAAACACAAACCAGATGTAAAACATCAGCAATAATCGCTACAATCTTTAATGTCACAAACTCTAAACGAAGCCAGTTTCTCAATAAAGAATTATACATAATATTTTATCAGTTCATCAACAGGATCCTTTGAGAATCCACCTATTAATGGGTGAAGTGAAGCTGCTCAGGACATGGAATAGCCCATATTGTTGGAGAGTGATTTGGTGGAACCGAGTACTTTGCCTCGCTTACATGCCTGGATTCAGAATTTTAAGGAAATTCCAGTGATAAAAGAGAACCTTCCTGATCGTGAGAGACTGCTGGTGATTTTAGATGCTCAGGGCAGATGTTTCTCTCGAACTCGTCCATGTAGGTCATGACCACTAGAAATCTAGTAGCCTATCGTGTGATCATTGTTAAATAATATTTATAAAGTCTTATTTACTTTTTTTATTATTAAAGGTAGAATAGGACTTTCCCATTAACCTATTTATTGTTTATTTATAATTAGGTTAAGTGTAAGCACTCATAATCACCCAGAATTGTAGCCTCCGTTTTCGTGAGCTTAGTTATTTGAACATGTTAACAGAGCTGGTGTTATGGAACGAGGCCTAATCCCGAACACAGCTTTGCGGATCCAACCTGGTATTTTATTGGAGCGATTTTTTGTCTTTCACTTCTGCAGAATTTAGTATTTCGTCTTCCCTTTAGCTTCTACAATTTGATATTTGTGTTCATTTTCTATAATTATTTTGGTATTAGTTTGCGTTCAATTTGTGCAATTATTTTGGTATTTGTATTGGCGTTTAGTTCTGCAATCTCTGTTCAGTTTCTGCAATTTGGTATCTTGTTTTTCGCTGCTTTTTGCATTATGGAATCTGTGAGTGTGAGGCTGGATGAGAAGAATTATTTGTATTGGAGTTATGTAATGAGGATTTTTCTTAAGGGTAAGAAGATGTGGGGGTATGTTAGTGGAACTTATGTGATACCTAAGAATATTGAGGAGGGGGATGCTGGTTTGATAGATACATGGGAAGCAAATAATGCAAAGATCATTACTTGGATCAACAATTCGGTTGAGCATTCGATAGATACATAGTTAGCGAAGTATGAGACAACAAAAGAGGTTTTGGATCATCTGCAAAGGTTATTCACACAATCAAATTTTGAAAAACAATATCAATTAGAGAATGACATACGAGCTCTTCATCAGAAGAATATAAGTATTCAAAAGTTTTATTCTGTTGTGACAGATCTTTGGAATCACTTGGCTCTTATAGAATCGACAAAATTAAAGGCATATGGTGCCTATATTGAGCATAGAGAGCAGAGCATCAATGTTTGATACAACTTTTAACAACACTTCACAATGATTTCGATGGACTTAGAGGTTCAATTCTACATCGTTCTCCACTGCCTTCTGTTGACTCCATTGTCAGTGAGTTATTAGCTTAAGAAATTCATCTTTAATCTTATTCTGAAAAGAGAATTCTTTCTGCTTCAAATCTTACTGTATTAGCAGTACCTTCTAAATCATTCTCTAATCATCATAACAAGTTTTACACAAGGGTTGACTTTGATGAGTGCAATTTCTATAAACAGAAAGGTCATTGGAAGGCTCAATGTCCTAAGTTGAGGCATCAGAATCAAGCTTGGAAGCCTGACAGTTAGTCACAATCTAATACTAATAGACCACCTCAAGGTTATAAACCACCACACCACAATACCGCAGTAGTAGCTTCCTCAAGCTCATTGCACGATCCTACTACTTCGGCTGAGCAATTTTAGAGGTTTCTCTCCTTACAACCACAAGTAATGTCCACCTATTCTTTCATAGGTTAGTTGCCTCATAGTTTCTCAGGTATGTCACACTCAGAATGGGTTTTGAATTCTGGTGCTTCCCATCATATGCCTCCAGATTCCTCATCTTTTATCTTTATGTACCCTTTGTCCTCTATTCCTGTTATGACTAATGAAACTCACAAGACTCACAAGCACAAGCTTTTGCAATGATAATTTTCCACACATTATATTGATGATTCCGGGTTTAATATATACACAATTCTAAGTAAGGCAAGTATCTAAATACAGAGAGGATTACAACGGTAATGTTGTAATTGAGCTTATGCATTTACATCAGTAATTGGTAACATTATGAAAGGCAAGTTTTAGAGAATTATTTGTCTGGGATGCTTGGAATGATCTTCGGCAGTGTTCTTGTGATCATCCTTATACGCCCCTCAAAATCGAACGCCATCAGCAAGAGAGATTTTGCGTATGAGTATGTCGGTTCGTTCTTCGTGACAGGGGCTTGGTGAGAAGGTCGACAAGTCGATCATTAGTATGGACATGATCGACTTGAAGAATTCCACGATGCACTAGATCACGAACAAAGTGGAGGTCGATTTGAATATGTTTCATTCTTGAGTGATGGACAAGATTGACACTTAGATGAGTGGCACCAAGATTGTCGCAAAGGAGGGATGGTGATGTTTTGAGTTGAATGCCAAGTTCTCACGAAGAGAGGATAGCCACATGGTTTCGGAGGCTGCATTTGCAAGGGCTCTATACTCGACTCGGTGGACGATCATGCAACTGCAGCGTTGCTTCTTGGAGCTCGAGGAAATTGGGTTGGAGCCAAGGAAGCTGATATAAGCGGAAGTGGATGTGCGATCATCAAGGTTACCCGCCTAATCGACATCCGAAAAAGTAGTTAGAGCATAATGAGATATGGATTTAAGATGAATACCATAGAAAATAGTGTGCTTAAGGTAGCGGAGAAGACGCTTTCGTCGCTGTCCGGTGATTTTGAGTGGGCATGTGCATGAACCGAGATAGTTTGTTCACGAGTGTAGGAGATGTCAGCCGAGTGAGGGATAGATACTCGAAGGTCGCCAAGAACTTGACGATAGGTCGTGCTATCAAAGGAAGTCGATCCATCTATGAGCTTGAGGAGTCTTTGGTAGAGAGAGGGTTGAAACTGACCTTGGCCCCAAGCATATTTGTTGTATTTAGTAAATCTCGGATGTATTAGTCTTTGTGAAAGGAATAAACCATTTGGAGTGGGTAACACTTCCACCCCTAAGAAAAATGGAGTCGCCCCATGTCCTTGAGGAAAATTTACAGCCAAGTTGTTCAACAATGAAATTCACAAAGAGGATCATTCTGGTTAGAACCAAATCATCAACATACACTAAAAGATAACGAGATAATTGAATTTTGTTTGTAAATAAAAGAGATGAGTCAACTAAGGAATTCATAAAACCAATTTGTAGCAAGGCATTTTTCAAAGTTAAGTACCACACTCTAGAGTGCTGTTTAAGGCCATAAATGGCCTTGCGAGGCGACAAACATGGTTCGGTTTGCTTGGGTCTTTGAATCCAGGGGTTGTATCATAAAGACAGTTTCACTAAGTGCCCCATGTAAGAAAGCATTGTTTATGTCCATCTGCAGTAAACCCCAACCACGCATCACAACAATAGAAAGTATGGTTCTAATTGTATCCGGCTTGACTACGAGGACTAATGTCTCAGTATAGTCAATGCCAAGCCTTTGATGATACCCTTTGGCAACAAGACGTGCCTTGAATCGGTCAATTGACCCGTCAGGTTTTCTCTTCACACGGTAAACCCACCGACAACCAACAGGGTTACAATTATCGGGAGGAGGGACTAAGTCCCATGTCCCATGTCTGCATGAGAGTCGTGAGCTCTTGTGACATGGCAGATGCGCCGAGTGAGGATAAGACAGTGCTTGACTTACACAAGTAGGCTCAATAGTTTTAGCAAGAGGGTGTTTTGTCACCTGTGTTTAATTGCTTGGGTTTGAAGATGTTATTCTGGGATCTGGTGGTCATGGGATGGGATCTAATTGGTGGAAATTGTGTCGGTTGGGTCGTGGGTGTGTTGTGCAGTAAAGGGAATTTGTGAGAGAAGGAGTGAGGATGGGGATCGGGTTGTGTGGGAATGGGAGATGAGTTTGATGGAAGATGGGAAGAATTTGGGTTGATATGAGGTGTGTGTGATGCGGTGATGAGCATGGCAAAGGTGAGTGTGAATTAAAGGGGAAAGGAGTCGAATACATACCGGAGGGGCTGTCGGTGACGGTGAAGCATCTTCCGGAGACACCGGTGGCGGACGAGGCAAAGGTGGTGGTGTCACTGTATCTGGACACTATTTGAGTAGGAGACATGGTGGATAAGAGAGAAGATGGACACGGAGAGTCCGAGGAGGATGATAAGTGAGAAGGAAGATTTTGATTTTCATCAAAAGCGACGTGTCGGGAGAGATAGAGCCGATTGGTTTTTGGATCAAAACATTTATATGCATTTTGGGTTAGCAAATAGCCCAAAAGATGCAAGATACTGATTTTGGTTCCATTTTGTGGTGGTTGTATGGTTTAGTGAGGGGATAACATAAACATCCGAACTTGCGTAACTTAAGATAATTTGGTGGTTGATTAAAAAGTGCTTGGTACGAAGATATATTTTGAAGTAAAGGTTTGGGTGACGGTTGATTAAATATGCAGTGTGTGAAAAACATGAGGCTAATATTTGAGAGGTAAATTGGAATCATGAAGTAAAGTCAAACCAGTTTCTACTAAATGACAGATGACGACGTTCGGAAACACCGTTTTGTTGTGGAGTATGAGGGTCTGTAGTAAAATGACCGATACCATGCTGAGTAAAAAAGGATTTGAGACCCACATATTCTCCTCCATTATCGGAGTATAGGGTTTTAATCTTGCTTTGAAAATGATTTTCTACAAGAGCTTTAAATTGAGGAAAAATGGTTTGAACATCGGATTTGGTTTTCAAAGTGTAGACCCACATGTATTTGGTATAATGATCAATTAAAATAATGTAATACCGAGAGCCATCAAGGCCAACACAATGGGCTGGGCCCCAAACATCGGTATATATAAGATCAAGAGGGGTATCACTAGATAGACTTGTGGTTCGAAAAGGTTGGTGATGCGCTTTATTAATAGAACATGATGAACATAAAGAAGAATTTTTATTTTTCGTAAATGGATGTGAAAAAAGATGAATAATATGGTGAACAGTTTTCAGGGAGGGATGACCAAGTCTTTTATGCCATCCATCAACTGATACACGCTCATGCACGTTTGTAACTATAGGAGAGGAGGGGGCCACCAGTGTGTTTTGAAAAGATGTATACACCATCTTGACATGCACCCTTTGCTAGAATTATCCTTGAGAACCTATCCTTCACCAGAAAATAATATGGGTGAAATTCAATAAACACATTATTTTGAGAGGTAAAACGATGCACATATATGAGATTTTTTGATAGGTTTGGCACACATAGAGTATTTTTAAGAAAAAATATTTTTTTGTTAGATTTAAGAGAAAGAGATCCTATGTGTTAAACAAGCAAACCTGAACCATCACCAAGTACAACTTCATTAGTTCCGTCATATTCGGAATGAATGGTGAGGTTATTGAGATCTCCCGTGATGTTATGAGAGGCAGCGGAGTCCATAAGCCATTTTGAGTCCGTAGAGGGAGCATAGGTGCAATTAACAGTTGCCATGGGAGATTGAATCTGTGGACAAAATTTTGCAGTGTGACCGATATTGTCACAAAATTGACACTTGGGCTGATAACGTTTTTGAGTGGGATTGGGTCGGCCCATATTCTCGTCATACTGCCTATTATACCCACCAAGATTGCGTTGGAAGGTCGGATTTCTTTGAAAGCCCGAAGGCTCACCAGTGCTACGCTGAAAGGCCTGGTGTCTTTGAAAGCCCAAAGGCTTATTGTGTGTTCTCTGCCGAGAATGACCGGAAGGGTCATTGTGGTTTGTGTAGTTGGCAGATGCCAACAGTTGGGACGAGGTCGTTTCAAGACGACAAAGATAGCTTTCATGTCCAACCAATATCTCATGAAGCTCTTCAAAGTTGAGAAATTTTTCTCCGGCACAAATGGGTCCTGTGATTTCCCTGAAATCAGACCCTAATCCGTTCAAGATATACAAGGTGAGGTCGTCATCGGAGATGGGGTGGTCAATTACAGCAATTTCATCACCAACATTTTCACTACATGAAGGTATTCGGAATCGAGCGATTTCCCTTTTCATCAAGGTAATGTCTTCCTTGAGCTGCATAGCTCTCATTCGAGATTTCCTAGCGTACATGTTGTTCAATTTTTGCCAAGCCTCATGTGAAGTTTTGGAGGCTGCAATGAGAGGAGTAATCGTGGTTGAAGTGGATGCAAAGATCGCACCGAGTATGAGCTTGTCCTGCCGAACCTAGTGGTTCATGATTGAGGCGAGATGAGGAGGTGCCATCGCGATTGGGCACACCGATTTTCCTGTGACATAATCTAAAAGATCATATCCAATGAGGAGCGCCTCGAATTGAGCACACCATTGGGAAAAGGTGGAAGAGGTTAGCTTTCCATTGATCCGGGCTACAATATTGGGTGCTATGAGTGGAGTTTCGAGTGGGTGATGAAGGTTGATTGTTGGGATTTTGAGGTGTGGCCATGGTCGAGCTCGGGGTGGGGATCGTGTTCTCGTTTGAGGTAATATGCTCGATACCATAATGAAACTCACAAGACTCACAAGCACAAGCTTTTGCGGTGATAATTTTCCACACATTATATTGATGATTCCGGGTTTAATATATACACAATTCTAAGTAGGGTGAGCAAATCCGGTTCGATCCGGTTTTAACAAAAAAAGTAACCAAACTGATTTTTTATAAAACAAACCAAACCGAACCGAACCAATGAAAAACCGACCACTTTCGGTTCGGTTCGGTTCGGTTCGGTTTTTATGTTTAAAAATTGATTATAACCGAATGTAGTTTTGGGCCATCCGATGGGCTTTACGATAAATTTTCCGATGGGCTTACAATTAATATAAACAAAACCGATTTTCTCATAAAATCCCAAAGTATTTTTAATTTTTACGCAACTAATACAAATATTAATGTATTAAATTGTCAATATAATGTTTATAAGTTTTTTTTTACCTTTCTAATACTTTTATTTTGTTTTATTTAGCATGAGACAAAATAATTAAAACTACACAAGTAGACAAATTTAAATTACAAAAAATATCTTCAAAGGGTTTCAATAAAAACAACAAGCAACATTAACATCAAAACCTTCGGTAATAGATCCTCAATGACAACAAGCCAAATCTGCAAATTCAAACAAAACTAATCAATAACCTCGAGAATTGAAGTCTACGAAATTCAATAACAAGATGCTCATGTCCCTTCATCAAAAATCAAAACCAACTTGCTCGCAATCGGGTCCCTAACTAATAATGACTTCATTTTATTGGCGAAAGAAATTATCAAGTGGACCAAGACAAGAACACAAACCTCAAAATGTATCAACTAACTATTAATGCCTGTACCAAACCCTTTATCCTAGTGGTAAGTCAGCGGGCTTCCATCCAAACACAATGCGAGAAACCAATATTTTTCCAAGTGGACAAAAACAATTATAAATTTGTAATTGAAAACAAAGTAAATTAATAAAAACTTGAATTTAATCGAGTTTGATAATTCCTAACCAGCTCCTTTGGCCATTGCACTCTTTACTGAAGTAATCCCTACATAAAGCCTTTGTGTTCTCAAGCAATAACAGGAGAGAAACTAGAAGTTTTAACCATTGGCCTAATCTTGAATCTACCATTACGCACATACTAAACAACAATTACACAATATAAACACAGAGTTGATCTTGAATCTACCATTCTCGAGCAATTTTGGGTTGTCTTGAGGTTGTTTCCTAAGACTAACAATATGTTTTTGTGCGGTGTTGAGCATGATACTAAAGCTTCTTGATGTTCTCAGATATAATGAAGGTGAGCTACCAATCAAGTATCTTGGTGTCCCTCTTATTACTACACGACTCTTCAAGGAATAAATGACAAACATCTTCTCTATAACCACCACATAAATGACAACGAATAACATGAATAACAAAACAAGTCTCAAGCTTATCCGAGTAACAAGGGCTCCACGGATAACAATCCATAAAAGAAAAGAGAAGCAAGGTATGACCTGTTTATGCCAAACAAGTTTCCAACACCCTTATCATGGTATACATTAACTAAAACATTAAAATAAAATAGAGTAAATTATTTACTTACCTTTTGTAAACACAGGAAACAGAGGCCGAGAGGCGAGAGGCGAGAGGCGAGAGGGAGGGAGAGGCCGACAGGTGAGATCGAGCGAGAGGCCGACGAGCGAAAACCGAGAGCGAGAGAGAGGCCGAGAGGGCCAAAGGGGGCTGCTAAGGTTTTTTTCAAGGAATCGTCTATGAGAGGCAAGAGCGAGGAGGCGAGACGACCGAGTGGAGTCTGCTAGCCTGCTAGGGTTTTTTCAAAGTAATCGTTGATGAGCGATGAGAGCGAGGAGAGGCGAGAGGGACCGAGTGAGGTCTGCTATCTGCGGCTGCTAGGGTTTTTCGGAGGGAGAGGCGATGAAATGAAGCTCTGTATTTATAGTCGAGTGTTTTAAGTTTTAACTCGAACCAAACCGGTTCGGTTTGGGTTAATCGGTTTGCAAAAAACTGAGTACGTAACCGGAAAAATTTTAGAATTTTATAATCGGTTTAATCGGTTTTTTATCGGTTCGGTTTTCTCGGGTTATTTTTTCCGGTTTTCTCGATTTAATCGGTTGGACGATTTTTTTGCTCACCCCTAATTCTAAGTAAGGCAAGTATCTAAATACAGAGAGGATTACAAAGGATTACAACGGTAATCGTTGTGATTGAGCTTATGCATTTACACTCATAATTGGTAACATTATGAAAGGCAAGTTTTAGAGAATTATTTGTTGGGATGCTTGGAATGATCTTCGGCAGTGTTCCTATGATCATCCTTAATAATGACTACTGATGACACTCCTATATATGCCCTTAGTAGGTGTGTTGGTTACTGTTGTCACACCTCACTTGTTTCTCCCTAACGTTTATCTTATTCAGTGATGAAATTCAAGCTTTGAATGGATTTATTTGGTTGATGTTTGGCATTGTGTAAGTTTTATCTCTAACCTTTTCAAAATTTCTGAGCTGCAAATAAGGACGGCTCTCATAATTGTTGTGTTATTTTCATGTGTATGAAGTGGTACATGTAATCAAGCAATGGCTTGTGAGTAGTTTATTGGATTTGAAAGGTGTTTAAATCAGTTGGTACAGATGTAGTTCCTCTACTCGATATGCTAGTCTCTCTGTTCTAAATTACTGAGTTTATCTTGAAAAGCAGGCTGATGAATATGCGTTTTCTCTTTGCATCTAATCCAATGCGGAGTTGCTCTCTCATGGCCCGGGCATCCCAGAGGCAGAGTTTTGGGAAGAATGAATACCAGCCCTAGGAGTATAATTTGCTTACAAACTGAAGGTGGGATAAGGGATAGACATTTGGCTGATTTTCAAGCCAACTAGATATCCAATAGCTTTAGGCTTCGTGTTCCATGAGTTCTCAAACGATGAAGCTGCAGTTGAAATGATGAATTACATCATAGGACTTTTGTAATATTCAGCTTGCGTGGAATATGCCAATGATATGATTCCTTCCTTCAAATTAACAGAGTGGACTATCTTTTATTTTTGCTTTCAGTGCACTATAGGAAATTATCTGCTGCTCTATATTTTTCCTTTTAGTGCACCATAGGAAAATGACGTGTTTTAACGAGGACAATGAGCTTGGTGGAAATACTCTACTATTAAAATGTCTGGTTGATGAATTTCTTTACATACCACCACAAGATTAAAATCCTTATTTTTATATTAATTATGTAGAAGATGTTTGATTAATATTTTTTTATTTTAAAACATTTTACTTTTATAATATTTTGGAATTTTAGAGATATTTCTAATTTTGAGATTATGTTTGTTTGACTTTGTGTTTGTATTGTATAATTTAAAGTTAAATTATATTGAATTTGAATAATGTTTATTAAATTAATATTTTAATTTTTTATAGATATATAATTAATTAATTATATATGAAAGTACAACCATAAAACGGCGCGCCAAAACGCTCTGAAACCGAAACATTCCGTACCAATAGAAAAAACAAAACGCCAACCGAAACGAAACTGACAGCTATGATATATATTACAATTGGTTCTCATTTTTTAATTGATATTTTTTATATTCATTTCCTAATTAATTTTTGTTTTATAATTTCACCCCATCATTTTATCTCATAAAAAACAAGATTTCATGGAAAAAAAATTATTTTCCTTCTATTATGAGGCTATCCTGATGTCATGACCTAAAGTGTTAAGTTGGTAAGTTGATCCATGTGGGCTCAAATCTTTTTTTATCTTATAATTATTGTATTTCTAATACTTTCCATCTAATCATTCAACATTCAACATTGATATTTTTTTCAAAAAAATAGGCGATGTTATTTGTTTGTTTAAGTTTTTATCATGTTATTCCAATTTTATAACATGACTCGTAGGATAGGCATATGGCCTAAGCAACTTTAGGTCTTTGTTAACTCATAATTTCTATTTCTCCCTTTATAGGGTTGATTTTTCTTTTCTCAATTTAATCCTTTGATATTTAGTTAGTTGAGAATTAAATTTATTTTTTTAAAATATTCTTTTTGACTCTGCTCACGAGCTTTAATACACATGATGGAATCAATGTTTTGTGTATTTTTTATTTTTTTTTATCATTTGAAATTATTTGTTTTATTTTTAAAACACATTCTTTTCAAGCATCATCTTTTTCTTCAAATATTTTTTATTCAACTCTCAGCAAATGGGAGTTACATGGCTAGACCTTATCAAAATGGCATGCATTTTATTTAAATTGAATTTTCTTTTCACGATCTATAATTATGTAAAGTGTATCCCAATAATAATTGCTACTTTAATAGCTTTTCTGTTTGTGGTTTTAAATACAAAAAAAGAGGAGTATTTCTTGTCATGGGCTTTTAAAAATAAAAATTTCAAAAAACAAATATTTGATTAAAATTATTGAGAGATGAATTTTTGAATGTAAAATAAGTCTTCATGAATAAAAAAACAAGTAATTTAAATTTCGCAAAATTAATATTTGAAATGCAATTATATATGGTACTCAATGTACGAAAAAAACAGAATTTATTTGACTAAAAAAATCTCTATGAATGAGTGAAAAAAAAAGTTACCATAATAGATATGGTTTCTAATTTAGGTTATGGAATTAATCGGGTAAATTATTTTTATTAAATAAAATTGTTACTTAATTGAGTTTATTCTGGATTTGATTGGATGAATTGAGTTACCAAACACTAAGCAAGGGCAATTATGTTTGTTCAAGTGAATGCCTTATTCAATTAAGCTAAAAGCTTAATTTAATTCAAATTCAACACTGAATTTTAAAAATCAACCCCCAACAAATGAAAATGCCTATCTCTTCTGGTATATACAACAACAAAAACGACGTACTTTCTTTAGACTTAGTTAAGAAAACCTCATCTTCTTTGGTATAGATATATTTTGTATAAAAAAATCTTCATGGGCTCATCATATTTTTATAGGTATTAATGATGTATAAAAGTTATTTAAGAGCCTTTCATATTTTTATTCATATTAATACACATATCATATCATATCATATATATATATATATATATATATATATATATATATATATATATTTCTTCTAGTTAATACATGTTAGGTTTATTTTCTCTTTAATACTATGAGACCAATATTACATTTTAGCTTTATTTTCTCCATAAAAACTCATAAATCATGAATACTTTCTATAAAAGATTCAAAATATTTATTCTCTTCTTCTATTCGATATTTATTTATAGATTATTTTCCCTAAAAAATCATTAACTTAATCTTGTTTTTAAATTTATCAGAAAATATCTTTTTACGAGTATATAACACCAAACATCAGGCACCAATTATCTTAAAAGAAGAATGGATCAAATTTGCATAACAAAAAAATTAATTAATTATGCAAGATATAAATCTTGTTTTTAAATTACTTGAATTTTTAGTACGTATGGTGTAAAATATGTTAACTTCCAATCCACCATGATTATTGTTGCGATGGTTGTTTTTGTATGCGTGGACATCCTTGGAGACAGGAGGAAGTGCGGAAAAAAGATTTTTTATAACCATAAAATAATTGTTATAATTTTTTGGAGTCATCATCAGTATTAAGGTCACTAGGTAACCTAAAGTAAGTTATATTGTTGTCTGATTGTTTTTCGATGTCAGATTTTTATTTGTTGGTCTTTTCTAAGTCTTGAAGTAGATCTCTCTTCGTGAGAGTCTCTACATCATTAGGCCGAAAACTTAACCGCTAAAGTTTAACATTGTATTTAATGATGTTCTAATACTTATGAATGTATTTTACAATGTAATTCTATACCTCAATAATTAAAGATTACAAGCCATGAACAAAATAATTATTGAAAGAATTTTAATATTTTAGCCGAACTTTAATGTATAATTATAAATTGGTTACGATATCCAATTTTTCATTTTAAAACATGAGAAAAGATGTGATTTTTTTGGGTGAAAAATATGTTTAGGAAAGTTTTATAATTCAATTTTATATGTAAAAAGAAAGCACATTTTTTTATATATTTCAAATAAGGATCTTCTTATAGTGTTTTTTTTTTGTAAATTTATGAGAAAAATAGATTTTTTATACCAAGTCAGTTTACTTCAACATATATACCAACAAATTTTAAACAAAAATTTATAGAAAAACATACGATGAAATCACAAAATTCTTGAAATATAAGTTTATTGTTTTGAATTGTGTTTTTTGTTTTTCTTCAAAAAATAGTAGCCAAATGTAGTGAATTAATTCACTCCACACTGCATTCATGTATTGCACGAGCAAGTGTGGAGTGAATTAATTCACTCTTCGCTTCCACGTATTACATGAACATGGCTGAAAGTGAAGAAAATGAAGGTGGTCGATTACCGCCATGGAGTAGTCCGATATGAAGAGGAAGCCCTGTTGGTGGCTTTGGTGGCATCGTTGGTGATAGTGGTGGGCGAGTTGGCTGGAAAATCCAAGAAACCATGACGGATGTAGTCATGAGGGAGGAAGAGAAGGGAGAAAAGGGAGAAGATGACCAGCCTTGAGTTGCTTTGCAATGTAGTGAAAACTTTTCTGGTTTCTATGGGATGTGTTGGTGAAAGACATGGTAGCAGTGTTGGCCGGAAATTGCAAAAGGGATTGTCGACGAACAATAAAAACTATTCTATATTGGACTAAAATTTCAGTCATTGGTTCAAAGTGTTGTAACCTGATTTTGGGTCATACCCCAAAACTATCAGAAAATAACAAAAAATAAAATAAACGGGGTTGAAATCGGTAAAAAAAATCAAGGTGAAATTTTGGATATCTTTGAAAGTTCGATTTTACCCCTTTTGTGCCTAGAAATGATGAAAAACACAGATCCAAGGCTAAAGTAATTTATTACCAGATAAATCTGCATATAAACTAAGTCGTAAGATATAATTATATTTTTATGGACCAATTTGATTTAGTCGTTGGTTAATATAAAAGTGTAATTTTCAAGAATTAATTTAGGTCCAATTGAAGGGTTTAATTAAGCTTAGTGACTTATTTATACTTTAAATTAATCAAATTAATTTTTATTAAGGGCTTAGTCAATATGAAATCATGTTCTTAATTTTAATTCGGGTTCAATTGGTGATATTTTAATTTTCGGAGATCGATTTGAATTTTTCCAAGCCAATTATGCGAAATCAGGGACCCAATTGAACAAATTGAGAGTTTAATGGTTGATTGGGGACTATAACGCACAGATAAAAAGTCGAGGACCAAAATAAAAAAGGAGCGCGAAGTCAAGGCTAGTAATGAAATTATGAAGGAGGATATAATTGTAAAAAATCATAAATTTAAATTCAATTAAGAGTAAAATTAAAAGAGTTATAAATTGAGGCAACAAATCATATTTTACACCCAAAAGTAACAGCAACACTTGCTGCGTGCCACGACAAGGCACTGCCTCTGATTGCTCGACCAACCGCTGCACCACCACCTACCGACCACCTGCATGAAGTCTTAGGAAAACCAAAAGCGAGTCACCTTTGTGCAACGGTAACCTCGCAAATGGCTATAAAAAGCAGCGAGCGGGGAAGAAAAGAGGAGAGGAGGAGACATAGGAAACATGAAAGATCAACAAATAAAAATCGATGTATAAAACTTCAAATTTCATTTGCTTCTGTTTTCTTTCCCCCCTCTGGCCTTCGTTTTCTTTTTTTTTCTTCTGTTTCTTTTCATTTGTCTCTCTCTAATCAGACCCAAAGCTTCGTCTCTCTCTCTCCTCCTCGGTTCAGCAACGCCAACAGCCATCCCGGTCACCAAGCATCATCTCGTCACCTCCAGGAGCTCCCCTTACTCCGACGACCACCAGCCCAGTCTCAGGCAAGGATTGGCCGAACAGCCCTTGCAACAGCATACGACCCCGTCACATTCCGACGACAACTCCGACCACCACAGGCCACTATTTCCTGCGCCACCATGACCAGAAGAACCACCTTGATGTCCTCTACCCAAAGGTGTTAACATGTAAGCCTTTCATCACATTCGAAAATCTATCATGTCACTGTTCATCGTCTTCATTCTTGCATTTTGCATGCGCGAGGAGTGAATTTCACTCCCCGAGCGGTCAGTTGGGACGGGCTTCGTGCCCGGCCTGGCCACTGAAGAGACGAGCCTCCAGCCCGTCAAGAGTGTTGGGCCAGGAGCCGATGCAGGTGAGTTGCCGATCCACCCATAAATAAAAAATAATATAAAAAATATATAAAAAGATTTATAAAACAATATTTTTATATATAAAAAAAATCTAGAAAAATGTGTTGTTTTTCTTGCATACGGTCACTACACTAGCATATTTTAAAAAAATCTTTTGTTTAAAAAAACATGTTACCTTGGAATTTTAAGGGAAAAAATGTATTTTAGCATGAATTTTGCAAAGAAAAATCATTTTTCAGCATTTTATGGATTTTACAACATGTTTGTAAAATCCAAAGGGTATTGACCAATATTCCAAAAATTATATTTTCTGGTGACTCATATTATTCACTGTTGGTATTTGGATAAATAAATCCTAAAAGTGTTAATATTCTAAATATTCGACGAGGATAATGTGCTATCATTCACTTGTCGGTGTTTGGATGAATAAATCTTAAAGGGTTAACATCCAAAATATTTGGTAGGGATGATACGCTATTATTTATTGTCGGTGTTTGGATAAAATAATTCTAAAGGGGTTAATATCCAAAGTATTCGATGAGGGCAATATATCATCATTTAATATATTATAGCAATCATAAGAAAAACAAAAATATCAAACAGCTTACCTTAGGTAAGGCGTACTAGGGGTGCTAAAACCTTCCCTTTACGTAACTAGTCCCTTGTCCTAGAATCTCTGAAAGACCAGTTTAGGTTTCCTAGTAACCATAATACTTGGTGGCGACTCCCTTTCATAAAAATAAAGATAATCCCCCCAACATTTGAATCCCTCGCCACATTGGGGAAAGTCATTACTGACGCCGCACACTCATTTTTGGGGTGCGACACAAAGCGTAACCATCCTAATCGTTGTCTCAAAGTAGGTGCCATGAACCGCCAAATTTGATGGCTATGGTAGGTTGTCCGAGTTGTCACTTTTGGGTTGAATCAACGTGTGTGTGGTGTGAATAAACTAAAACTGACCATAAGCTAGTATAGTTAAGAATCAAGGGATCATTTTCGCACAAATTTTGTCAAATTTGATGAAGGATAAAGGTAGTAAATGTGTCCACAAATTTGGTACCAAAGAAGGATTTTTGGTACCAACTTTGCAGACGATAGATGAAGAAAAATTTGGACTAAATTCTCAGCCATTGGTTCAATGCATAACCATCCCAAACTTTCACTCAAAGTAGGTGCCATAAACTGCTAAATTTGACAAATACAGTAAGCTACCTTGAGTTGTCACCTTTTGGGCTAAACCAACGTATGTTGGTGTCAATCAATGAAAACTAACTATATGCTAGTATAGTCAAGAAACATATGATCATTTTCGCATAAATTTTTGTCAAATTTGATGAAGGATAAAGACAGTAAATGCGTTTGCAAAGTTTATACCAAAAAAGGATTTTTTCGATAAAAAATTGGGGAAGAAAGCTGTTTTTTCTTCAATTTTTTTCCTAATTGACCATACAACTTTAATTTCTTGTAATTTTACCCCCAATTTCAACCAATTAACTTGGTAAAAATTAAATTTGGTATTCAAAAATTTAAATCTTCTCAATTTAAGCCGCATTAGGCTCTCGACCTTATTTTTTTCACCAATTAAGCTCTTAATAAAATTAATTTGACAAATTTAAAGTATAATTAGGTCATTGCACTTAATTAAATCCTTTAATTAGACCCTCAATTAATTACTAAACATAATTAAACTTTAATTTGGCCCATGATTAAATCAAATTGGTGCATTAAAAATAAAATTATGTTTTTCTACTTAATTTTTATGCAGATTTATCCGATAGTAATTTATTTTAGCATTGAATTTGTATTTTTCACTGGTTTTGGATATAATAGAGGTACGATCGAGCTATCAAATCCGTCCAAGATTTCCATCTAGATTTTTATCCACCACATTAGTCTTTTTTATTTTTGTTTTTATTTCAAGTAAATTTTGTGAATAGCTGAAACAATGACAATTATTATGTTAACATAACAATACTGAAACTATTGTGTTCGAATTTTGGTTAATTAAATTAAACAATTGTCGATTGTCATTAGAAGAAATTTAGAGGTAGTTTAACGAGTTCTTTTATTCCTTTACTCATTCCGACGCTGATGAAAGGGAACAGGACGAATACACGAGACTCAAAGATGGGCTAAGGCACCCAAAGGGTCTTGCCGTGAATGGTGAGGACACTCTCGTTTCTTAAGAGAGGTCAGGGGTTCAATCCCTTCTCTTGTATGGAGCTGGCCATTTGGAGATCACTTTCACACCTTCGGGACCCACCCGGTGCGAACATTGATTAATCTAGACCAGCATCTGGGACACCGCGTGGTTTATAAAAAAAAAAACGGGCTAAAGCCTATCACAACAAACTTCTGAAAGACATCACGAAGGCAATAAAGAGACAGAATCGACACCAAACAAGAGTTCAAGAACACTGAAAAACACACCAGAACCTATTATTATCAGAAAACACATGAACTGAAATTTGAAATTCATTATTATTAGTATCGCTGCTGCGATCAGGCAGATCCGACAAATACTTCTCTGAGATTCTTCAAGAAGGTAATGAACCAATCCCTCTCTGGAAGGTTTTCTTTAATAACAGGAACTTCCTTGAAATTTTTAATCCATGCATGCAGGCGAGGGAAACTGTGGGCTTCAAATACTGCTCCTTCCCCTATCGCTTCTTCAATGGCTTCCAACCAGTAAAAAACAGAGCCAAAGGCTATATCTGCTATCCCTATACTGTCTCCACCAAAAAATTTCTTCTCCCCAATCCCGTGCTCTTCTACGGTTAGCAACATTTCCAGGGTTTCCTTCTTTGTCTTCTCAAGTTCTTCACCTTTAGAACGGAACATTCTCCGCACTGCTGTGCACTGCAGCCAGAATTAATCATGACATTGATTACTAGAAACCAAACGGAGTGCAGAAGAAAATCAATCTTAACAGATCCAGTTTTATAGTATTGTAAGAGTTATGAAAGTACCTTATCTTCGGCAAATTTGACCCAGAAACGAGCCTGTGCTCTCTCGTAGGGGTCGTTAGGCAGCAATGGGTTTTGGGGCCACACCTCATCGATGTATTCGACAATAATCATGGACTCGCAAACTGGCTTGTCGCCATGGAGAAACACCGGGACCTTCTTGTGAACAGGGTTGTACTTGAGAAGCAGAGGACTCTTATTGGTGAGATCTTCTTCTATAAACTCATACGGAATAGCCTTCAATTTCAGAGCCCATATCACTCGGTAAACAAATGGACTGGGCAATCTTCCAAGCAGCTTCGGTTGTTCAGCCATGATTGAGAGGTTTGTGGTGATTCTTCATCGTTACCTCCCGCACCCCTTTATAGAGTTGAGAAATCTTGTTTGGGCAGCAATTTAACTTCCTTGGAAATCGGTGATCTTTTGCTTAATTAAAGCATAGAATACATGTTGATGTATTTGCTTACATAATCATATTCATAAACAAATGTATTTATATAATATAGTTGTCAAATTCAGTTGTTGAAGATGCTAAAACATGATGTAATTAGATTAAATATACTCTTTCTTTTCTGCTCAAGTTCAATCGTGTTTTGGGTTTAATTACATTGTTAATTTCTGGGGGAAAAAGTTTGAATTTTCGTGTCTCTTCCGAACACTGATATAAAATTATTTTTCTTCAAAAAATTCTAGGTCCTTTCTCTCTCTCTATATATATATTTTCAAGCACTAATATCAAATAAATATTGAGATATATAATTAGTCTCCATATTTATAAGAAAAAAACTTAAAAATAATCATTATCATTAATTTGAATGCCTTATCTATAATAATTAGAAATTTCAAGACCTAAATAAATGACAAAACATAAATAAATATTATTAGATTGAAAAAAAAATATATGACCTGAAGAATAAATAAAAATTCAAAATCAAACAACAAAGATAAAAAATTTAATAAATATGAATTTTCAAATAATCACCAACACAAATTAAAATTTAAAGATCATATAAGAAAATTAGAAACAAAAACTAAGAGCATGTACATATACACATGGAAAAAAATAGAAACCATTTATGAAAAATATGTATAAAAGAAGGAATTAAAATAAAATCGAAGTTAAAAGTTTAAGGGCCAAAATGAAAACCACATATATAATAAATTAAATTTAAAGGACAAAATTGAAACAAATCAAAACTTTGATATCTAAAAAATTATAGAATTTAAGACAATACCGGAAATTAAAAGAACATGGACCGACATGAAACTTAAATATATAATCAATTTGCATTGAAGGATATAATTGAAACAAATCAAAACATTGATATCGAAAATCTTAAGGATTTCAATTCAATGTGGAAATTAAAAGACTAAGGCTTAAAATAAAACTATAATATATAATCAATTTCAATTGAAAAACAAAACTGAAACAAATCAAAACCTATATTAAAGGAATAAGGATCATAGAAAACAATTGAAAGTTTGGGGACTATAATGAAAAGTAAACAAATAGTGAGGCCTGACATGTACTTGCGTAGGTAGAAGAGAGAAACGGGGGGGAAGTTTAACCAACCATTAGCACGTCTCCAAACATGTTAGACCACCACGCGCCACTCTCAGAGGAAGATAACATGTTGTACAATAATTATAGACCCAGTAGAGTATTTTTGAAGATGGGATAACAATCGCATGCGTCGTCTGAAAACCGCGTAAGCGCTAATAGTGCAGCCTCAGAATAGATATTAAAAATCAACCCCCCAAAAATGAAAATACCAATCTCATTTGGTATATACAACAACAAAAACGACTTACTTTCTTTAGGAATAGTAAACCCATCTTATTTGTTATAAATATATTTTGTATAAAAATTCTTCAAGGACTCATCATAATTTTATCAGTATTAATGTTGTATAAAAGTTATTTAAGAGCCTTTCATATTTTTATTCATATTAGTACACATATCATATATATTTCTTCTCGCTAATACATGTCAAGTCTATTTTCCACTGTAATACTATGAGACCAATATTACATTTTAGCTTTATCTTCTCCATAAAAAACTCATAAATCATGAATACTTTATATAAAAGATTCATAATATTTATTCTCTACTTCTCTTTTGATATTTGTGTGCGTGGACATCCTTGGAGACAAAAGGAGGTGCACAGAAAAATGATTTTTATAACCATAAAATTATTGTTATAATTTTTTGCACTCGTGATATAGTATTAAGGTCACTTGGAAACCTAATAATGTGTGAGAGTTTGAGTAAGGAGACTTGTTGTACACATCACCCCAAGTTCACCCTACCTAAGGTAAGCTATATTGTTGTTTGATTGTTTTTCGATGTTAGATTTTTTTTTTGTTGGTATTTTCTAAGTCTTGAAGCAGATCTCTCTTTGTGAGAGGTCTCTACCTCATAGGGCTGAAAACTTACCTGTTAAAGTCCGAATTTTAACATTATATTTATTGTTTTCTTAATATCTATAGGTGTACTTTACAGTGTAATTTTACACCCCAATAATTAAAGCTTACAAAAAATGAACAAAATGATTATTGAAAGAATTTTGATATTTTGGCCGAACTCTAACGTATAATCATATATTGGTTATGATATCTCATTCTTTTTCATTTTAAAACATGAGAAAATATGTAATTTTTTTTTGTGAAAATATGTTTGGGAAATTTTTAGAATTCAGCCGCATGCGTGAAAAGAAAACACAATTTTTATATTTTTCCAATAAGGATCTTTTTATAATTTTTTTTGGAAATTTAGGAGAAAAAATAGATTTTTGCTATACCAAGTCAATATACTTCAACATAGATATACCAACCAATATTGAACAAAAATTGATAGAAAAACATATAATAAAACCACAAAAATCTTGGAATATAAATTTATTTTTTTGGATTTTTTGTATTTTCTTCGAAAAAAATAGAAGCCAAGTGAACAATGCAGAGTGAATTAATTCACTCTGCGCTTTACACATATTACTTGAACAAGGATAAAAGTGAAGAAAATGAAGGTGGTCGTTACCTATCATGTAGTAGTCCAATATGAAGAGAAAGCCCTGTTGGTGGCGTCGTTTGTGACAGTGGTGGACAAAGTTGGCTGGAAGATACAGGAAACCGTGATTGGAAAAAAGCAAAGGGATCGTCGACGAATAGTAAAAACTAGGGAAAGGGCTGTTCGTTTTTCTAAATTTCAGCTTCCAATTCCTCCACCTTAGGCCATAAATTTCTCCTCTATTTATAGTTGGAGGAAGAGAGTAATCTAGTCTGTATTGGACTACCCGAGTTGAAACTTTAGGGGATGAACCAACGCGTGTGTGGTGTTAATCAACCAAAACTAACCATATACTAGTATAGTCAAGAAACATATGATCATTTTTGCATAAAGTTTTGTCAAATTTGATGAAGGATAAAAGCAGTAAATGCGTCTGCAAAATTTATACCAGTGAAGGATTTTTTCGTTGAAAATTTGTGGAAGAAAGTTGTTTTTCTTCAATTTTGTTCCTAATTGACCTTAAAACTTTGTTTTCTTGTAATTTTACTTCTAATTTCAACCAATTAACCTAGTAAAAATTAAATTTGGTGTTCAAAAATTTCAATCTTCTCAATTTAACCCGTATTAGGCTATCAAACTTATTTTTTCACCAATTAAGCTCTTAATAAAATTAATTTAAAATATTTAAAGTATAATTAAGTCATTGCATTTACTTAAATCTTTCAATTTGTCAATCATCATTAGTAGAAATAGAGGTAGGCTAAGGAGTTCTTTTATTCCTTTACTCCTTCTGACACTCATGAAAGGGAACATGATGAGCACACGAGACTCAAAGACGGGCTAAGGCCTCTCACAGCAGACTGCTGAAACACGACATGAAGGCAAACCAGAGGTCCAGAATGGCAGGACACTGAAAAATGATAGAATATAGAAGAATGTGTAGAGTGTATTCTAGAAGTATTGAATTAGTAGTCTAGAATATAAGTAGAACTATATATTATGTGTATATAAGGGACAATTACACACGAGAATGGCAGGACACATTAGTTTTTTTTATTTTTGTTTTTATTTCAAGTAAATTTTGGGAATAGCTGAAACTATGACAATTATTATGTTAACAGAACATTACTGAAACTATTGTTTTCGGATTTTGGTTAATTAAATTGAACAATTGTCGATAGAAGAAATATAGAGATAGTTTACGAGTTCTTGTATTCCTTTACTCATTCCGACACTGATGAAAGGGAACATGACGAGTACACCGAGACTCAAAGACGGGCTAAGGCCTATCACAGCAACCTACTGAAAGACGACACGAAGGTAATAAACAGACAGAATCGACACCAAAAACCAGAGGTCCAGAACACTGAAAAACACACCACAGATCCTATTATTATCAGTATCGCTGCTGCGATCAGGCAGATCCGACCAGTGCTTCTCTGCGATTCTTAAAGAAGGTAACCAACCAATCCCTCTCTGGAAGGTTTTCTTTAATTGCAGGGACTTGCTTGAAATTTTTAATCCATGCATGCAGGCGAGGGAACCTGTGGGCTTCAAATACTGTTCCATCCCCTATCGCTTCTTCAATGACTTCCAACCAGTAAACAACAGAACCCAAGGCTATATCTGCTATCCCTATACTATCTCCGCCAAAAAATTTCTTCTCCCCAATCCCGTGCTCTTCTACGGTTAGCAACATTTCCAGGGTTTCCTTCTTCGTCTTCTCAAGTTCTTCACCTTTAGAACGGAACATTCTCCACACTGCCTGCAGCCAGAATTAATCATGACATTGATTACTAGAAACCAAACGGAGTGCAGAAGAAAATCAATCTTAACACGTCCAGTTTTATATTATTGTAATAGTTATGAAAGTACCTTATCTTCGGCAAATTTGACCCAGAAACGAGCCTGTGCTCTCTCGTAGGGGTCTTTAGGCAGCAATGGGTTTTGAGGCCACACCTCATCGATGTATTCGACAATAATCATGGACTCGCAAACTGGCTTCTCGCCATGGAGAAACACCGGGATCTTCTTGTGAACAGGGTTGTACTTGAGAAGCAGAGGACTCTTATTGGTGAGATCTTCTTCTATAAACTCATACGGAATAGCCTTCAATTTGAGAGCCCATATCACTCGGTAAACAAATGGACTGGGCAATGTTCCAAGCAGCTTCGGTTGTTCAGCCATGATTGAGAGGTTTGTGGTGATTCTTCATCGTTACCTCCCACACCCCTTTATAGAGTTGAGAAATCTTGCTTGGGCAGCAATTTAGCTTCCTTGGAAATCGGTGATCTTTTGCTTAATTAAAGGCATAGAATACATGTTGATGTATTTGCTTACATAATCATATTCATAAACAAATGTATTTATATAATATAGCTGTCAAATTCAGATGTTGAAGATGCTAAAACATGATGTAATTAAACTAAATATACTCTATTTCTTTTCTTTCTGCTCAAGTTCAATCGTGTTTTGAGTTTAATTATATTTTTAATTTCTGGGGAAAAAATATTGAATTTTCTTCTATTGAATTTTCTTCTCTCTCTCTCAATCTATTCTTATTTAATTATGGGAGAAAAGAGACATAACGACGAAGACAATAAATCAAATATTCGGTGGTGAGTAGTGACGTGTCGCTTTTACGACGAAAATTCTCCACGGAACTTGCTCGATGCTATTAATGTTGACTTCATGTCTCTTGTGGATGTTGCTATATTATACCGGTCATGGATGATGATATCATTGTTAATAATTTGGATTATTATTTAGAAATATATTAAAATAATAATAAAAAATTATTTTTAAAAATTTATTTTTCATACTAACATCTTAAAATAATATAAAAATATAAGTTATTAGTTTTGAAAAAAACTTTCATAAACAAATGGACTTAAGTGTGTATACTGAGCTTCTCCTTCAGTCTGTTGCAGCCTCTCCATATCACTCGGTAAACAAATGGACTGGGCAATGTTCCAAGCAGCTTCGGTTGTTCAGCCATGATTGAGAGGTTTGTGGTGATTCTTCATCGTTACCTCCCACACCCCTTTATAGAGTTGAGAAATCTTGCTTGGGCAGCAATTTAGCTTCCTTGGAAATCGGTGATCTTTTGCTTAATTAAAGGCATAGAATACATGTTGATGTATTTGCTTACATAATCATATTCATAAACAAATGTATTTATATAATATAGCTGTCAAATTCAGATGTTGAAGATGCTAAAACATGATGTAATTAAACTAAATATACTCTATTTCTTTTCTTTCTGCTCAAGTTCAATCGTGTTTTGAGTTTAATTATATTTTTAATTTCTGGGGAAAAAATATTGAATTTTCTTCTATTGAATTTTCTTCTCTCTCTCTCAATCTATTCTTATTTAATTATGGGAGAAAAGAGACATAACGACGAAGACAATAAATCAAATATTCGGTGGTGAGTAGTGACGTGTCGCTTTTACGACGAAAATTCTCCACGGAACTTGCTCGATGCTATTAATGTTGACTTCATGTCTCTTGTGGATGTTGCTATATTATACCGGTCATGGATGATGATATCATTGTTAATAATTTGGATTATTATTTAGAAATATATTAAAATAATAATAAAAAATTATTTTTAAAAATTTATTTTTCATACTAACATCTTAAAATAATATAAAAATATAAGTTAAAAAAATTACAATCACCCCTGCCTCTTTTGCCATGCATCTTGACTGCCAAGGCAGGCAAACCGAAGTGGTTTACATAAACATTAACTTATTGTGCCAAAATAAGGTAAGCCTTTCTCTGTTTATGCGTGTGGTGCTTTGGTTTTCGTATAGCACATCTTATTTTTAGGCATTTTTATTTTTAAAAAAGTTAAATTGTTTACATTTTTATTATGAATTAAAATTCTGAAAATTCAATTCGAATTTCATAGTTTAAATTTAATAAACACTACCTGAGAGACAAAAGAATAAACAATTCTCTTTAAGAAAGCAAATATTACTTAGGCTTAAACATGAAAGATGAAGCAATAGGCTTGACATCTAATGTTAAATAACATGATATTATTTTGCCTCAGGAAGGAGAGAGATGCTCGTCAAATGGCTTCAGGCCTGCCACCATCACCAGTAGAAATTAAAGATAGCTGCCTATAAGTTGTTTACCTGAACAATCACCTTCAGAATCTTCAATAATCTATTGTGTTCCTCATTTATCTTCTTATACTATAACAGTTGTTGCAGCCCATGCCTATGCAATACTTTTTCCCCACAGATCTATGGTTCACTTTGGTATATTAAGAATGTTTGAACAATCAATAGATACTTAGTTGAAGGTTAACAATGTTGATTTTTGGGTTTGGATATTGAAGTGTTTTTGGTAGAAGAAGTTCTTTACAGACAGAGAGAAAAGAAGGTAAGATTTTTCCACTAACCTCGTAGTTATTGTATTGAATTCATCATCTTCTTACAATTGATTTCTGTCTCTTATACATGTTTTTGAGACAGAGCATACACAAGCACACACTCACCAGATTAATGCACGTTTTCACATTCTATGATCACACACTTTATGCATGTTTATTTAGTTAGTTACAGCTGCACACAGATCACTAATTAACTAACTATTACATCATCTTCAATCCTCTAAGATTCCAGCTCAGCATCATATCTTCCAACAGCCTCTCCTAAGCTGCTGATTGGTTTAACTCCAAGATTCATTCTTAGTTGATTGAATCTATCCTTAGGCAAAGGCTTAGTGAATATATCTGCGAGTTAATTTTCCCCCTTGCAAAACTGCATGTTAACCAATCCTTCTTTCTAATGAAGTGATACTTCCTGTTTATATGTCTTGTTTTCTGATGGAAATCAGGATTCTTGGCAATTGAATTGCCTCAGCCTGCATTTCTCCAAAATCTTCAAGCACAAACCTAAGCCAAATGGCTTGTGCTCGTGGCTTGTAGTCGAGACATACCGAAGCCTGCTGTTGACTGAGCCACCATGCTCGCTTTACGAAGCCAAAGAGAAAACACCACCTCCAAAATAAAAGCATAGCCAGAGGTGCTCATGCTATCATCCTCACTGCCCCCAATCAAGCATCACGAGTAACCAATTAGAGTAGCAGATTTGTCCCTCACATATTCAATCCCATAGTCTAGGGTACCTTGAACATATCTCAACATCCTTCTAGCAATTCCCATATGCTTCTTCATAGGACAACTCATGAACCTTGATAGTAGACTTGCTTGAATACATCAAGTCCGGTCTTGTTGTCGTCAAATACAACAAGCTTCCCACTATTCTTCTATACAACCCTTCATCTGCAGGTTCACTCGCCATCCATCTTCTTCGATTTTTCTCCCACAGCTAGAGGAATTGCAACTGGATTGCAGTCCTCAAGCTCAAACTTGCTAAGTAAAGACTTAGCATACTTACTTTGGTGTATAAACACTCCTTGATTGGTCTGCAACACACCAATCCCTAGAAAATGATGAAGCGACTCTATGTCCGACATTTCATACCTCTGCATCATCTCCCTTTTAAACTCGACCATCAATGTTTCACTCGCTGCCGAGTATACACTATGTCATCAACATATATGGAAATAATGATTTGATCTCCTTCATTATCACTTCTAGTGTACAAAGTGGCTTCACTTGCACTCCTTTTAAACTTGCAACTTGTAAGGTAGGTATCGATTTCACTATACCAGGCTCTAGAGGCTTGTTTAAGTCCATATAGAGCCTTGTATAGTTTATACACCTTATGACTGGACCCCTATCACTTCAAACCCCTCGGGTTGCTCCACATATACCTCCTCATCAAGCA
The DNA here is from genome assembly GCA_032356905.1 of Salix exigua. Classification (NCBI taxonomy): domain Eukaryota; kingdom Viridiplantae; phylum Streptophyta; class Magnoliopsida; order Malpighiales; family Salicaceae; genus Salix; species Salix exigua. The sequence goes on along the minus strand of CM063597.1, from coordinate 4,158,294 downwards.
TTCCATTTAAGAATGCTGATTTAACATCAAGTTGGAATAATTTCCAACCTTTTGAGCTGCCAAAGCAATGAGTGTCCTGATGGTGTCTAACCTTGCTACTGGAGCAAAGGTTTCATTGTAATCCACCCCTGGTTTTGAGCATAGCCCTTGGCTACAAGTCTAGCCTTATGCTTGTGTATGGACCCATCAACATTAAGTTTTGTCTTGAAAACCCACTTCACACCTATCACAGGTTTATCAGCGAGGTCTTTCAATCGGCTCCGGGTATGATTCTTCTCAATCATCTCCAATTCACTCTTCATTGCATTCCGCGATCTTTACTCTTTGTTGCTTCGAGTAATTTTCTGGATCAATTATGCTCATGTGACATCTATTATAAATGTCTTCAAGACTTCTCATTTTACAGGTGTTGAACTAGGTGTGGAAGTGTTACTACTCGTCACTATCTGCATGTTCAGATTCCGAGTTAGTTTCGAATTTAAGTGTGTATCTTGAGCTTCTTCTTTAATCTGTTGCAGCCTCTCCATACTGCTTTCCTCACTGTCTTCAAACACTTGTGATGGTAATCCCGAACCCAATTGATTTTCATTCCAATTCCGGACTTGATTCTCAACAGAAACCACACTCCTTGACAACGACAACCTTCTTGGATTCTAGGATATACACCCTATACCCTTTTTCACAACTTCCATACCCCATAAACATCCCTTTTCAGCCTTCATCGTCAAACTTTTGCCTCAAACCTGCTGGGACATGAGAATAACATATAAGCCCGAATATTCTCAAATGTTTTATCCCAGGTTTCCTCCCTGTGAAGACTTCAAAAGGTGTTTTTTCTTCCACAACTGAGGTAGGACACCTATTCTAAAGGTATACAACAGTATTTATTGCCTTTCCCCAGAATTTGAGAGGTATTTCCTTTTCAAACATCATAGATCTTTCCATCTCACCTATAGTTCTATTTCTCCTCTCAGCAACCCCATTCTCTCGAGGAGAATAACTAATTGTGAGTTGCCTCTCCATGCCTTGACTAGCACAAAACAATCGAAATTCTTGAGAGGTAAACTCTCCACCCTCGTCACTTCTTAATGTTTTCGGTTTATGTCCACTTTGTGTTTCAACAAGCAATTTAAACTTCTTGAACACATATAATGCATCAGATTTATTTCGAAGTAGGTATATCCAACACATCCTAGAGAAATCATCAATAAAAGTGATGAAATACCTATTTCCACCAACTGATTCTGTTTGCATAGGTCCACATAGGTCTGTATGCACCAACTCTAGTGGATGCTTGGCTCTCCATGCTCCCTCTTTGTCAAAAGGTTCCCTATGCAGCTTGCCCTTTACACAACTCTCACGATTTCCTTCACTACATTAATCTAGGCAATCCTGTGACCATTTTGTTGAAATTCACTGATTAAAGCAACTATGCACCTAAAGGCGGAATTGATGCAAATACAATAAATAATGCAATCTTAAAATTAATTACTTGAAAGTAAAGAGATAAGGGAAAGATATTGCTAACTCGGTTTTTAACGTGGTTCGGCAAGCCTACGTCCACGACTCAAGTACAAACCAGTACTTGAGTATTGTACTCTTTTACTAATCCAAGTAACAAGATTACAATTTCCGCTTGATGAATCCACACCAAGACTTTACACCACTTGAAGATATGCCCTCTTCAAGATTTTCCTTTTCCACTTGAAGATGTCCCCTCTTCAAGATTTTTCCTTTCCACTTGAAGATGTCCCCTCTTCAAGATTTTTCCTTGGTGATGTTCCCTCACCAATACCAAGAGTTTTATACTCAACTCTCAAGAGTTTCACAATGGTTGTTTTTGTAAAACAACAATACACTATTAATAGTGTGGATATTACAAATGAAGATCTATGATCTCTTTCTCTCACTTAATAGCACTTAGGATATTTGAAGGTGTTTAAGTGTAGTGAGAATGAGAAATACTCTTTGTGTTAAGATATGAAGATTTAAACACAAATATGAGTATTAATGAGGATTGATGATATGAAGGTGTTTATGCACTTCTAATTGCCTCAATATAAGATATGAAAGTTCTATGTAATTTGTTTTGCAATTAAGAGGCCTATTTATAAGTTTCTAAAAGAAACTAGCCGTTTCTAGCCGTTTTAGTGCAACTGCCATATCAAGCGGTCGACCGGTTCACAACGGACAAAACCAAGCGGTCGACCGGTTCACAACGGATAAAACAATTTGTCTTCCAAGCGGTCGACCGGTTCACAACGGATACCTTAAGCGGTCGACCGGTTCATGCAGAAATCTATTTTGACAAATTATCTTTTCTGAATTTCTTGAACCGATTGATTATGACTTAAACCTTTTAATCATCAAATCCTTTTAATGCATGCACTGTGATGTGTGTGAGTTCATTTTAATTTGTGCTATCAAGATAGAAATTGAGATTTACACAAAGCACTAAAATGAACACTTATTCTAAGTCTTCACTTGCTTGCATCTTGGACTTCTTGGAGTGATTTCTTCGTGTACTCCGTTATGCTTGTTGATGTATTCTTTGTATAAAACCTGTTTATAGCTTAATCTCATCCAAGCATATTATTAGCCCATTTTCTTTTTATTGTTATCATCAAAATATATAAAGCATACAAAGTATGACATTATATGTCAACACATTTATGATTTCTTCATACTGACAGGATTCAAATGACCCAGCCTCTTGTGCCATGTCCAGAAATCCTCAATCACGTATGCTTTCAAGGCTGCAGGTGCTATGGATTCCAAGGATAGAGGAAAACATCTATTTCCTCTCATAATAACTCTTGCTATAACATTTGTAAGTGACTGATCATCAAATATTATAGCCTTATTACCTCCAAACAATATGTAGTACCCATGCTCAATCATTTGACCAACACTTAGCAAGTTCTCATCTAGGCCTGGCACCAGTAGTACTTCCTCAATATACTTGATTCCATGCTTTGTTTCCACCACCAATGTGCCCTTTCCAGTGAGTCTCGTACAAGATCCCTCGACCCCATCTTCACTTTACAGGTAATGGTTCTGTCAAGGTTGATCAAGATGGACTCTTGTGAGGTTATGTGGTTGTTGCATGCACTCGTCAACAAACCACACGTTTTCATCCTTCACAAGTGGCAGAGATGACAAGCATAGAACAAAGTTCCAGTGGTGGCTTCTTCCTCCCTTTTGCACAATTTGCTAGTGTTCTGAAATTATTGCAATCTTTGGTATTGTGACCAAAGAAATTACATCTTCCACACTTTGGCTTTCCCTTGTATCTACACGGACCAAAGTGGAACTTCACGGCAGTATTGCATCGAGGTTTTGTGTTAGCTTGATTATTGCTAACATTTCTATGCTTGTGAATTGTATGTATCTTCATGACTTATTTTTCCTCTATGATTCCAGTTTTCATTGGAATTGTTGTTCAATTCCTTCCTTGAACTCAACTTGAATGGCTATGATCTTGTTTACGCCATTTTGAATTACTTCTTCCCTATGAAGACTTGTTTGTAGCAAGCATATCCATGGTTATACCCAACCTTAAGACTGCTAAATGCCCTTTTAGTACTGGTAACTCTCTCTCTTCATCATGTAAATCCTCTCTTTTATCAAAAACCTTTACAGAGGCAATGACTTCTTCACTTCTAATCGCTTTCAAGTCTCTTGTTTCTTCAATAATCGAGACTATGGCCTTGTATTTTCTCGCTAAGGCTCATCAAAATCTTTTGCACTATTTTTCTTTCAGTTATCTCTTCCCAAGAGACTTCAAGTCATTTATTATTCCAAAAACTTAGTCAAATAATGATCTAAGCTTTCTCCTTCTAGCATCCTCAAATACTCAAATTCTGCTCTAACTCGCTGCAGCTTCACTTCTCTCACTTTTTCATCTCCTTTGTATTCTCTTCTCAACAGATTCCAAGCTCCTCTTGTTGTTTCTTCATTTTTAATTCTAGGAAAGATATCATCAGTCAAGGCTCCTTGAATAATGCTTAGAGCCTTGGCATCTTTGATCTTTCTTTCCTTAACCTCAGCAGCGAGTCTCTCCCGATTCGGCTTTCTTGTCCTTCGAACTGAAGCCTCTTCACCACCATTTTCATTTGGTAGTGTTGTTGAAATGTCACGAGTATTCAACTACATCCCATAGATCATAGGCTCGAAAATAGTTTTCATTTTAACCGACCAAAAATCATAGTTCTCACCATTAAATTGTGGTGTTCGAAGGTCTGTTGATCCTGTCATATCTTTCTTTGTTGAATTCCGATTTGGTTGATTGTTTTCCACGAGTTTATGCCCCTTCTTGAATCAAATTAGAGCTCGATACCATGTTGATTTTTGGGTTTGGATATTGAAGTGTTTTTGGTAGAAGAAGTTCTTCTGAGACAGAGAGAAAAGAAGGTAAGATTTTTCCACTAACTCGTAGTTATTGTATTGAATTCATCATCTTCTTACAATTGATTTCGTCTCTTATACATGTTTTTGAGACAGAGCATACACAACACACACTCACCAGATTAATGCACGTTTTCACATTCTAAGATCACACACTTTATGCATGTTTATTTAGTTAGTTACAGCTGCACACAGATCACTAATTAACTAACTATTACATCATCTTCAATCCTCTAAGATTCCAGCTCAGCGAGTTTATCTTGCAACAAACAACAGTTCAATTCTATGCCTTTCCAAATTCAAGTAATTAATATCCTGATAAAGATGTGAGATCTTGGAGCGGGTTCTACTGAAAATGAAGGAAAGTGTCGACTGGTGGTGGTTGATGATCTGCTAATGCTAGGGAAACGCCGCTGAGGGAGAAGCCGGACTAAGGTTGTTGCAGCATGGAGAGAGAGAGAGAGAGAGAGAGATGACTCTACAAGGGGGGAGGTCTACGGCGGGGTTCATGTCGTGTCAGGGAAGAGGAAAGTGGAGGTTGCTAATGTATATGTTTTTTCTGCAATTTTCAACTGTGTCCGTTATATCCTTTGTTCTCTTCATTTTTTCTGCAATTTTTCCCTGGTTTGTGTGCATGTGTTTTTTCCTATATTGACACCTAGTTTAGTATTATTTCATGCCCCTCTCCCTTGTCATGAATTTTCTCTTTTATAGATTGAATGTGAAGGGTTGCAGGTATGGGAGTAGTGCCGAGAATGGGGTGTTCTGGTGGTAGGTTGCAGGGTATGGTTGTCGGTAATGGCTCTGCATACATCTTTTTTAATTAAAAATTTGAAATAACATTAAAAATGGATTGTGATAAAAGGAGTCTGGTAAGCTGAACTTGATATGCAAGGGAAGACGCATTACCCCCATACACCCTACCTAAGACAAGTTACATTTTTGTTTGATTGTTTTTTCCAAGTCAGTTTTTATTCGTTGGCCTTATCTAAGGTTCGAGTAGATCTATCTTTGTGTGATAGATAGCTAAAACAAAATAATCTGTTATTTTTTTTGATATTTTGGCCAAATTCAAATGAATAATCATAAACTAGTTACGATGTCCCATTTTTCATTTTAAAACATGAGAAATATGCTATATCTTTTTTATAAAAATATGCTTGGAAAAACTTTGGAATTTAGTTGTATGCACTAAAACAACATATTTTTTTTTATTTTTTAATGTGATTTTTATATTTTCAAAACATTCGGTCATGGTCGACCTAAGTAAATGGGGAGGCCTAGTCAAGGTGGGCCAAAAGGCCCAACTCTGCTGAACTTAGGTTAGACTAAGAAGAGGTCCAGCCCAACTCCAAAGCAGAGAAGAACAAGAAAAAATAAAGAACAAAGCAACATTGTTCACGTGTTACGTGAACAGTAACAAGGAGGTTGATCGACGATGACAAGAGCCTTACCTACCATTACCACCGGGTAGAGGAGGCCGAGGTGATTATCCTTGTGGTTGCGGTGTTGAAAATGGTGGCCGGTGGTGACAGGGAGGAGCGTTGGAAGGTTGTTGCCGGTGAAGCTGTCATTGCTAGTGCTGCATTGCCGAAGCTAGATAAGAAGAGTTGGGTTGTTGCAAGTAATATCGACGCTAAGGAAGGGTTGACGGTGGTGGTTGATGACTTGTCAATGCTGGGGAACACTATCGCGGGAGGAGCCAGACTGGGTTGTTGCAGCATGGAAAGAGAGGGGGGGTTGTCAGCCTACGGTGGGGGTCATGTCGTGCCAAGGAAGAGGAAAATGGAGATTATTGATGTATATGTTTTTTCTGCAATTTTCAACTGTGTGTGTAGCCCCCCTTTGTTCTCTTCATTTTTTCTGCAATTTTCCCCTAGTCTGCGTGCATGTGTTTTTTCCTATATTGACACCTAATTTTTAAGTAGTATTTCATGCCCCTCTCCCTTGTCATGAATTTTCTCTCCTTTCATAGACTCAATGTGAAGGGTTGCAGGTATGGAAGTGGTGCCAGGAATGCGGTGTTGTGGTGGCAGGTTGTAGGGCATAGCTGCTGGTGGTAATGCCTTGGCAGACATTTTTTTTAATTAAAAATTTGAAATAACATTAAAAATGGGTTATGACAAAAGGGAGTTTTTCAATGGGGAAAATCGGGAAGAATGATGTTTTTTCTTTAATTTTGGCTTCCGATTTCACCCAAAAAAGTTTCATCTCAATTTAACCCAAATTAGGCTTCGAAACTTAATTTCTCACCAATTAAGCCCTTCATAAAATTAATTTGATCCATTTAAAGTATAATTAAGTCCTTCCACTAATTAAATCCTTCAATTGAGCTCTAAATTAATCCCTAATCATAATTACACTTTAAATTGACAGACGATTAAATCAAATTGTCCCATAAAACTATAATTATGCCTTTCAACTTAAGTTTTATGCAGATTTATCCAATAATAAATTATTTTAGCCTTGAATTTTTATTTCCCTTTATTTTTTGGCACAAAAGAGGTATGAGTGGGCTCTAAAAACATTCAATTTTCCACTTTTATTTTTTTGTTATTTTATTTTTGTTTTATTTTGGGTAGATTTAGGGGAAACACCCTTTTATTTAATTAGATTATATATACTTTTCTTGAATTCTCCAAGCTTTGTTAATGGATGAGCTCTTTCTTGTTTCTGTATTGTAAATTAGTGTACAGAGTTGGGCAGCAAGTCAAGTCAATACTAATAAAAAAATGTTTGCATCCAATTTTCCTACTGAAACTTAGTGCCCAAGCGAAGAGTAACTATAAAATGGCTTTTCATTGCAGCAGTCCTGACCTCATCAAAACAATGGCAGAAGTGAAGCTGTATGGTTTTGGTCGAGCCCTTTTAGCCACAGAGTCATATGGGCTCTGAAACTAAAAGGCGTGGAGTATGAATACATTGAAGAAGACCTCTCCAATAAGAGTGAATCGCTCTTGAAGTACAACCCAGTTCACAAGAAGACCCCAGTTCTTGTTCATGGTGACAAACCCATTGCCGAGTCTCTTGTTATTCTTGAATACATCGAGGAAACATGGCCTGAAAATCCATTGCTCCCCAAGGACCCTTACGAGAGAGCCATGGCTCGATTTTGGATCCAGTATGGAGTTGACACGGTGAGGGTGCCGATCTAATTACAACTCTCAATATCGTATATTTTTCATTCAACTGTTTCTCAATATCGTATTATTATTCAATTTAATAATCAGGCTTTCTGGTTATTTAGGCTGCTGCCCTTGGAGCATTCTACCATGGCAGCGGAGAAGAGCTCTTGAAGGCAGCTAAAGAACTGCTGGAGGGCCTGAAGATCTTAGAAGAGCAGGGTCTTGGAGATAAGAAGTTTTTTGGCGGTGAAAGTATGAATCTCGTAGACATCTCGTATGGAGTGTTGGGGTCTTTCCTTGCGGCCGTGGAAGAAGTAAAAGGTGTAAAAGTGCTGGAACCAAGAACTCTGCCTCGGTTGCATGCCTGGGCTAAGAATCTCGATGAACTCCCCGTGGTTAAAGAAAACATGCCTGCCTATGATAAGTTGCTGGCCTTTGTGACCGCCTCCATGAACAGACTAGCCAAGAACTAGCCTTTTGATGCTTTCGAATCCCAGTTCCATGCTTGTCTCGTCTTTCTTTCTCATGTATGCTTCCTGTCTCGTGTGCACGCGCGCGCGCGTGCAGACCTCGTATTTCTTGTGCTTATAATAATGGTGATGGAGTTTGCTTGATGTGAATGTTCTTGTATTTAGAATTATGGGTTCATCCACTAATTAATAATGGGCTTATCTTTAGTTTTTTTTAAAAAAAATAATCGTGTTATTATATGGGCTAACATTAAAAATAATTATATATATATATATATATATATATATATATTATTTTATATATTTTTTAACAAAAATTATTTTGTAAAACAACTTCAACTACACTTTTAAATAAGTCATCATTCATTTTTAAATGTCTGGCCCATTTACATAATTATAAATTTAATTTGATAATTATAATTTTTTATTATAAAATTAAAAATGAAAAAGAAAAATAACTTGACTGTCTCTTTTCATTTCGTGTAAAATAACTTGTGTTTGGTGAATGTTTAACTTTTAAATGTGATTTTTATTTTGAAAAATATCGTGTGTCACTGTTTGACTATAGTAATAAAATATTTTTGAAAATAATTATTTGATATTTGAAAATAATTTTTTGACTAAATTAGGGGTAGTTTGGTCTTTTAAAAGATAAAAAAAATAAAATTAAAAATATCAGGTGTCTTAGGTGAATGCTTACATGTGGAGTAATGATGTTGCACCACTTGATTAGTGATATGATGGATAAATACAATATCATGATGTCACAAACTCCGAAAAATAGTGGCATATCCATTGGGTTGGTGATTGTATGGCTGTTAGTAGCCACAATCTAAGTTTTTTTATTTCCTCGTTCTGTTGTATCTCGTGACTCAAGGTGCACGGTGGACAAGAAAACATATACATCCTCCTGTTTTTTGTTTTTCATTTCAATTATAATCCTCATTTTTTGATTAATTTGTTTTTTATTCTTTTTTTATACTAATTTCTGTTTTAAATTTCATCCTTTAGATTGAGTTATCTTATATTTTTATATTAGACTTTGACTCTGGTTCTTTTAGTTGCTACGAGGTTAATGCCCGCGCGATGTGCTGAGCTTATTTTTATCTATGTAAAAAATTAATTGATTTTATATGTTTTGTATTTGATTATTTTAATATTTAATTATTAAAATTATCATTGATAAAATCTATTAAAAACAGTTTTTCTCACAAAAAAGTAATTGAATGTTGCCATCACTAAAATATTTTTGATAAAATTTGTCTGAAAATTTGCTAAGAAGATGAAATGATTAATTACAAATTTGTTGTCGTGGATACCTTGGTTGAAAAAACAAAAAAAAAGAAACATGATAAAAAAAAGTTGAGTTGGACACCCCGATTATAAAAAAATTCAGAAAATATGAAAAAAGGTCCTTGTTTATTAAAAGGAAAAAAAAAGACATTCATACAAAAACAAATGCAAGGGAAAAGCATTTTTTTAAGAAAATCATTTGACTTGAAAATTTTAAAAATATACCGCATTATGATGCGGGCTGAATAAATAATTTTTATAATTGTTTGGATTAAAGGAACAAATAGGATTTGCCAATCAAAAATTAAAATATAATATTTATATATGCAAAATTAAATATAATAAAACAGATTATCACACCATATTATAAAAATAGCAACAGCGAAGCCTGAAAATTATCAAATTATTTCAAGGAAAAATTATTTTGAGGAAATAACTATTATTGTTATTAATTTTAAAATAATAAAAATTATCAAATTATTTCGAGGAAAATACATGAAAAACAATTAAAAAAAGTAAGAAAGAAAAATAATAAAAATAATTCTTCTTCTTTTTATTCCTCTTGTTGTTGTTGTTGTTGTTGTTGTTGTTATGTTAAGAACGAAAAAATGAAAGATTAAAAAATCTAAATAATTTTAACAAAAAATCAAACAAAGAAATAAAATGAAGAGAAAAAACATTAAAATTATTAGGTAAAAAAACATTAATCTGACTGAATAAATAAAAAAGATAATAAGAAGAGAAAATGAAATAAATGAAATATATAAAGAAATTAAAAAAAATAATTTCACGTTAATCTCACGCCAAGAATTGGGCATAGATATAGATAAAAAGGGGTAGTTACTTTCATGCCAATAATTGGGTGTAGATTAAAAAAAGGAAAAGAAAAAAAACAAAACCAAATTGGTTGCTATCTGAGCGCGCGCCCGACAACCACTAGGCCACAACCATTACTTTGTCATTTACACCATAAAACTAGAAAAAACATCTCTGTGTTAAAAAAAAAAAGAACACATGCGCGTGCAAAGCGCCGGAGTAAATTGTCAGTGAACAATGACATTAAGTTTAGCGTTACAATAACCAATCGATCCCTTTTAGATATATGTAATTTTTTTTTCATTTTCAACCCTACTTAATATGATTTGTTTTTTATATTAAATATGATCCTTATTCTCTTAATTAGTTTTTTTATAGCATCCATTGCAATTTTATTTTATTTTATTTGATAAGAGGTAGGCTAACGAGTTCTTTTATTCCTTTACTCGTTCCGACACTCATGAAAGGGAACATGACGAGCACCCGAGACTCAAAGATGGGCAATAAAGAGACAGAATCGACACCAAAAACCAACAATGGAGAAACACAATTATCAGTATCGCTGATAAACACTGAAAAACACAACAAAGAGACTTGCTTATTATCAGTATCGCTGCTGCGATCAGGCAGATCCGACCAATGCTTCTCTGTGATTCTTGAAGAGGTTAACCATCCAATCCCTCTCTGCAAGGTTTTCTTTAATTACAGGGACTTGCTTGAAATTTTTAGTCCATGCATGCAGGCGAGGGAACCTGTGGGCTTCAAATACTGCTCCTTCCCCTATGGCTTCTTCAATTATTTCCAACCCGTAAACAACAGAACCAAAGGCTATATCTGCTATCCCTATACTTTCACCACCGAAAAATTTCTTCTCCCCAATCCCGTGCTCTTCTACTGTTTGCAACATTTCCAGGGTTTCCTTCCTTGTCTTCTCAAGTTCTTCACCTTTAGAACTAAACATTTTCCACACTGCTGTGCCCTGCAGCCAGAATTAATCATGACATTGATTACTAGAAACCAAACGGACTGCCAAAGAAAATTGATCTTAACAGGTCCGGTTTTATAGTATTGTAAGAGTTATGAAATGTACCTTATCGTCGGCAAATTTGACCCAGAAACGAGCCTGTGCTCTCTCGTAGGGGTCCTTAGGCAGCAATGGGTTTTGGGGCCACACCTCATCGATGTATTCGACAATAATCATGGACTCGCAAACTGGCTTGTCGCCATGGAGAAACACCGGGACCTTCTTGTGAACAGGGTTGTACTTGAGGAGCAGAGGACTCTTACTGGTGAGATCTTCTTCTATAATAAACTCATACGGAATAGCCTTCAATTTCAGAGCCCATATCACTCGGTGAACAAATGGACTGGGCAATGTTCCAAGCAGCTTCGGTTGTTCAGCCATGACTGCGAGGTATGTTGTGATTCTTCAATCTTCATCGTTACCTCCATCACTCTCCTTTATAGAGTTATTAACTTTCCTTTGAAATCGGTGATCTTTTGTTTTTTAAACATGTCGAAAAGTCTCAGTTAATCAGAGGCACAGAATACAGTCTTCGACAAAAGATAATACCCTCTCTCTATTCTTATTTTACGACGAAAGTTCTCGGAAGTTGCTCGATGCTATTAATGTTGACTTCATGTCTCTTCTGGATGTTGCTAGATAGCCGTCATGGATGATGATATCAATGCTAATCAAGCATTAAAGTAATCTAAAAAAAAATTGAGGAAATTTTTTTTTTCTCTTAAAAATCTCTTAAAAGAAACATGCTCTAAAAACCTGACTTATAATATTAAAGAGTAATTAAACTATATATTGAGATTTTATTTTGTAACTTAAATTTTAAAATATAATTTATATCATTTTATAATATTAAAGAGTAATTAAACTATATATTGAGATTTTATTTTGTAACTTAAATTTTTAGATTGAATTGGTTATTAAAAAAGTCACTTAAATAATATATTATAAAATAATATAAATTATATTTTAAAATCTCAACTAAATTCATTTAATTGAATAATCTTTACTAATGGTTTCCTTGCATATAGATGTCTCTTGGGGTGAAATTAGATTTTAGAATAAACTAGTGACAAGGGAAGAATGAGGTTGGATATTTATGTATTTTTAAAGTGGTTTATATTTTAAAATATATTTTTTTAAAAAAATATTTTCAATATATATCTATATAAAAAAGAAGAAAATTTATGCTATTTTTCTAATTTTCCATTACTTTGCCAAGAAGAAAAGTCTACAATGATCAATATATTTTTCTAATTTTTCAAAGGAAGGAGAGAGATGCTCGCCAAATTGTCAAAGAACCATTTCACCTAAAAATTTAAACTGTTAGGTGAGATCTCAGAATATTATTCATATAATTCTCTAACATACCTAATCAAGTGAAAAGTATTTAGACTTGAAACTTGCATGTCAAAGAATCATCACTTAAAAAATTAAGTTGTTAAGTGAATACCCAAAATATGATTCATATTATTCTCTAACACAAATCACTTCAGGCTTTCAGGCTTACCACCATCACCACTAGAAATTAAAGACAGCTACCTATAAGCTATTTACCTGAACAATCACCTTCAAAATCTTCAATAATATACTGTGTTCCTCATTTATCTTCTTATACTAATAACAAATGTTGCAGCCCATCCATGTGAAATATTTTTTCCCCTCAAATCTATGGTTCACTTTGGTATATTAAGAATGTTTCAACAGTCAAAAGATACTTAGCAGAAGGTTAACCAAAGAAAAAGGCAGTCAGTCAGAGTAGGAACAGTTCATTTCTCTGCCTTTCCAATTTCTTAAATAATTAATATCCTGATAAAGATGTGAGATCTTGGAGCAGGCTCTACGAAATTTCTACGAAAATCACATGGGTTCAAGAAGTGATGCGTCTACAACTCCATGTCCACCACCTAATCCGAAGGCAAGCCCTGCATGTATAAATTCAAAGTCAAAATCCACCTCTTGTAGACTGGTCAATGTTTCTTGCACAGAAAACTAGCTGCATACTGTGACAAAACAAAAAAAAAACTAGCGGCATGTTGTGAATTCAGTGATATTCATTCTTTATCAAAACCCTGTTGTTCTGTTGGTGGCTTTAGCGGCGTTGTAGGTGACAGTGGTGGCCAGAGTTGGTCAGAAAATCAAAGAAACTGTGACAGTTGCAGTCATAGGGGAGGTAGAAAGGGGAGAAAATGGAGGAGATGATCGTCCTTGGGTTGATCCACAATTTAGAGGACACTTTTCTTCTTGTTGTGGGATGTGATGATCGGCAAAATTCAGTTGTTGGTTCAAAGATAACAATCCCAACCGTCGGCTCAAAGTAGGTATCATGAACTGTCAAATTTGACAATTATTATAAGTTGTCTAAGCTGTCACTTTTGGAGCTGAATCCACATGTGTGTAGTGTCAATCAATCAAAATTGATCATATGCTAGTATAGTCAAGAATTAGGGGATTGTTTTCCGGCAAGTTTTGTCAAATTTGATGAAAAATAAAGGCAGTAAATGCATTGCAAAGTTGGTGCCAAAACAATATTTTTTCGGTGAAAATTTAGGGATAAAAGCTGTTTTTCAATAAAAATTTCTTAATTGACCCAAAAACTTTAATTTTCTTGTAAATTTATCTCTAATTTCAACCAATTGACTTGGTAAAAATTACATTTGGTATTCGCAAATTCCAATCTTCTCGATTTAACCCGAATTAGGTTCTCAAAACTTATTTTTTCACCGATTAAACCTTTATCAAAATTAATTTGATTAATTTACAATATAATTAAGTCTTTGTATTAAATTAAATTATTTAATTGAACCGTAAATTAATTCATAAACATAATTAAACTTTATTTTGACCCATGATTAAACCAAATTGAACTATTAAAATTATAATTATGTCTTTTATTTAAATCTGATATTAATCGACACCAAAAACCAGCGGTCCAGAACACTGAAAAACACACCACAGATCACATTATTATCAGAAAACACACCACAGATCACATTATTATCGCTGCTGCGATCAGGCAGACCCGACCAATGCTTCTCTGCGATTCTTGAAGAAGGTAACCATCCAATCCCTCTCTGGAAGGTTATCTTCAATTACAGGAACTTGCTTGAAATTTTTAATCCATGCATGCAGGCGAGGGAACCTGTCGGCTTCAAATACTGCTCCTTCCCCTACTGCTTCTTCAATGACTTCCAACCAGTAAACAACAGAGCCAAAGGCTATATCTGCTATCCCTATACTTTCTCCACCGAAAAATTTCTTCTCCCCAATCCCGTGTTCTTCTACTGTTTGCAACATTTCCTGGGTTTCCTTCATTGTCTTCTCAAGTTCTTCACCTTTAGAACGGAACATTCTCCACACTGCTGTGCCCTGCAGCCAGAATTAATCATGACATTGATTACTAGAAACCAAACGGAGTACCGAAGAAAATTAATCTTAACAGATCCAGTTTTATAGTATTGATAGAGTTATGAAATATACCTTATCTTCGGCAAATTTGACCCAGAAACGAGCCTGTGCTCTCTCGTAGGGGTCCTTAGGCAGCAATGGGTTTTGGGGCCACACCTCATCGATGTACTCGACAATAATCATGGACTCGCAAACTGGCTTCTCGCCATGGAGAAACACCGGGATCTTCTTGTGAACAGGGTTGTACTTGAGAAGCAGAGGACTCTTATTGGTGAGATCTTCTTCTATAAACTCATACGGAATAGCCTTCAATTTCAGAGCCCATATCACTCGGTAAACAAATGGACTGGGCAATGCTCCAAGCAGCTTCGGTTGTTCAGCCATGATTGAAAGGTGTGTGGTGATTCTTCATCGTTACCTCCCGCACTCCTTTATAGAGTTGAATAATCTTGCTTGGGCAGCAATTTAACTTTCCAGTGAAATCGGTGATCTTTTGTTTTTTCCAACAAGTCGGAAAGTCTCGGTTAATTAAATGCATTAAATACAGTCTTCGAGAAAAGAGTTTTTCTTCCATGTTGATGTATTTGCTTACATAATCATCTCCATAAACAAATGTATTTATATAATACAGTGGTCAAATGAAGATGTTGAAGATGCTAGAACATGATGTGATTAGATTAAATATACTCTATTTCTTTTCTTTCTGCTCAAGTTTAATCGTGTTTGGAGCTTAATTATGTTTTTAATTTCTGGGGAAAAAAGTTTGAATTTTCCTCTGTCTTTCTCTGTTCTTATTATCATGTAAGAAAAGAGACAACAACGAAGATAATCAATCAAATATTAGGTAGTGAGCAGTGACGTGTCGCTTTGACGACGAAATGTTGACTTCTTGTCTCTTCTGGATGTTGCTGTATGATAGCCGTCATGGATGATGATATCAGTGCAATGTTGCTAATGGCTGTTTGGAACTTTGGATGGTAATTGAAATTGTTTTTTTAAGTATTTTTATTATTATTATAAAATATTTTTAATATTAGTATATCAAAAAAAAATTAAAATAAAAAATATTATATATAAAAAAACACTATTTAAAAAAATTACAATCACCCCTCTTTTGCCATGCATCTTGACAGCCAAGGCGCAACAGAACTGGTTTACATAAACAGAACTGGTTTAGTATTGTGGTAAGCATCTTGACAGCCAAGGCGCAACAGAACTGGTTTACATAAACAGAACAGGTTTAGTATTGTGGTAATAGCTAATAGTTATTTTTTAAAGTGTTTTTTTATTTAAAAGTACATCAAAAATTTTATTTTTTTAATACCAGCACATTAAAATAATTTAAAAACACTGAGAAAATTAATTTGAGACAAGAATATCAATTTTCTTAAAAATTTATTTTCCATCGCAAAAACAAAAATACTTTAAAAACGTGGTTTATAATATTAAAGAATAATTAAATTATATATTAATATTTATCTAATAACTTTAATTTTTGGATCGAATCGATTATTTAACATAATATCCGATCATCATACAAGTTTTTAGTAGAAAAAAATCACTTAAGAAATACAAATATATATTATTAAATAATATAAATTACATTTTAAAATCTCAACTAAATTCATTTGATAGCATAATCTTTGGTAAAAGTTATTGATGGTTTCCTTGCATGTATGTGACCAAAAAAGATGACGACGTCAGACTTTGGACATTGCTGGAGAATTCAGCTTTTGCTGGTTGGATATTATGTATTTTTTATTTAAAAATTATTACTAAAGATATTATGTGACCAATTTTTTATTTTTTTTTGATAAAGCTAGTTTAAGGGACTCCCATTGCTCTACACAGCTTAATTTACAAGAAATCTTAACTCTCCAATTCAAAGCAAGTTCCAAAAGGGTGTCTGGATGCCAAAAGAAGTAAATTTGAATGAATTGCTCTTAAGATCTGGCAGAGAATTTAACCAAAAAGGGATCTTCTCTGCCTTCCATCTTTTGTATTCGAATCAGGAAATTATATTCCAAGATAAATTCAAATTCAAAGTGGTGGTTTTATGATAAAAATTATTTTTAATATATATATATATATACATACATATATATATATACATATATATATAAAATAATAATAAAAAATCACACATGGTGTCGTGCATGGAAAAATGGTAAAGAAGTTTGTCTCAGTCAAGATTGTGGAG